>JAPTYQ010000001.1:17427819-17449277 GCA_029814465.1 Ostorhinchus cyanosoma
CTGGTGCCAGAGAGCTGCAGACAGGCCCATGTGGGAGAGGAGTGGAACTGTTTCTTTGGTTATAAAGTTTACCCCACGTTAAACAGTGAGTGAACAGCTCTGACACTGTGACTTATTGTATTTAATGGACCAGAGGTTGTTTTTAACCCTTTGATGCATGAATGATGAGAACCTTAGTCATGATTTGTGTTTTTATTCCTCTTTAGGCATGAAAAAAACAATGTGATTGAACATTTTTTTACCTATTTTTTTTATGGAGTTAGAAAAATGTCACCATGTGTTTACTTTTTGAATTTAAAACACAATAATAGAAAGTGATACACTGTGTGAAAACTATAGAATAAAGACATTTTATATGCAGTTAATCTGACGTTTTCTCACATTTTATTATACTCTAATATTAGTTATTATTCACTTCATGGAGATAATGTGCAAAAAAAAAAAAAAAAATTAAGAAAACTATTAATTACAGTCTAAAAACAACTGGCTTTGATTCACACTCAAACATGTTATTGAGGATCAGGTTGATCAAGAACAGCAAAGTTACAGTAATTGTGTGAATTACAGTGTATGGGATGGTGCATAAGCGTCCAATGTGTTATTTGATATACAAATAAAACGACAAAATCCATGAATGTACAAGAGAACGGCTGTAGAATAGATGACCACTATGCATGAAAGGGTTAAAGCTGCGGGGCGTCCTCTGTTCTGTCCAGGCCCGGTGTTCGTGGTGCAGTGGCTGTTTGACGAAGCCCAGCTGACTGTCGATAACGTCCACCTGATGGGACAACCCGTCCACGAGGGACAGTGGAGGTACATCCAAAACCTGGGACAGGAGCTGAGGAGCACACTGCAGGACGTACCGTAAGACACACACACACACACACACACACATGTGCACACACACACACACACTGCCATTAAAAGTCCTGTTTTGACGTTTTGTGTGTTTTGGATGCAGGGCGATGTTCTCTCCAGCCTGTCTGTCACATGAACTCATCACCAGAACGTGAGTAAATGAAATGTTTTAAAGGACATGCTCCTCCCACTTCTTTTTGAATATGCAAATGAAGTCCTATCTTGTTTTCATGTTTAAGTTTTTGTTTCTTATCTGTTTCATTTGCAAGGACTAAGTAGGATTATTGTATTTTGTTGCATATTGGAAATAAACTAAACATATTTCACTGTATTATATAAACAGCCCACTACTGACTCTATACTGATCTGAAGTAACAGGGTTATTATTTTACACACAGATGCAGTTGTATTGTATTAAACAGGTACTATATACATAAACAAACCGCTATAAGTTTATTTTAAACAATTTTAAGTCTGTCTTTTTTTGCCACAATTTTACTGTCTGTACACATTTATGTTCTCACTACCCAAATATGTAGTCTTACCTTTTATTTTCATCATATATAATCAATTCTATCATGCATTTGCCTTCTAGTATGTGGTACTAAACATGTGTATGTGAGCTGTAAAACTGAGGTGTAACATAATAAAATAATTTTCCATTGTACCTGTAATGTTAACACAATACACTGCAGTCTTTGTAATAAGTATAAGGAGTCTAAAAGTCCTAATAATAGTCTTATTAACAAAGTTATGTTAGTGTGATTATATAAATGTTAATAACAGGATCATTTAGTGCTGAATTGATAAGAAGCTGCACATACATAATACTTAATACAACTGTCAGATCAACAAAGGCACCAAACATTTAGTAACAGGCGTCTGAAACTGAAAAACATATTCAATACATTCTTTTGTGGAATTTTTGCATTTCACAAATTCATCCCATGGGCTTAATTGGACCCTTTGGTGGGCGGTTTTGGCCCATTCTCATGTTTCCTCAGTGATGGTGTTTGTGATTCGTGTTATTCTTGTGATTTATTGCATTTTAGTTTGACATATTTTATTTATTTATGAGAATTCTTGTGCACGTTTCGAGATTACAACTGGCTCTGTCGTCCACTAGATGGCGCTCTGAGGCCCATTAGTTGGAATTAACTGTTTACTTTCTCTAGTGCAGTGTTTCTCAAACTCTGGGGGGTGTGAAGGCTTGCGGGGGGGGGGCATGGGATCATTCCTGGGTTTTTTTTTTTTCTTAAGAACCTGTAGCAGGTGGAACTAATGCCTTAGCGGTGGAGCATTCTGGACTCATTTTAGGGACAAACTAAATATGCCATGGTGATCTGTCACTAGATTAGACCAAGTGTTTAGGTTTGGAGAATGGACCAGGATTGAACTAGAAAAGAAAAATGTGCAATGTTTCTGTTTTTGCACAGTTTGCACTTTAATTTTCTGAGATGTGCAATGGAAACAGGCTCATTGCAGCCACTGCTATTGTTAAAATGTTCATCTTTGTTACCAAAATTTGTTTGTTGTTCTAAAAAAAAAAAAGGAACTTTATTGTTATAATTGTAAAATAATTTCACGTTTCCTATTTTTATTTGGAAAAATATTGTCTCAGGGAGCAGACTTGAGTTTATTTGTATTGTTCAAGCAAAATTCTAAGTAATTTTTAATTTGAACATCAAATTATTCAAGGAAAAGCAAAGTATTATAATATTGATGTTTCGGGGGGGGGGCTGGAGATTTTTCATCATCCAAAGGGGGGCCCGACAGTAAAAGATTGGGAACCACTGCTCTAGTGTGATACTTACAGGTGTGTGTTGTCTTCTTTCTGCAGCTACTGGATGGACATTCAGGTCAAAGGGACGTCCTTACCCAGAGCCCTGCACTGCTGGGACCGCAGTCTGCAAGACAACCACAATGTCAACGGTAGCCACGGCAACCACAACCACCAAAAGCACAAGACTCCACCCACGAGGGGCTGCCCCATGCATTTGGTGGACAGCTGCCCGTGGCCGCACTGCAACCCGTCCTGTCCAACCATCCGTGACCAGGTGACGGGGCAGGAGATGAGCGTCATCCAGTTTCTGAAGCACATGGGCTTTGATGTGCAGAAGATGGCCCAGCAGCAGGGCATGGACCCCAGGAGGCTTCTGGGCATGCTCAATAACGGAAACTGAGTCACATGGGACAGTACAGCAGTGACGATAGTGTGCAACTGCCGTGACAAAACTGTGCTGAAGAAAAAAAAACAGAACTCGAAATGAGAAAACTGTCGTTCATCGGCAGCAAAACAAAACTGTCAGCATCTGAAAAACTGGACAAATGATCCCAAGTGCCTGATGAGTTTTGAAGATGTTGAGATAAAAACAATAGGTTTATACACATGTGGAGATCCTCGCTCCTTGTTTGAACATATAGACAGATATATACATAGATATGCTATTATTGTAAGGTGTGCACACAGTGGAAGTTGGTTGTGGGTACATACTTTAAATGTGTACTGTATAATAATTATCCACTTAAGTCTATCATGGTGATAATCGTTCTAATGGAAAAGTAGAGATTGAGATCAAAACAAACCCCTCTCGGCTCGTTTTGTCAGGGTTTGACACTCTTCTGTCAACTTTCAGTATCATATTCATATGATCTACGGTGCTGCTGTTTCAACTTTTCACCAAATATGCTGCTTTTTCTCACATGGAAAATTTATAATTTAATGGGTAATATTTACTAATAAAAAGGTGCAAAGAGTAAGAGATTTACTTTGCTTTTCAAGCCACTCTGAAATGGTTCTATATTTTTTTTACTTAAGATATCTTATGTCACAGTTGAATACATTTAATCACAGTAACAGTCACTTATTTGTTTGTGCATGTCTGTAAAAAAAAAAAATCTGTATGCAAACAAGCATATTATGCCTGCACCGTCCTTCAGGCTATCAACAGAATATTGTCGAGTGCATGTTTTAGAATAAGTGGCTACAACTGACATGAAAACTAAGAAATAATAGATGAGAGTGACATGCAAACAAAACATAATTTAATTTATAAAAGTATCACAATACAATCATCCTTAAAAAGAAAAACAGGAGAACAGACCATACACAACCCCACAACATTCAAGGTTTATGTACAATATACACAATGATAAAAAATTTGAAAAAAAATTCAAGCTATTGTAGAAAATAAAACTTCACAGTTAATATGAAAGTGCCACTAAGAGATGATTGAAATCTATTATAACTGACAGATCAGCTTTAAGATTTCTCAACATGTGCTGTTCTTGTTTAGTTTTTTTGTACATTAAGTTTCCTAAAGATCAGCTATTTTATCTATAAACACTACACATGATGCATATCTAGTCGCTGGTTGAACATCTTAATCAGTAGGAGTGTGTCTACTTGAGATGGAGAAGTTGGCGGCTCAACAGGTAGAATCCTACAGAAGAAAAAAGAAAGGAGGTAAATATACAGATTAGAACAAACACGGCATTCCTCATGAGAAGAAACAAAGCACTTCACACCAACCTGACTGGTGAGTCTTCGAGCAGGGGTTCGTTTTTGCTCATGGATCGACTGGAGGCGAGTGATCAGGAACTTCTTGTCCTCTCCTTCCTGTTTGAAAAAATGTCAGCAAATGAAGACCGTTCAGGACTTTGGATGTTTAAGAACTGCTCAAAGAAAAAATGAAACAGTGCTTTGTAGTTTACGTTTTCTATCTGCTCCTGCAGTAAGTTGATGATCTTCCTCTGACCGTCCACCACTTGACTGTGGAAGTAGATGATGATCCTAATGGATACAAAACATGAGTACAGACAACACTGACCTCTGTAGGAATGCATGTGCTTCTACCTCAGGGTTTCTGTAAATTCTGCTTAGGATTTTTAAGACCTTTTAAAGTCCATTGTGAATACTTTTTAAGACCTATTGACATTAAAAGTAGAAAAAACCATACAAAAGGAGAGAGTAATCCTAAAGTTAACTATTTTTTCCTCATTCACCAGGAACGTTTAACTGAACATATCCTGATAGAAATGAGTACAGAAGAGTAGACTGCAGAGTGTACCTCACATGTGACTCATCTAAAGTTCTTACTTTGAGCCTTATCTTTCACAAGATACAGCACAGCAGGATTCACATTCATGATTTATTTTTAAGGGGCTTCAGCTAAACATTAAAATGAGCTGTTCTTGAGCAAGCATCACTTCAAACAGTAGCTTCTCTGTTAACGTGTCACAATATGGAGGCATTTCCTCTATACTGTAACACATTAGCTGGGTGTAGTATCTAATGCCCCTAAATTCTGACCACACTGCATTAGTGGCCATCAATCCCATAATGGTTGCATTTTGTAGACATTTTAAAGCCTACAACTCACATTATTGAATGTACAAACATGCATAGTCAGTGATCTGAGTGAACAGTAAGTCACGCGGTTTGCCCTCCCTGTTCATGTGTGCATATATGTGTGCTCTCACAGAAAGATTCCTGCTCCCACAAACAGGAAGAAAGGATTTTCCACCAGGTAGGCGTGAGCACTGGCCAACACAGACAGGTTGCGATTATCTTTTTCAAGCTCTTCAACCCATCGCTTTCCCGCCTGAAACATGGTTTTGAGCTGGCGGAACGGGCCGCACGATGAAGATGGTGTGATGCTAAAGACAGAAGACAGATGAGGAGACGTTTTATGTTAATGCAAGAAAAGAGGACTAGATTAGCATCTGTTGTACTGCTCTAAATACTAATTGTCTGGACCAGTGTGAAGAATCAGTCAAGATTTTCATGGCACTTTGTTCACTCACAGTATCCTGATGTACAAAACAAATGACAATGACTGATTTACTATTTTCATAAATGGCTTCTAGCATGAAAGACCAAGGGTACATCAAGCCATTTTAATATTATCATTTGATTTAGATGGTGTGACATTTCAAGACATGTAAAAAAAAATGCATATATGTACCTCCACATGGTGTATGTGACACAAACAGAGGCACCAATGAAGGATGGGATACAGAGGAGAGTGATGAAGATGGTGGTCATCTGACTGACCCTGTACGGCTTCCTGGGGGCCTGACAGTTCATCATCACACTGCCCTGCAATGAAGAGGGGAAAAAAGACAAGTCAAGTCACAACATCAGAGGTGAGGAACCAAAAAACATCAGCAATAATCTGATATGTGGCTGCTAGATCAACCTCCTACTGAAATCTGTTAGAGTAAAAAATGTGTATGATTGTGTGTGCATGTATTTTAGATTTATGTGCCATTGGAAGTGATTATGCCCCATCAGGACTTTTTTTGTTTTTACCTGTTTGTAAACTTAACTGCAATTCTAGATTGTTAATTCCATATGCAATTCCACTACGAACTCAGCTGCATTCATTATCTGATCTGTATGAAGTTTATCTAACTTAGCTTTGTTTACATGAGATTTTTTTTCCATTTGATCAGTCATGTTTTGGTTGTTTGCATGTTGTGTTTTCTGTAGAACAAGCTGTTCCAAACAGATTGCCCCTAGTGGGATTAATAAAGCTGTAATTACATCTTGAGTTAAGGATTTCTGTTATTGTGTTTCCTAACACTCAGCAGACATGACATATAATATGTTATTTAAAAACTAGGGTTTGTGTTTCAAGGCTGCAATCTGATCTAAACACAACCACAAAAACGCTATGTTGTGATCTATTAAAACCAAACCTAGTAACCCCTGTAATCAAGTACAAACCAGGCCAACCAGACACTTTCACTTCTGTTCACATTACCTTCTTAATGTAGAAGAGAAGCAGGAGTTTGAGGATCTGCACTGCAGGCAGAAGAGGAGTGAAGAGAACACCTAACCTGAAACCAAAACAAAACAAATTGTCATTAATCAGAAACTGTTTACTAACACATGACTGCAGATATCTTAGCTGTCAGTATGTACCAGGCCAAAGTCTGTCCATAGATGAGGTCCAGAACATTCCTGGCAATATCAAACACTGGTCTTCTCCTTCTCTTCAGCACCTTCTCAGAAAACAACCTGCAGGCAGCACGAGAACAATTTAGATGATTTAAGAGGAATATGAAAGAAGACCAAAAGGGACTATGTTAAGAATTTCAGTGACTGACCTCCAGAGAAACTCTCCAAACAAGGTGTCTAGAAGAGTGAAAATGAAGTCCATGAGGAGGAATCGATACAGCTCCTGACCTACGAAATCCTCCCAGCACTGAAGGCCAATGTAACACAAAGAGTCATTTTAATAAAAACTCAGACTAAAAAGATTAAAAAAAAAACCTTATTCTCTGTGCTTTGATACAATGGGGTTAAATCATAACATTGAAAAGTGGAAGCAATGCTAAATATTTATCTCACCGTCAGGTTAATACTTGCAGGGTCAGCGGCCACCCGACCAAGCCAGTGATAACAGAGGACTCCCAGTACACTCACTTTCAACATCAAGTTTCTAAAAACATCAGCAAACAGAGTATCAAATGACTCCTTTAGTTCTGCACTTTCTGGTACTAAAATACGAACTGTATCTTCTAACGTAGCGTCTCTGTTCGTACCGGCCGATAGCGACGTATGTGCGTACAGAGGGAGAATCGTAGTCCTCCATCCAGGCGGCGGCGTTGAACAGGCCAGGCAGCAGCAGGTTGATGACAGATACCACGACGGGGAGAGCCAGCATACTGGCCTCTTTCAACAGGAGGTTCGGGTGGGTGCTACGAGAGAAGAGCCGCAGGTTCTATTGGAGACAGAGGGTAAGGGTCAAAGAGTTACACAGAGCTCAGACTCTGTAAGTTACATCTGGTTGGTTTTGTAATTCTAATAGTGGCTAATATTAATAATATAATATTAGGCTAATACTAGGCTTCCTAACTGGAAATACTGACTGTGAGGCAACATAATCCACAGCTCAAGTGGTAAAGATCATTCTCCCCTACAATTTTTATGGTTAATGTGATGTTCATTCCATCATTTATTAACTGATGTTCTGTGGTTCAGACTTATTAAGGTATGTATAGCGTAGACTTAGTGTTCATTTCAAGAATCCTCCTCGTTTTAAATAAAGTGAAAGTAGTAAATTCCACATTTACAGAAAGCCTTTTCTTTGCTAATACTTTTGGGGGTGAGGCTGGATGGTACTAATGAATTAATCACCTTTTTTCTATTCCAAACTATTAACTGTATTAGGCTGGTCATTATCCATTACTGTACCTTGTGTACATTTGTTCCGTTTAAATTTCCTTTCATACTGTACATTTTTGGAGTGTTCTGAACAGCTTAAGTACTTGATTGGTTTATAAAACAGGTGTTTGATGTCAGTGTTGTGAATCTCCTGTGTCCTGTTTGTTGTGTTACTTTTTGTTTCTGCTGAAGATAACCTTATGTAATTTTCTGCAAAAACTCTGTATTTGTGAACCATCCAAGTAGCACTGTCCAAGGTTTGATCTGGACTGAGACAACATCATTTGGTCTGTGGAGGGGTCCTTCTAAAACTCTGGACCAAATAAGGTAGGTGAAGATAGTACTGTTTTATTAGAAGTGCCAAGTTAATAAGATTGTTCTGGTGAATATTCTGTAATTTGGATTATTCACCATTGAAAATACACCAAGCGACACTGCAGACTTTTGTTTTCTTCTTTCTTTTCCTCCTCTTTCTTCCACAACTAAAATTAAGTCACATAGTTACCCTGCCCCCCCGAAGGGAGAGGCAAGGGTATTGTTTTTGGTCGATTTGTTTGTATGTTTGTTAGCAACTGTATGCAAAAACTACTGGTCCAATTTCCATGAAATTTCCAGGAAAGGTGTGAGGTAGTCCAGAATAGATCCAATTAAATCTTGGCGAATGTAGGTCAAAGGTCAAGGTCACCAAAAATGTGTTTTCACAATGACAAAAGACAGGACAAATCAGATAACATTTTTGAGAGGAGTGGGGCTTGTTGTGCCTGGCACCACTTGTTTCATGTTAATTTAATTAATAAGTGATGCCATGAAGACAGTTAATTTAAAAAGAATAATTTCAAAGATGAGTGACAAGCCTTTTAGTGATTATTAAGTTTATCTAATAATTAAAGTTGTGCAATAACTGAACTCTGATCTTTTCATTTTGCAGAAATGGCCCCTGAGCAAAACTAGTTGAATGTTTGGTATATCTGCAATTATCAGTGGACATTTATGTATGAATGGATGCTTTAAGACACGTTAGGATCAAACACCGAGACAAAGATGTACCTTGTGACCCTAGAAACACCTTTTCTTGTCTCACCTGGTGCATGTGTTCAGAGAAATAGTAAATGCCGATCACACAGCCAGTGGTGCTTGCGATGCAGATAGTCCAAGCTATGCCATGAACCGTCAGTCTCCACAGCTTCTGGCACACAGTGTTCTTTACATGTTTATGATTCACCTCAGCCAGCAGCTCCTAGAAAGAGAGAGAGAGAAATCAGCGAGAGGCATTAGGGAGGCAGACAGAAGGCATATTGTGAGGGAGGGACAAACAGAGGGATAAAAAAAAAAGGAAAAGAATGCATCATCACATTCTTGTCTGCCAATTACTGTATGTGAAAGCAGATAGAAACAGGCTGGGAACATGCTTATGTAAGGTTATGAGTGTGTATGTACCTTAAGCTGGGTGCAGATATTTTCTGACATGAGTTTGACAGAGGATTTCTTGAGGACCTTAAAGTCCCAGGAGCAAAACACCTTCATGGCCAAAATACCGTGAGACTTGTCAATTCTGAAGCTCTGACCAAATGACTTTGACATGCTGTTGAAACATAAACATGCATCAAAAAATGTGAAAATCTTTAGGATGACAGTGACTTTAAAACACACTGTGACAGTCGGATGGATTTACTGTACAGTACGTTAGGGGGAACATTCACATCAGCAGGTGCAATTTTCAAAGATGCTGTATACCTGTAGACAAGGATGATGCCTGTGATGAAGAAGGACCCTCCGATGGTGAAGAAGTAGGCCATTGGCATGTTGTAAGAGTGGTGTTTAGATGCACAGTCCATCCCAGTTCCATTCGATACCGACATGTTCTGCCCTCCAATGTCATCCCTGCAGCTCTTTCGCAGTGTGTAGTTGGAGTAGTACCCGTAGTACATTACTGAGTCTGAGAAATAACCCTGAGGAAGAAAACACAGTCAGCTTAATAGTAGCGGTCTCTAGGTGGCGCCTCAAACAGCAACTCCATAAAACTGGGATCCAAGATTTTATACTGTGGGGTCAGGTCAAGGGAACATGCACATCTATGAGAAAAATGTGTTTCTTTTCACTCATTTGTCAGCTTATTACAGTTATGTATCAGAAATGCTTGTATTAAAAATATTAGGCTCGTTTTCTTGACACATTGGTCCTTATAGCATAATAGGATCAAGAATTGAGACCTTGTTATTATAAATCTGTATCAACAAGTCCACAAGTTTCCAATATACTTTCCTAAATTTTTACACCAATGTAGGTTAATATGTTATTTAACACATCAAAGGCAAATTTAAATCCATTTCCTGTGGGAACCGCATGTTAAGCACTTTGGTGTAAACCTTGTCAAATTCAGTGATGTTTTAATGAAACTGTGTTACCGAGCACATTTTATATTTTTGGTCAAAGATTTTATTTTATTCAATCATTAACCTTACTATGTTCAAATACCTACTGAAATATGTAACACACACTGGTATAGGTTAAAGATGCACTAAGTTAGAGCTCATTGAACACAAAACATGTAACCGTGTCACCGCTTGACCTGACCTCGTTACTGCTCTGTTTAATGATCTTAACATGGATCATCTGATGTTCAAGACATGTGGATGAAACCTTCCTTCTTGGGTGGATTTTAGACAACACAGCCTTCTCCTTCATAGCAGATAGAATAGTGACAACAACTGAGACTAAGTTAATGGACATGAACTCTCCTCTATTTCTTGTGTTCTATAAATGATTTTATAGAAGCACATGACCTACTTATGTTGTTGTGCTATTGTTTATGCTCTTATTTTAGAGTACTGTGTCTACAGCCACTATCAGGGTTGATGTTTTAGTAGGTAATTTTAATCATGACAGTACATACGTAGTTTGCAGTCCATCTAGATATAACTGTAATATACAGGAAATATGTAAAAACCAGCAGAAAAGGCTTGGAAAAATATATCACAACATCACAGAGAAAAATTTCAAAACAGTAAAACCAAGAGAGTTCAACACATACAGATGGAGCTAGGTTGCGCTTAGTAGTGACTTTTGCCTTTAGATACTATTCAGGTCTGCTATTTTACAGTTTTAATACTGAAGACATGCATTTCTCTTTGTATTTTTATAGAAAGACTGTGTAAGAAATGTTCCTACCATCATAAGGTTTAGGTGCAGCAGCATAAGTGCTTTACCCGACAGGAAAAACAGATTTACAGTATGTACAAATCTGGACAGAGAAGGTACTACATGAGCCTAAAGCCCATGTTTTGTTTTGTTTTGTTTTGTTTTTTGGGATAGACCGTTTTCTTGAAGTGGGACTTGTCTATCATTTACAAAAGTAGAATACTGTGTTGAACAGGTTTGTTTCTTTGAGCCATAATCCCTCCACAACCAAAGGAAAACCCTGAATATATCTGCTCATTATAAAAACAACAAAGCTGAAGGAGAATAAGATGTTTGATATCCTCAAGACTCAGGGTTTAAAAACTGTACTTTTATGCTGCTCTACCGTGTACAACCAGAACAAATAAAACTCAACATCACATTTTCTTCCCAAAGTGTGACTTTAGTCATGTTGTCATTGTGGTTAAACTGATCCACCTAACTGATGGGACTGTTTATAAAGCATAGTGATGATCAGACAAGTGGATCAGTTTGACCCACATGGACAACAGGTAGTATATATTTGAAAACATTCATAATTCAATCACAGTATGCCATACATCTACAATGTCAAGATCTAGGGCCACTAGTTAAGCAAAGGTTGAAAGTAGAGAGGTGACAGTGGACAATTTTCTAAAAATCACTAACCTTAAGTTTTTTGTACACAGCTTTCTTTAAAATTGTAAGAGATCATTGGTCCATTACATTACAGAATACCAAATAAGCAAATCTCCATGAATCCAGTGTGATCACTGGAGATGGTATGTTGCCTTGGCAGACACTTGTACATGCCAAGTGATTTCTAGTTTTACAAAAAGAATAACATTAAAGCACCCATGTAGTTGTTGGGCTATTACAATAAAGAAAAAAACTCAATTCTGGTGTAAAGAAGTGGATCAGACTGACTCCAGCAGGATTCTTTCATTCGTTCATACTATTCTCTAGATCAGATCAGATAAGAAAACAGAAATAAGCATAGCATAGTAAGCATATATAAAGCATATCTTATGTGATTTTATCAGACTGAATATAACAAGTTTGAGGTCAAGATCTTATCATACATGTTTACATGATCCTACACTGAGGATGTGGTTATTCTTTTCTAAAACCTGAGGTTTCATAGCATGTAAGATGTTGTGAAATATCATGAAATCGCGTGACACAGCTTACCGCTCCGGTGAGGAGCTCCAGTCCTAAGAAGGAGGGTCTCCCTTGAGAAAGCAGAGGAGGGTGCACCGCTTGTGGCAGCACCAAGAATGCCCCCGTCACCAGGAAGAGGAAGATGTTGAAAAAGAGTAGGGTCTTGAGGAAGAGGAAGTATGAGAGGACACCCGTGCCGAAACGCCCGCTCACTCTCTTGAGGGCCACCTGCCACAGCTGGAGGGAGTGTATGAAGGACAGCCAGCTGTACCAACTCTGCCTCGCAGCCTGAAACAGAAAAACAGCACTATTCTAACTACAAGATGTTGATTTTAAGAACTAACATACGTAACTACTGCATGAAGTATAATATATATATATCTCAACATCCTGCATAAATAAATTGTGAGTGCATGAAATTTAACACAAAAATCTTACTGTAGAACAGATCTCATGATGGGTGCAATTAAAATAAATGGCGAGACAAAAACCAACATCTTTACGGCACTGTTTCCATTTTTTCTTCATGGCACACAGCTTTAACTTCTATCAGCATGAAATCCATGACTCACACTCAGAGTCATAAATGGAGCAATTACTTTGGCTTGATAACACCTACAGGAAACACAACCTTAAAGAGGAACGAATATTTTTGGAATATGTGTGGGTTCTTGGAAGTTCAGTGTCCACGTAACCATATGAGGAATAGTTTAATATATTTCTTACAAAACCATGTGGTCACCATGTCAAGACAAATTATGGCTACATATACAGGATTTTTCATCACTGCATATTTACTTCCCTAAATTGCCAAAGGACACTTTTCACACAACTGCTTTAACAATTAGTATGTTCCTGTTCATCCTCATCCATTAGCCACTGTAAGTCACATTTGTTGGTTTTATGAGCTGTAGCTCTAGTTAGCTTGCATGCTTTATTTTCTAGTTTCAAGCTCAAAATTTCTGCTAATCCAGTGGCTTCAATTCCAATTAAATGAGCAAGGTTTATCAGTCTTCCACTGAAGGAACCATGAGCCACATACCTCTGATTAGTGGTGTTAAGAGTTACTTTTTTTAATACAAATTTTATGACTTTGAGTGATCTGAAACAGTTAACTACATCAACATCAGTGCGTGGCAGCTCAATGTGATTTTAAAACAGCTGCTTTTATGCAGTTTTATTGATTTTTCATGTATTTATCACCTATGTGTTTTGTACTTTATCACAATGTCATCAGTTTACTTCTCAAAAATCACATTTTAGTTTTCAGTCTCACTTTAGTATCAGAGGATGCTGCAAATACACTCTCTGGGGAACAGTAGATATATCTATTAGAAGATATAGGGCTTTGTGTTGTGCATGTAAAAATCACATCAAATGAAGGAAGGAGAACAGGTTGTGTTACTACAGTCACAGGAGACTCACAATAATGATGTAATATTTGAGTCGACTGCAACATGGGATCTTGCGACCAGAGTGTCTGCGTCGCTCCTTTTGCATCGTTTGCAACCTGGAGACAAATGAACAGAACTTTAGAATGAAGCACACAAAACATGCAACGCATATCAGGATATGATCATATATTTTAGGATCAGAACCACATGTACCTGAGTTCACTCTTCTCTCCCACACTGAGCGGCATCCCCCGGAGCATCCTGACTCTGTCACTCACCGACAGATTCTGCAGATTGTTCACCAGATGTTCCCTCTTCCTCACTAAGAAAAACATAAGAGCAATGTGGCAAACATTGTAAATAAACACCCGTGTTTAATGTGAGTGTTAATAATGCTAATTTGACATGTTATTGAGCTCACACTCAGCGTCCTCTGAGTCAGTAGTGTCCCCCTCCATGCCGTAGCCTCGTATGCTCGGTCTGGCCGAGCGAGAGAAGTCTCTGATGGAGGGTCTGCTCTGTCTGCGTCTTCGAAGCTGCATAGTTCTGTTGTAGTACTGTGAAATGATGGCTCCTCTGCTGCGTCCTGCCAGAGAAGAACAAACAGGCTCTTCAGGGCTCATCAACATCCTTCAATGTACTTGAAATTATCCTTATCCTTTATGTTGTATCTGTGACAAAATCTATTTTATTGATAATTTCATACAGCATACATAGGGTACATATTTTAAAAATTCTGCTTACTACTTGCATACTAAAGCAAGAAAAAAGGCATGTTATAATGCTAATTATACATTTTTTAAACAGAGGGAAGAAAGATATTTTTTCTTCCAAATAATTTTTTCAGTGTAAAAGCAAATCAGGAATATGTAATTTGGCACAGCTCAAGAGATTACAAAACTGCTCTCTCAGTCTTCCACGACACACTGAAACACCTGACTGTCATTGTCACTGACAGGAAGATGACAGAAAAAGTACTTCCTCATGAAACTCTGCCCAAGTTACACATTTTTGTTTTGGTTTTACAACAGCTGTGCAGAATAGCACGAGTACAAGTTAAGTGCTCAGGTTTTAATAACATACCTCCTTTTGACACTGCACATTATGTGCTGGTTTTTCTGTGGTGGTTAGAGGAGTACAGTATTTTAAGACACCAATACTAACCCTGCAGACAGAGTATATTCTGTGGAGAGAGATTTTATCCCAAAAATATGAACCAACACTAAGCAGACCTGTAGAAATATTCACCAAGAATGGAGGCCTTGTAACACTTTGCTTCAAGTTCATTGGGTTTCTACATCACTCACCAATGGTGCGACTCGGCATAGAGGACAGAATCTTTAGTGTGGCTGAAGACCAACGTTCACCAGCAAGGGACTCCATCTGTCTTCCATCATCCTCTCTTTCTTCTTCCCATCGCTCCTGCCTCCTTCTACCATAGTCATGTGAGGGGCTGGACAGATAGGCCACATTGTCTGTAGGAGAGGGGGAAAAAGAAAAACTAAATATCACTACTGTGAAATACAGACAAATTCACATATGACTGCTTGTAAGGCTAAGGTAACAGTAGCTGCTTTTACACAGAAATCCTGGAAAAAAGTTGAAATGGTGATCCCACCTTCTGGCCACCATTGACTGGTTTACACAGCCAAGCCACAGAAGTAACAGAGGTGAGACAGGCTGGACTTTTACACAGCAGACCTGCGTTCCGGAATCAAAGGAGCAGTGACCCAGCGCATAGTGTGACGTGTCACTTCTGTGTTGGAAATACCCCAGAGCATAGCGGTGTTGCTAATCTCTCCACAAATGTCAGCATGGATAGAGTCTGTACACTTTTAAATATCCCCAGCACAGGGGTGGCACACGCAATATGTCATCAAAACGTCACACCTTGATTGCAGAACGAGAGGTGTTGCTTTTACATAGCTTTCCACCTTTATCACGGCTCAGTTACTACGTCTAGAGGCGTTACAGAGCTGAGACAGAGGTGGAACCAAATGATCCCACCATTCATTTACACAGACATTGTTCTGGAATAAAGGTGAAATATTCCTGGAACAGAAGTGCTATGTAAGAGGGGCTACTATGGAACCACATTTCCCCATTGCTAGAACCAAATAATTACAACACAAAGTAATGTGAAAGTGCAAAGAAAGAAAGAAATACCTCGACCCTCCTCATCCAGTTCTCTCTGTAGTTCCTGCAGCTCAAATGCATCAAGTCCTCCATTCTGACTCTGCTCTGCTATCAGCTGGTTGAACGAGTCATGAACACCGTCCTCATCCACTGGACTCCTACAACAAGGACATATGAACATGATCATGGATGCTACAGATAACGACTCACAAAGGCAGGCTGGACTGTCTCAAAGACACTCTTCAGAACAGATCCAGAATGCTCTGCAACAACTGCAGATAAAACACGATGACCCTTTGACTCAGCGTTTCCTAAGGGACTACAACCAAACAGCAAAGGAAAACTCTCTCCCTTCCATTGACTCTAAGACCCACTTCCTGTGCTATCTAGATGTACAAACTCAGTGAACTGGTCTGGCTGTTTCTGCTTAAAGATCCAAAACAGGAGAAAATACAACCAGTTCAGTTCCCCTTGACTCAGCACATCTACACAGATAACACAGACACATAGAAGTGAAGCAAGTCTGTTATAGTTTAAAATTAACTGTTATTATTATGTAATTGCCTGATTATTACCATTACTCAAGCTAACTGCAATTATTTTGCATGATTGTTGTCTGTTTCTAAACCGCTGCATAAAACAAACATGTCATAATTGCATCACTATTTCTGCTGTTTAGGACTTGACTGGTACTTGTATAATGTAATCTTACTGAGCCCCCTTTGTCAGCTATGGTTTAATGGTAACAGAATGGGGAATTTCCGTTCATCTACAGGCACTTAGTTTTACTAACAAAGAAGACAAAGAGAAATTACATTTTCTTTACATATTCACAGGAAACAGTGTATGTATATAAATAAAACATTGTAATTATAATAGTGGTACAGACAAGACAACAAACTTGTGAATGACACTTATTGGCTTGACTGTTAATTTTCAGCTTAAATTTAAAGTGACTGCACTAGTTTCTAAATGAAAACATTCACCTTTCATAAACACAAACTGCACCCTCACACATTACAATGGAAGTAGGTCATGTGGTTAAAATGCATACATGAAAACTAGGAAACACTCTGCATTGTAATCTACCTTCCTGTTCTAATTCTATGGAAGACATCAAAGAGCCAAGTTAAGCTTGTCATCTTTGCTCCTGACTTTGTTTCTACTCTGTTTGTCTCATGGCCCTAATGTACATTAGTCCCAGTTAAACTGGCAGTGTCCGTCGCCAAACTAGCCCGGCACAGTAAATACAGATTGAATTCATGTGGACACTTACTCCAGTCCAGCTTCCATTAACGGATAATGCAGGTCAAAGTTAACAATCCGAGCCATTTTACTTCTCTGTTCTTCTCTGTCTGGCCGTCAGCGTGTTCGTCGACCAGTTGCAGAGGGATCACGCCCTCACCTGCTCAGACCTGCACTCCACTCCCACCATGGTGTTTATTACCTGAGTCTGAGAGCAGAGAGGAGGAGAAAATAGAAGAAGGTGGAGCCTCGAGTGAGTCAAACGTAAGAAAAGGAATTCCAGCAGACTTCCTGTGAATTTCGACACACTTGTTAGTACTTGTCCTGTTCACATTTAGCCCTAGAGAGGGGATGCTAAGCTACAGGTCTGCAGCTAGAGGTTGAATTTTATAGTGTATCAAACAATGATGTATGTCTACAAAAGCAGGGTTTTCTTCTTGCCCAAAATGAGGCTTGTGTGATACCATCCTGCTCATATGTACTGCACTTTCAACTGGCAAGAAAATGTCAATTATCACACGAAACAAATATGGTAACCAGTTTTTATCTCTCACTTCATCAAGATTAGGACATATGGCAGAGTATCTGACAGATCTCTGATTATAAAAAACTGTGGTAAACCATTAGTTTGGCAATGTACAATAAAGTTTAACAGCCCTTTTTCCAAATAAAAATGTTTTTATTTCCACTAAGTAAAAAATTGTCTCTTTTCTACCTCTTTGGCAGCTTTAACAGCACCTTTTATTGTGTACAGTGAGGTCTGCATTAACACATTCATACAACTTTAAGAGAACCATCTTTTACTAAATACACAGCCAAGAAAAAACAAAAAAAAACCTTTTCATTCTACATTCTTTAAATATGCCTGGGTGATATGACCAAAATATCATTATAATAAAATTGATAAGATAAAAATGAAAATGATTAAAAAGCCACAATTGAAATATTGCTTTATGGGCAATCTAAACAAAATAAACACAACCAACAAAACACAAAAAATGATCATGATGACAAAATTATCCCAAAACTAAGCATTTCTATTTTACCACTCAGTCCCTACTATGAACATGCTGAAATTGACCTGTCATGAGGGATAGTCATGAGAGTTCCATTGTGGCCCAGCTTGTGATGAATACTGTGGTCAGAGTCAGATGGCGCATTGTCACCCAACAAATTAATATTCATGCACAGGCACAGAGTGATGCATTGTCAGAGTTCAGTTAGACTGTGTCAGAATGGAGTTTTAGAGAAAACACATCTGACTCTTTGTGCTTTTGAATGATCTGCACCCAATAGTGTGCAGCGACTGTGTTTTAACATTCATCAAAAGGCAGACAGAGGACATGCCATGTTCTTTTATCACCAAAATCAGCTTGTAATTACAAAAGTCATAAAAAAAGACAAGTACTAGAGTCTCTGGGATTTAAGTAAATTCAATCCAGATAGTCATTAGTGGCCTATAAAACCTCTTTCACACACACATTGAATTTTTTATTTAGAGCTGAGATTGCAGCTTAGTAAAACCCAGCCAAAGGCTCTAAATTGCCTAATAAATGTCCACATTGTATAGGCCTGATGGAACAGATAATGTGAAAATGTCTGTGGGCTTTGAAGTGGATTTATCCTGGGTTTGTAACAAAACAAGGCTCATTACATTGAATGCATTATTACAGACGTGTGTTCTCTTTGATGTGAATGCTGTGATGATGATGAGAACAAGAATGTTTTTAGAGACAATGAATGTTAATACAGAATGATATCCCTGTCATCACACTGTCACTGTCATTTGAAAGTATATTGGAGGAATGAACTGAGATTATCTTGAGCCTCACTGACTGTCTAGTAGTCAAATCCAACAAAAGCAATCAATCAATAAATCAACCAATCAATCAATACATAAATAAAAGGTGCACAATACCAAAATGTTATCAGTTTTACCAATCAAGCTGCAAAATTCATGGTAATAATAACTGACATTATAGGCTACTAAAGAGCAGAGACACTTCCTGTTTACGTTCATCCACATCAGAAACTGTTGTGCCTTCGTGTGACGTGTTTGCTACTGAAGAATACAATCACTTGTTAGACTTCCACATACTTCTGAGGAAAGCCTCTACATGTTTTCCACACAGATCTAGTGGTTGAGGTCACATTATGATCCTTTAATTGAGTAAAAGTAGTAATTATGCCATAGTAGATTAGTAGATATAAGTAAAAGCCCTTCAAACTGTAAGTATATTTTACTTACATAAAATTACAAAAGTATTTACAAGTACCGATGCTTCAATAGGTTCAGTGTTGCAATGATACTGGTAGGGTTCATTTTAATTAGTTTATATAATGTCACTAAACTTTATAATACAGCATGATTTGTTACATTTTGATTTTCTGTTAATAAATAAACCTCAAACTAACTAGTCACAATTAAAGTTATAATAAATGCAAAGAATGGGCCTTTTGTCTATTTCCAGTATAACATTTACCAGTAGATGAAGCACCTAAACCAACTGAAGCACACACATATTCATATATACATAAAATTTCCATTTCCATTTTTCTTGCAGCCATCTGAGAGTGATGTGAAAGTCTATAGCCTGTGGATTTAATTGAGTAGGCACTGTACTGATTATAGTCAAATACGAGACCAAACTGCTTTACCACAGCATGCAAACCTCCCAGAAACCAAGAAAAAAACTCTAGAGGAGAGCAACATTCAATGTATGTCTCAGAAATACAATGAGGCATAAGTGGAAATTGCATTAAGATGACATTTCCAAGTTAAGTACAACTTACACTATAGTTAAATGTACTTAGATTCCAACACTCTCATGTGACATACCTTATAATTTCACTACAGTTACAGGAGCTATACAACTGCCAAAACTTCTCCAACATGCACTAAAACACTGCCAGGCATCAACGTCCTGTCACACGTACAGCTAGGTTGTTTTCTTTTGTTGTGCAACATGTAGACAAGCACGGCTGCATATTTCAATCATTACACATGCATTAACATCCATGTGCATTCAACACAACAGAGGGCCAAAGTCTCTGGGTGGAGGTCTTTGTGTTTTGTCCTCCACATACAGTATGAAAATCGGACGCAGGCATGAATCAGGGTGCAGCTCTGATTGTTAGCCAACGCTCTGACGACATGGCTCAGAAATGTCATTCTACCTCCACCAACCTAAATCCCCCCTTTGAGCCCTATTATAACCAATGACTACAGACATCTGCTTTTTTTGCACTCAAACACATTTTTGTTATCAACTAAAATTTGCAAGATCATGTTACACAAGTTTCCATTTCATATTCCATTGATTCCTCTTTTTTGTGAAACTTTCTTAGGGCATGGAAACAAACACTATGACTTCACATCCACCACTGCAAAGCAAAGTTCACTCTTTTTAACAGTGTGTGTTGTATTTTTATTTTACATTCACATGCAATTACTAATATTGAAGTTTGTCAGTCTCCTGGGCCGGAGCAGGATATTGAGGGGGTGGGATAAACTGTCAACAAAACTTTAGAGGGGGTCAGAGTGTAACTGTGCTAGTGCCAAATAAAATATACTGGGAAAACAAAGTGGGGGATAATACAACTCAGACTATTTAATTGTGGGTTTAAAGTGGGTTATGAGTTAATTAACATTGTTCTCTTAAAAAAGTAAACAAGGATAACACTGCAATGGAAACAATGGACCAAGAAATGAAAATGGAATATGAAAAGATGACACCCTGAAATGAAAACACAGGTCAGCGTAAAACAATGCAAACAATGACGGTGGACTGTTTTTCAGTGGATGTATGGGGAAGAGGAACGGGAGTGTCCATGCTGACAGCTTTGAACAACTGTAGGCTATCAGTTCCCACAGAGCTGAGAAAAACTAACAAAGGGAGCACAGAGGGGGAAAAAACTACAGCGCCCAGAGCATTTCAATGCCCTTATGTTTTTAGTTACCAAGAAACCATGCAGTTTATAACAAAGTGCAATGATGGTTAGTGAAGCATGGCAAACAGTAACAAACAGCAGATGAGGTGAAGGGTTAGTTGGGAGTAACAGAGAGGACTGAAGACAACAAAGAAAATGTACATGTAATTATCAGGATTTTTCTTTCTGTAACATATCCATACACATACACAGTTCCACTGTCCACGCCTTCCATCAGCAAAAAGGACACAAAATTATAGGTTCAATTTTGGCTACATGACTTTGACTGGAAACTTCTGCACCTCTGAGCTGTAATGTAGAATAGAGCCAACACATCTATCTATCTATCTATCTATCTATCTATCTATCTATCTATCTATCTATCTATCTATCTATCTATCTAT
>JAPTYQ010000001.1:17510591-17530678 GCA_029814465.1 Ostorhinchus cyanosoma
TTGTTGATGTGTTAGAAATAAATGACACTAGATTTTGCTAAATATCAAACACACCGAACCATTAAATCCCTTCTTTCTTGTGTGTTTTTTTTTTTTCTTTTGGCTACATGTACTTCTAATGCCTCCATACCTCGCTTTGGGTAACAGTTGGTTTAATTAATAAACTGACTCGACTCTAAAATGTTTTGACTTGATGGAACACAAAACAGCTCAATTATTATATAAAGCCAGAAATAAATTGCTACCAGAAAACATTCAAAACATGACAACATTTAAAAGCTTTTGCATCACTGTAAGGGGAGTTCAAGTGTGGAATGGATTGAGTACAGAACTAAAACAGATTTCTAGTAGGATTGTGTTTAAAAATAGGCATAAAGAGATGATTTTCCAGAGGTATACTAATGGATAAACTCCATAAAATATTTGTTATTTGGAGATCAATTTTGCAGTGTGTTGGTGAATATGTTGTAATATGGACATCTATGAGTAACTAAATACACATGTTTCAGAGTTGCTGATAAATTGAGACAGTGTTTGTATGAAAAGGTTCAAAGGGGTAGGATTAGATAAGTTTATACTTCTTCCATCTCCTTTTCATTCATGTAAGTTTTGAGGCTTGGGACATTGCCATTTTATTTTATTTATTTATTTTTAAACTGTCGATTATTTGCGTTTTTGTTCTCAAATTGTCATGACATGATCGAAATAAATAAATATGCGGATTGATGATTAACAGTTTTATTGTTTCTGTTTCAGATATGCCCCTTGTTATTTACCTACATGGAGGATACTGGCAGTTCCTCAGGTATAAATCAGTGCTCATAGTGGCTTCTGCATCATAAAAGTCTATGCATTTCTTAACCAGATTTTTCATCAGGGTAATATTTTGTGCACTCACAGTAAAGATGAATCTGGATTCATGGCGGTTCCACTTGTTGATAAAGGTGTAGTGGTGGTGGCTGTGGGTTATGACATAGCCCCAAAAGGTAATTATATTTTTTCTGACAATTGGTATTCTATTTGTTGCTTTTTATTCCTTCCTTTCTTGTGTCTTTAATTGTTATTTTTCTGTCTGTGGTACTGTGCATAAATGTCTTTTTCAGGTAACATGGACTTGATGGTTTCCCAAGTTCGCCGAAGTGTTGTGTCTGTTATTCAGCAGTATTCTCACATCAGGTAACCAGGATATTTACTGACTTACTTTCACATACATTGGAGACTGCGGTTAATGTCTGTGGTCAAAACTAAATATGAATGATTTCTTCCTCAGCGGTCTGTACATATGTGGTCACTCTGCCGGGGCTCACCTGGCCGCCATGGTCCTGTCCACCGACTGGTCACAGTACAGCATCACCCCACAGATCAAAGGTGAGATCCCATATCCAAAAAAAAAAAAAAAAAAAAAGCAAGTAATCGATGAGCTTGGTGTTGAAAAATGTTGCACGGCTGATTTATTTAATTTTCCTCCTGTTGTTATTTGGTTCACAGGTGCTTTCCTCATCAGCGGCATATATGACCTCCTGCCCATCCTGTCCACCTACGTCAACGAGCCACTGAAAATGACTGAGTATGTAAATCACTTGCCTTAATAATAATAATAATGATAATACATTTTATTTGTATAGCACTTTTCATAGTACTCAAAGACACTTTACATACAGCAGAAAAAAAAACATAAGTCAGGCAAACACTTAAACATTAAAAGCAAAATAAAAGTATTAAACATTAAAAGCAATCTTAAATAAATGAGTTTTTAAGAGGGATTTAAAAGTGTTGAGGTCAGAACAGTGTCGGATGGTAGGAGGGACTTAATTCCAAAGGTTCAGAGCAGCAACAGAAAAGGCTCACCTTAGTGGCTGATGTGAATTAGTCTTGTCTTTATCATATGATTATTGTAGGAAATAACTTGCAGTACACAGTGTATGTGTATGTAGTGTATATGGGTGTTTATGCATCCAGTGTGTGATTCAGAACAGAGCAGGAGACCAGACCCAGGTGTCACTGGTGTGAATAAAAAGGAGTACATTTCATTTATGTAAATCAGTTTCATGCTTCTGAATTGTGCAAGCTTCCTGTTTCTGTTGGAGGAATGTTGTGGGATGTTTTCAAAGTGGAAATAAGAAATTATCTTTTAACCTCCTGAGACCCAGGAAAGTACAATTTTCGGCTTTTTTAATAAAATAATTGCCTATATTCTAAACATCATGAGTCAACAGTTCATTTGTGGTGGACAGTTTTTTTTTGTGTTTTTTTGCATAAAGCTGTGAAACTGTTGTCCTCATTCAAGGACAGAAAACCCATAACTGGGTCTGAAGAGGTTAAAAGGACATTTTAGTCACTTAGTTCAAAGCTTTCTGTTTTTAGAAGGAGGGTAAATTTGCAAGAGGACATGTTAAGGAAGTCTGTAGGTGTAATCTGATTATTGATCAGATAAATAGGTATTACAGTAATGACACCTCCATAGTATATAAGTGGATTATCTACTATCTGGTCTAGACCTGATTACTAATATTACCCTATAATCCGCTTTCTCAACTTTGAACCCTGATGTAATTTATTTTATTTACTGGGATGAAAATTGATATTTGGTGTTTGTTATCAACACAAATCTTCTCTTCTTTAGATTGTTGTGGCATTTTGATCCTTTTTCTTTTCATAGTTGATAACTCTGCTGAAATCAAACTGAGAAACCCTGCACTACTTCACATGTGTGCATACCCATGTCAGAGCACATTATGTGTATGAGTGCTGTTTGTGTGCAGTGTTGTGATGGAGAAACTCTGCTTGAATCTCCTGGTGTGTTTCTGAATGCTTGTCCTCTGCTGGGTCTGTTGTACCAGGCAGTGTCTGACTCCTCTGTCATCTGGGTGTTTCCTGTTGGCAGGGAGGTGGCGTTGAGAAACAGCCCGAGTCAGCTGGTCCCTCAGCTTAAACTGTCCTCCTCCGGCTGCCATGTTGTCGTGGCCGTCGCTGAGAACGATTCACCTGAGTTTCGCAAGCAGTCGGAAGAATACTACAAAGTCAGTACTTCATATGTTATCTGCTTTAATTAGACAGTTTTAGCATAGGATTATTTTGTGTTTGTATTCAGTCTTTAAATGTCGACACACAGTAAGTCCACGTCAGTCTATGCAAATCCACTGAATGACCATCTCTAAGTTGTTTTATACTGTCAGAAATGGAGTGATGGGGATTTTACTGCAAAAACACACACTATGCAACTGGATTTCTATTACAGTAAAACAATATCATTTTAAAAAAGGAAGAAAAACACACCTTGTACCCCTAAAAGTTTAATGCATCTATGATGAATAGTCCAAGAAAAGCATTACTTTACATTTTCAAAACCACAATGCATCACCAACTAAAGAAGGCTTAAATTTAATATGGTATTTACTAGTAGTAAGAGCATTATTTACCGACAATGTGAAGCAAACTAGAGATGGTCAGTTAGAAACATCTTCTGAAACCTGGTGATTTCAGGTGGATTTACCCCTGAGTCAGTGATGCCTTTCAGTCAGAAGTCAAATATATTCAATTTACTATTATATAAAACACAGAAAAGTAGCAACTCACATATAAGGTTGCAATGAGCAACAGCTTGTAGTTTTAATTAATACTTAAATGAGTCATTTATGTACATATCGCTTATTTCACATACATTAATAATAACATGTCACTATTAATGCCTGTTCTTTACTTTAGTTTTTGTCATTGTGTCTCTTTCTTCTGTTTAAAGACTTTGGAAGAATCAGGACTGACTGTTACTCTGGAGGATGTGCCAAACACCGACCACTTCAGTGTTGTCGAGCTTCTGGTTGATGGAGATTATCACCTAACAAAGGTACAAATGCAAATCTTAAATCTCAACTCTGTTTTTCTTGAAGAAAAATGCATGTAACCCGCTGAGCACATGAGCATAAATCCCTCATATATTACCAGTCTTTATTCATGTATGAGTCATAGTTTGCATAAACTCATAGACATATCGTTCCAGTTTTTAATTCCTTCTTTCCTTCTCCTATAGCTTCTGTTGAAGATGATGGGAAAGAGCTAAGGTGGCAGCTTGTGAGTCCTCACCTAGAATCAACAAACCTCTTTATCAACATGCACCTCTGAACAGAGACAGTAGGCATTACTTCAGTTCTGAAATGAGCGTCACTGAGGTGGCATGGATAGTTGATGGATTCATTATTTACTAGTTACTGTGGTCAAAAAAATGTCATGACTAAGCTCTGTATCCTTCACATACATGAAAATGTTAGGATACATTGTGCCTAACACTGAGTCTCTCACTGATTGTAGCAATGATATTACTATTAAAAATGCCCTCCAGGGTAACATAGTAGTTTATAGCCATAGAGCACATTGTTTAAAGAAAAACTGTTTTGCTTCGTCTGTTCACAAATGTGCAGAGTTGATAGTTTGTTTACATATATCCTGTGGTTTGAAAAAAGGTGGGTCTTTTCTGTTCTGTTTTGTTTATCCTGTTGCAATCTGCCCAATAAATGTAAATCCACTGGCATAGAACAAAACCAGGAGATTTGGTCAAGATGTAACATCAACTGAATGTAACCTCCACTATGCTGATCTCTCACCCAGTGCAGTTTACTGCACTTGGTGAAAGCTGATAATCAACAAATGTATAGTTACACACTTTATTTGACTCTAATACAAGTGTTATAATAATTATATGTTGTGTATATAGGCTATTACAATTCTATTAAAATGGAGATTTTTAAAGAACAAGTGGAACTAAATTGTACTTAATGCACATTGTTACTTGTGCCATCATTCTAACATTTTAAACGGTTTACAATATTGTGTACACAAAATGTATTGATCTTTAAAGTAGATTATATAGAAAAATCATCACAATAAATATTTATATTTGAGAATAGATGTGTGGATCTCTTTGTGTGGATGCTGTTTGTCTCATATTTAGTAACTTGTGGCATTCATCGAAACTAATGCTATTGACTTCAGGCATGGATAATGAGTGGATTTTCATATAGGTGTCCTTTTTCTTTTCCAAAAGGTAAGTGGTTGGGCAGTGGACTAGGCCACACAGGAGATGATTTAATCACAATTAGAATCATCTTTAGTAGCCAAGTATGTAAACACATACAAGGAATTCTTTGGTAGTATTTGTTGTCTCTCCAGTAAATTATAAATGCAAGATACAATAAAAATTGTAAGGAAAGTATATAGGAAAAAAAAAACTATTTAAATATAAACTCTATATAGATAAAGACACAGTATCAACTTGCATATATCAGTTTGTTTGTGCAATTAACCCAATAAGGACTGAACCGGCAATCAAAAGCATCTATCAAGCTTAAATATTGAGCAACTTTTGAGCCACGAATTCTATAAATAATTCAGGTACATAACTTACTGATCACAGTGGGGGAAAAAAAACACTTAGTGACAGGCATAATATTGAGATATTATGACATATTAAAACATTTCAGGTTCATATTTGGTAGGTTATTCCCATTTTTTTGTGAAAGGGTAGTTTGTAAATGTAAACATTTCCATATTTTACATTAACCCATAAAGACCCAAACATCCACAGTCGACCAAACCCATTTACTGATGTAAAATGTTTAATCACTGCTCATCTAATAATCCTATCAATACATGTAAATAACTTGTGTAAAATGAATTTTCCTCATCTTCTCCTGGTCATCAGATATGACCCACTTGGACGTTCAGAGGCTCCGCAGTTAACATTGAAACACTGTCATCTACTACAATGTTGAGTCTCCAGTAAAACCCATGGAGTTGGATCAATGACAGTGAATGGACACACTTGGTTGGTCTCTATTTTTGATAAACCTAACTCTCAACTTTAAACTGACCTGTCTTTTATGAACATCTACATGAGTAATAAAGTAAATGTTGGAAAATACCAGATTTTCATGGATAAAACACAAAATACAGCAGATAATTTTATAATAAATGGTGATAATCAATTAAGGAAGGTTAAATATAAAGAAAAATTCCTTTGGGAACTGACACAAAAGTAACAAATGGTTAATTAAAACAAAGAGAAGAATTTGGTCTGGTCATTACTTCAGATCAGATTGTTCTGAATGTGGCCCTTGAACTTAACCCTTTAAACCCAGAGCCTAAAATGGTCCACCTGGATTTTTAAAATGTTTTTTTTTTTAATACAGCATATCAAATAAAAAAAAATAATAACTGTACAGTCACACAGGTCAGGTTGTGCTGACAAAAAAAGATACCAAAAAAGGAAAGATTAACACTTTTTTGATGAGAGACTATTCAAAAACGGCTAAAATATGGACTCTTAAGTGTTAACAATACTGTTTGATCATGTTTCCAGGGCACTTTTTTCTCCTGGATCTTTCCTCTTTTCATTTACAATTTACGTGTTATAAAACTGATAAAACAGATTCTCCAGCTTTTTGTACAAATGTGAGTGAAATTACAATAATGACCCAATAAAACCTATAAAACGTAAGGTCTCAGGTTTCAGAAACTGTTGGAATTTTTCCAGTTGCTTAAACAATGAAAGAGTTCCATCCATTCAAACTGCAAATGCACAGTGTGTGTCAGCGATGACACATCAGGTTTTAAAGGGTTGAATGATGTTCCCACCATTGATGTAAATATCTCAGTGTAATTTTTATATTTCACAAAATCATGCCAGACAGACCGGATTGGACCTTTTGGAGAGCCGTACGTCTGACACTCCTGATCCAAAGTATGAACTGCAGTGACACAGAAATAATGAGCCTCTTCCGTGTTCTTTAACATTAGCATTAGCTTCAGTAGGTGGTGGGCCGGGGCCGGTGACTGATAGGTCGGCGGCCGGTCACCAGTCTCCACCCAGGAGGAGCTAATCATCACCGGGACGCCGGCCGGTAACTTTACCCTCTGCCAGTCATGTCCTGCTGGGGGAACCTCCCGCACCAGGTAAGACAATACCGAGGTCTGAACGGGCATAAAGTAACACCTGTCCGTGCGGTTATTTCAGTTTTCCGTCATTAAAATGCTAAATAATCTCATACATTACAGCGCCGCCAAAGGTTAATGCTAGCGAAAAGTTGCTAGCTGCTGTTAGCTAACTAACTTAACACTTGGCTAACATTTCCAACGGTTGTGTTCCTGTTGTTTTATGACGACAGCTGAAAATTATAACGGACTCACTCCTTCAGAAAAGTCGCTGTGATATTCTTGTGTTTATGTGATAAAAATAGTTAAGTGTGTTAGTGTTTGTCGTTGTATTTAAACGGGATTAGTTGGTTAAAGTTTCCAGGGACTCGTCTCTTCGTGTCTCCGTGGATCTGTTTCATAATGTTGTTTACACAGAGGAGACTCCAAGAGCTGGATGTCACTGAAAAACACCAACACCAACAAAAACAACCACTCCAGGGGGTTTTCTTTCTGTTCATCTCTCTTAGAACAGCAGCTCCGGTCAGGTACAGGTCAAAGTTGGAGTAGTTTTGTATGGCTTTCTTCCTCTCCTGTTGGTTCTCAGCTGGTCTGGATCTGGAAAGCACATTCAGCCCTGCTCATGGAATCACAACCCACTGTTATAGCATTTAAACCCAGAAAACACTCATCAGAATAGGGCCATAATACATGTACACATATTTTCATCACTGCATTAAGAAGTCATAACTGTAATAATAAACTTAATGGTGATTCCACCTGCATATCTGTATGTAAGGTTTGATATTTAAGATCTGACATGTCATACACTTGGGTTTTACTCACCAGTGTTTAAATCTATATTTAACACTCTTAGGGTCATACATCTGTCCTATAAATGACCATACTTACATAGTCTGTCATTTTTCAGTCAAATACACTGTCGCCCATTAAGTTGAAATAAAATATTCCTTCTGCTTCTCATGAAATGGTTCCGACACACCATTTGAGAAACCTGGGTTTAGGTAACTGTAGCACACATTATGTTATTGCAGTGCAATATGTAATAATGTAATCATTTTACACCTCATTATGTAATAATGCCACATTTTGTAATAACATTCTTCTATGCATTTTGTAATAAACGTTGCTGCATTTTGTAATAACTTATTACATATGGCAACAGTTATTACAAAATGCAGGTCTAGCACTTTTTTTTTTTTTAAAGGAAATGTAATAATTTGATGCCTTGATTGGAAAAACCATCATACCAGCAGAACAACCTTAAGCATTCCAGCTTAATTACAATTCATTGAAAAAAAAAACTAGAAGGATGTTTCATTGGTCAAACCTAAATCAAATGTAACTGTATTCAATATAATAGAGAATGTGTTTGCAAGTTAGAGACAAAAGCTGCATTAATTAAGTATTACTGACCAGAAACCTACTGGTGCACTGAAATTTGGAAGATACAATATGTAATAAGCTATTACAAAATGTGTTCAATAATTTTATTACAAAATGCTGCATTCATTACAAAATGCATGTGTTATTACATAATGAGGTGAAAAATTATTACACCATTATTACATAATGCGGCCCTACAATAACCTAAGAACAGACACATACAGGTGCACGATGGTGTTTTAAAACTAATATTGTCACATAATAAATGACAATGTGATCAAACTGACGCGTTATTAATTAGCCTACATGAAATTATTTAAATATTAAGAAGATGGTAACATACAAAGAAACTGTGGAAAGCAATCAACTCTTCAGCTCTCATACATAAAGTAGATTATTATTCAGTGACCTAAATATTAATGAGTTGTTCAAATGTTAAAGTTCTTAAAATATAGGTATAATATGACAGAAATAAGGCACAACACTTGAACAGGTAATTATACACTCACAAATGTTGACTTCCATGGACATGACCTCATATGACACTCTGGGATAGAAATTGAATGGAGACCCTGATGTTCTGAGGCATGCAGAAGACTGGGGTGTAGACATCCAGCATATCCAGTTACCAGATGAATGCAATGAGGCCTCATGTAAAGTATAAAGTACTCACTAATATGTAATTACTGACAGTGGCAGAAGAAGTCTTCAGATACTTTACATTACCTAAGCCCTCTGAAGACCTGAAAAAAAGGGCCACTCCAAATATTCTACTATGAGTAAAAACTCTGTAATGAAAATCTCACTTAAAGTGGAGGTATGCAAATATCATTACCAAAAAAATTTACTTTTAAGTATGAAAAGTAAAATTGTTGGTACCTATTGTTATATAAGATGTTTTTTATGGATTACAGAAATTTTACTGCTGCATTAACATATGTGTTACTTCTTACTGCTATAGATGTTTAAGTTGAAGCTTCTGAAGTGTTTGAGCTACTTTATATACTGGTTTGTAGTCTTAATCTACAGAAATGCATCATATAAGAGTATCATGTTTGTAGTGTTGCTATTGTGCGAGAATCCTTTAAGGGTTATAACTTTTGGTGCAGCATTTTTACATAGCACCTAACCTGAAGAGTCCAAAAAAAATCTGTTGAGGTTTCTCTCCCATGCTGGAGTGAACAGAGTGTTTTTTTAGAATTTATGTGTGTTATTAAATTCATTATTAACAAAACTGGAATCAAGCATTTGTTTTAAGCAGATTTGTTTAGCTGTTTTTTTAAGCTAAATACAGTAATAATATAATTTCAGTTTATCCCAAAACATTTTATGAAAATAAAGTAATTACACCATAACTGTCCCTCAAACCAGGAAAGCCTTCAAAGTATCTGTAAAAAGTTACCCTTTCTTTGAGTCTGAAAAACGTCCCTGTTTTCAGTTTGGAGACGGTGCATTTTGTTGCAAATCCAAGGAGGCAGACTTAACGTTGATCACAAATATTCAGAATGAATGTATTTGGAAATGTGAATCTGCACAAGAATGTTAATCTGAAAAGTAAGAATGCTGTCAGATGAAGTGGAGTATAAAGTCTAAAGTCCACAGGACTTCCACAGGAAGGAAACCTTTTCCTATTTACACTAGAGTAAAAAGTACAATATTTGCCTGTGAGATGCAGTGGAGTAAAAGTATAAATCTGCATCCCATGGCCATTACAACGCACAGCTTTTTTGGTTCATGTCCACACTTGTTCTTTCCTGGTTGACCAGGCCGTAGTTCTAGGTCTTACATGAACAGGAAGAAATATGAGAGTGCAATGAAGAGATAACGAGGAGACAGAGCGATATGGATCAGTTATTCATGTGGGCCAGAAGGCTACAGGGATGTGGAGTTCATTATGGGATGCGTGCGAAATGGAGCAAGATTGTGGTTACAGAGTGTTCAGGGGAGAAGAGGCGAAAGAAGGGTGAATAATTGAATTCTTCATGCAGTTTACAGTGACGCTGTGTTTGTTGCTGTGCTGCAGCGGGGTGACATATTTGCCATGCATACAATAGAAACAATAAGGGCATTATTTGTCGTCCAAGAGTTTGCCAATGTGATGTGTGTGCGTTTAAGATCCAGAAGGCTGTATAGTGAGTAGAGGCAGAGGATAAAAGTAATGGTCACCGCCGGCTGTTTGGGGTCTAAATGTTGACTACTACTAACAAGAGCTGCTGTGCATATATTCCTATAAACTGGTTTGTGTTTACATTCATATTTTTGAGAACATGGTCACTGGCTGACTGATGCTTTCTCAAGCTCATGTTACATTTGGTTTAGTGCTGTTGTGAAATGTATTTTGAGGTTTCTCAATGATGATGGTCTCTGTTTCATTGCATAAGTGTTCTGGTTCTCTCGACCCACCTAGATAAGTGCTCCAGCACATCTGAGCCTGTATATATATGTTTATTTCACAATGGTATTATTTTCTTAATCTCAAGATTTAACATGAAGATACATGTTACTGGTAGTTTAAATGCCAGTGGTCTAAATATGATCTCCAGCAGTTTTTTTTTTTATTGGTTCTAAATGTGTTTACCTTTTTAGGGAATGATTTTAAAACTCCATTAGATTTTCCACAGGAAAGACACGCTTTACAGTTTGTTCATAAATAAACTGTACAAAATACAGTACAGCTATCACTGCATCTGACAGGACTAAAAATAAATGTTGTTAGACTGCTGTTCTAAAATGTGCTTTAAAAAGGGGAATAAGATGTCCGTAAGCAACAGGAGTGTTGGCCAGTTAACACGCATAGCATGATTACGACCATGTTATTTGATTCAATTAAATGAGGGAACTAAACCCACAACAAAACCTATTCATGGCACCTGTTGGTTGCCCTTGACAACAAAAAGGCTGAGGGTCCCCCTGGCACCTCTCCTACTTCATCTGGGAGGGTGGACCTGCCTGGTTGTGAAACTTTGTGAGATTTAAGGGGCTGTTTATGACAACATTTTAATTCTTAATCAACTCAAAAACAAACTTTGTCTGTGTTATTCCATGAATATTATCATGGGCTTTATATTGTCAGCAGAGTGCTTCAGACTGCATGTCTTTGCATGCTTACTGTGCTTCTTGCTTTAAATGAATTGGTATTGGTCGTAAGAGGTATTATTATTCTTATATATATATAATTATTTTTTTTAACTTCTATTTCAGTGAAGTGGCATAAATTGAGTATTTGGTTTCATTCAGTTCACAGAGAACAGTTCCCCAAAGATGGTGTTAGCAGAGAAAGTAAATTGCCCAGATCCTGATGCATCTTGTCTGATGATCAATTAAAACAAAATTAATATTGTGTGACCTAAACATCAGTCTCAGTCATTAAAAATCTGCTATGAGAAAAAAAGTGGATTACAAAAACATGGTTATAATTAGGACAGAACAAAGTAAGTCGTAAAGTAAAAGTCATCATAAGGAAGATGGTTTGCCAGTAACCTTACTCAGTACATGCGTTAGACATTCTGCTGTACAATTATCCCACTCCAATTTACTCTCTTCTGTTTGGTTGTTTGTGTTGTCTTTAAACAAATATCTGCTTGCGAACCATACTGATGTGAAGATTATGATTTGCCACACAATGATGTAAAGAGTGTTTCTACTATCACAGTATATACAAGTATAACATTATATCATGCAGCTCTAGGACAGGGATCACCTACCCTGGTCCTCGAGATCTACTCTCCTGCATGTTTTAGATAAGGGATATTCAAATCCTGTCCTTGAGGGCCGATATCCTGCATGTGTTAAATGTTTCCCTCCTCAAGCACACCTGGTTCAATTAATGATCAGCTCATCATCATGCGCTGCAGAAGCCTGATAATGATGGAATGGCTTCCAGGTGTGCTGGAAGAGGGAAATATCTAAAACATGCAGGATACCGGCCTTCAAGGACCAGATCTGAATACCCCTTTCTTTAGATGTATCCGTCTTCCAACACATCTGATTCAATTGATCAGCCTATCATCAAGCTCTGGTGAAGCTTGATAAGGACCCATCAGATGTGCTGGAAGAGGGAAACATCTAAAACATACAGGCTGGTAGCTCTCGAGGACCAGGGTTGGTAACCCTTGCTCTAGGACCATGTAACTGAGAATTTTGTGACCTTTTGTAATGTGTCTTTTTTCTGATGTGTTTCTCTGGTTTCCTTAATGTCAGATGATCATCACTCCCTGTCCAATACTGACACTGAGCATGACACCGGTGCTTCCATGACCTCCCTCCGTGTCGCCATCCGAGGCCTCCCCCTGGCCTTGGCCTCCATGACACAAGCAGCCACCTCAGACTCTCGCTTCCATCCTAAATGGCGGGCGATTGCAATAGCGAGCCTGCTGGCTCTAGTGCTCATGTTATACCTGCAGCGGACTGTAGTGGACAGGGATGTTTCCTCCCAAGGTTACTCCCAAAACATAGGTCACAGTCTGAAAATGCACAGTGACAGCAAGGGTCACACCTTTAGAGATGCTTATGGACAGACTACACACAGATTGTCCCGCAACCAGAAACAGGAAAAGCCTTACAATGATACGTACCCACTAAGTCCACCGGAGAGGACAGAGCGTGGCATCCGCTACCGTATTGGCGCGATCGCAGACCTGGATACAGCATCACGTAGTTCTAAGGAGCAGACATGGTTCAGCTACATGAAAAGAGGTTACCTGACGGTTTCTGACAGTGCAGACAGACTGGAGGTGGAATGGGACTCAGACATAGTCACCCTGGAGAGTCATCTAGCTGAGAAAGGACGAGGTATAGATCTTCATCTCTTATCCTTTAAATGTGTCCGCATTGTTTGTCTTTTTCATGAATAGATTGATGTCCTTTACTACAGGTATGGAGCTGTCGGAGCTGATGGCTTTTAATGGTCACCTGTACAGTGTGGATGATCGTACAGGTGTGGTGTACAGGATCGAGGGCAGCCAGGCTGTTCCCTGGGTTATATTACCAGATGGTGATGGTTCAGTCTCCAAAGGTCAGTCACTACTATACTCAGTTTCATCAGTTTTCAGTATACCGTCTCCATCCAAGGAACTCACGAGCTCACAATCTCCATGTTGGACAGATCAGATATCCAATTTGTCATCACCTACAAATATGTTGGTATCTGAGTTGACAGTTCACTTTCCTTTGATATGCATAGAAACACACTGCTGTTCAACCTCAGATCCACAATAAATCATCTTACACCCACTCTGCCATACACACCCTGGTCAAAATGACAGCCCTCCAAACATTACAGTGATATAATCTATCAGCACCCACCACTGTCACTCAGACTCTCTGGTCAGTTGGCCATCATTCCATTCCTACCAATTGAGATGTAGGTATCTGTTCATTTGTAAAACCCCTACTGGTAAAACCCCCTTCTATCTCCACTCTATGTTCAACACTTGTTGCAATAGCTGTAACTTGTGCTTTTGCAATTTTTATTTGCAATATCATCTACTCATCACTAAAGGCCGCACCTCCTTCTGTCATCTCCTTCCAGTTTCCAGTGACTGGAAACAATTACAGTAAAAGCTGAAACTCTATATTCATCCCATTTTCCTTTTTCAGAAACTTTGTTCAGACAGTAGACACATCTCAGTTGTTGGCAATGTTGTGTATACTGTATATTGTAATGTTTTTCATTACATTTGGGAAGTGACTGCGTGACTTTGTACAAAATAGTTTAGTGTGTTTTATATCATCTTTCATCTGGCCGCTGCCTCTTGGCCAGATCATTATAATAAATGAGAACTTAATCTCAATTGACCTTCTTGGTTAAATAAAGGCACATGGATAAATAATAAACCACTAGACAGTTATAAGGTTTAAAGAACACCAGAAGGATGGTGAACAGAATGGTTTTCCTTGAAGGTACTCATGTAGTGTGAAGATGCTCAGTGTAATGAGTCTCACATGAGAATTAAAATATGAATGTTGTTTTTAGGGACAGTGAAGTTTGTTTATAGCAGAGGATTAAATTTTCTTTCCCCAAAAAGGGAAAATTTGATGTCACACTGGAACCTAAAATACACCATCAACTATTATAGCACCTAGATTTACAAACGAGAGATGATGAATGCACTATGTGATGAATTGAACATGAATACAAGAGCATATGTATACGAGTTTCAGGTTTCTGATTTGGTTGTTTTTTTTTCCTTGCCCAGAGTCATGTTGTCCTTGCCCTTGAGCAAATTGTTCTATTTATATACTGTTATAAAGACTGAAGCTCATTGTCATGTCACCCTTTTACTCCATTGATCTTTTCTGGAGAACTGAATTTGACTGTTTTTCAATCAGTAAAATTTTATTACAAACTCAGGGCCCAGATAAAAAGATGATTAAAAAAACATAAAAACCACATTGAAGAAAAGTAGAAGAGAACACCCTACAAAAGACAACTGAAAAATGATCCTGTTTTATCCACCTTGTTACTCCTACTTAGCAAACCATAATATAAAATTAGTTTCACTCAGCCTCTGAAGCTACCTCACTAAACTTGTTTTTCCAGTGTAAGAGTCTTTATCTGCTGACATTTTCTCTCGACTGCATGTCAATGAAACATGCAATGAAAGTGTTCCTTGTGTAGCTACTTCCATTACCAGGTTTAGAAAAGAGTCCAGTCATAATCAGATCCAGATTCACAATAAGATGGTGGAAATGCACACAGCATCTGAACTGAAGACTAATGTAGGAAAAGTAGAAAAGCTCTTCTTGTTCTGTATCTTGAAATTAATCCTCCTATTATAACATGGTTCTGTAAACATCACATCTCATAGATTTGTCCTTGTTTTTTGTCTAGGTTTCAAGGCTGAGTGGCTGGCAGTGAAAGATGATCATCTGTACGTCGGCGGCCTAGGGAAGGAGTGGACTACAACCTCAGGGGAGGTTGTCAATAACAACCCAGAGTGGGTTAAAGTTGTTGGATACCATGGTGATGTGGAGCACCAGAACTGGGTGCCACACTACAACGCCTTACGGAATGCTGCAGGGATCCATCCACCAGGTTCTGAAAAGCTTTTTATGATGAAAACATTTCCATTCAAGTGCTAATATTCTACTATTCAGAGAACGATTCTATTTAAAATTAGGTATGGCTCTTATTAATATCAAATTCCATATAGTATTTTCTGATGAGACATGTGGAATAAATCATTTTAATTCAGGATGCATTCAAATGTGTCTCAAAGGAGATTTTGAGCACAGTATGTGAAATGTGAAAGTAAATCATTTATCAGACAGGAGCAGTTGTTTACCTGCTTGACTAGTTTCACTTACTTCCTTGGGCTACAGGAAGTCGCTAATATTAGTCGACTGCTCTTGTCTGATAATTGAATTACTTGCACAGTCGTACTTGGAAGACAGTATTAACCTTTACCAAACAGTATGTGAACTGTTTTCTTGCTCATTCAGTATAAACTAACTTGGCAGCAGTTTTAAACATTTGAGTGACAGGTTAGTGGGTGCTGATCACCATAATGAGTAGGCTGCATGCCATGGTGTACGAGTTGCTGTAGGATTTACATCACAGGGGAAGTTTATGTTAATTGCACAGCTGCAGTGTAAATGGGCAGATTAGCACCGTGTAAACACTTTGCAGAACTATTCCCTTATTTGGAAAAGGAGTCCCCGCCTCATTTACATTTCATTAACTCGTCTCCTTTCCTCCTCGCTTACAGGCTATCTCATCCATGAATCAGCAGCGTGGAGCGAGCGCCTGCAGCGATGGTTCTTCCTGCCTCGCCGTGCCAGCCATGAACATTACGAAGAGGTTGCAGATGAGCGGCGTGCCACCAACCTTCTCCTGTCTTGCCCTGCAGACTTCAGCTACATAACTGTGCGCCACGTCGGTCCGCTCAACCCCACCCACGGCTTCTCCTCCTTTAAATTTGTCCCAGACACAGACGATCAGATTATCGTGGCCCTCAAATCAGAGGAGGACGCTGGCAGGATCGCTACCTACATCATTGCATTTACACTAGATGGTCGCATACTGATGCCGGAGACAAAGATAGGTGATATTAAGTACGAAGGGCTGGAGTTTATTTGAAAATAAGTGAGATCTATTATGTGGACTGTTTTGAGTTCTGAGTATTACATTCCATTCATTCTGTGTAACTGTGCAATAATATCTTTTTATCCAAATGAGAGGAGCAAGAAAAGGTTACAGGGAAGGAGCATATAATCAGCAAAGTATAAATGGCATCACTGTTCTAAGACTTGTGTGTAATAAATGCAACTAATCAATGACTGGCTAACGCACACAAGTTACACAAAAAGAAGCCAAACATCTTGGATTGATAAGACACCACTAAAATTCCAAAGCAGTCTGTGAAATGGTATTTTTGCCTTCAGTCAGTGAACAAAGCTCCTCTCCTGCAGCCAAATTCTGCAGGTTGGACACTCAGGGGAACAATGTAAGACAAAAAAAATAGATTTTACCTAAGCACAAATTAAGAAAAAATACAGAGAAGAAAGAATTGAATATCCTTAACTACTTGAACTTAACTCAGTGCTGTTTTTTTTTTAATGAATCTGTATAGACATGCCTAGGTTTGTCTTAGGTTTTTATTTATTGGATTCACTCATTTTCACTTACTGCGTACGCTCTGCCAACTGCAGCTCTGGAAAAAATTACAGACCACGGCACACTTTCAGAGATGAAATCAAGTCAAAGTGAACTTGAAATTTCACCAAATATGGATTCAAGAACTCGTCTCAAATTAAAACAGACCTGACTCCAAGTGTAAAACTTTTTTTTTTTGGTTTTCTTAATGTCATTAATGCAGTAGCTCAGACTGGACTTGTTTTATGACAGTTGGCATTCAGCATTAACAGACTTTACCATGATCTACTTTGTTAGAGAGGATACCACATTTATCTTCTTCATTAAAACTCTCAAACACTGGCTGGAACAAGGGACATTTGCATTTTTGGTGATGGCTGTACAACAGGGTGAAAGTAGTGATGAGGTGCATCATCACACACTTAACATTTCATTTTTTCCAGAGCTGTACATTTTCCTGATAATTTCCTGCAGATAAGATTATTCAGTAGTATATAATATCCACTGACATATCAAGTTGTCATACCAGAAAGCTATTCTATTTAAAGATTAATAACTAAAATATATATTTATTTTGTATCCTCTCTACACAAATGATTAAATCTCTTGACTTGTTTCCCACCAACGGCCTCGTTTCACTTTTATTCAATACATTGCAAACACGGTCACCATTTTATTTTGTCAGATTAGGAACAACTAATTACACTAAAAGAAACACTATAGAAGTTTCAGTGAAAAAAAGTGATCGTACTGCATTACATTTATTTGTTAGTTGGATTCCATTACACAGTTCCATTAGCTAACATTATACCATTGTGGGAGGAGAGGAGAACAAACTGTGACTGCTAGTAATTTATACTTTAATTTGAATATTCAGTAATTAAATGCAGATAGGCTGGATCAGTTGAACATAATGTAAAGTTAGCGATAGTGTGTAATGTTTATTCCCACTTTAGTTCCATTTCTAAACGCTAAACCTGAGGGAAAACCTTTTTATGGTCTTGTTCACAGGCTTGTTCCCATGACGATGACATCTTCAGGTAGACCGTCCATTTTTACAGGTTTGAAGGAGCCTAGTTTAGTGTAAAAGTCGAGACTCCTCTTATCGCTGTGCCTCACTTCGCAGAGTACCCCTCCAGAACCTGAAAAACCATCACAACGCTCATGATCTAAACATTATTACTTCATTTATTTTATTTTTTTTATCCGTTTATTAACACTCTAGCAGCAAAACTATTGGTTGAATTCATACCAAATTGACTTTATAGCTTGCCAGTAACCCAGAATGGATCGTGTTATATTTTGGGAAGAGTAGGTCAAAGTTCAAATTTTTCATGAATTTTTAAAATCGTCCCATTTACTTATAATGGGCGAAATATGTGCGAGGGTTTGTTATGCCTGGCACCAATTGTTTACGTAGGATATGGTTGTAACTGTCAACTCTTCAGTGCTTAAGGATAAACAGAAAGCTTTTTAGCAGTTTATTGACTTACCACTGCTCTTGATGGAGGACAACAAGCGACCAATCATGCGCTTTGCTGGAGACGGATCAGTGACCCGGGGCAGTACTTGCAGGGTGAGTAGGGAGGGGTAATCTTTGAACACAGGATCATTTAACCCCCTCTAGAGGCAGGAGAGAATATACAATGAGGTAACATTACCTCATATGCTGATGTCCTCTGGAAAAAGTTTAGAAAAAAAATCAGACTCACTTGAATCTTTGCTGCAGCTGGTTTCAGATCAGTCAGAGCCAGAGCGTAGCCACACATCCCCAGCTCGTCTTCTAGGATAAGAGCGCAATGAGGTGACGGTGGGATGTCACCTCCTGACAGGCTGCAGCAAAGAGAAAGTCCTATTAAAGTGGACCAAAATCCAAATAATAAATAAACAGCTGATGAACGTGTCTGTCTCTTACACGTCACCCATAAGTGGAGGCTGCATCACCACGGGCTCATTCCCCTGTCCTCTCTGCATTTCCCTGGAAATCCTCTGCACCTCAGTCTAGGACAGAAACCTGCATCAGATTGAACTGTACAACAGGCACCACTCCCATCTTAAATGCACTGTCATATGTTCTGCAGTCCTCACCTTGTCTTCAGGGCAGTACGGCCGTATGGAGTACACCGCCGTCATCGGAGGATGGCGAAACAAATCCCTGTTTCCATGGCAAGGTAGCATTCTCTGTAATAAAGATGTGCATCTCAGAGGATCTGCAAATGTTTTGTTTCCCCCAGTTTAATTAACTACACTACATCTAAACCGAAGAAATAAAACACTTCATTAATTTGATGAAAACTTTCTGTTTTTTGTAAACAAGGTGAACTAAGAATTCAGTATCTCAAAATATAATGTACATCACACAAAAAAGACATTTCTTATAATGATGTAAAGGTAAAAACGTAAAGGTGTGTACAGTGTGGAAGTCCATTAGTTTTTCTTTTGTTTTCATGGCTGTCTGAGTATGTCATTAAATGCACAAAAATATACTATGGCATTGCTCACATAGTTTAAATATCTGCCTTTAGTTCAGCTTGATAACAGGAGGTAAGCTCGCCATGGAGAGTCCGTCAGTAATCACTTTTGGACAAAATCCTCACCCATGACTGCTGCAAAAAAGTTTATATACTTATTATTAAAAAAGTTAGATTAACTCATGGAGCAATCCTCAAAACAAACACGACTTCCAGTACATAAACAGCAGCACATGAGATGTATCAACTTTATGAAAGACTGTTGACCTGTTTCAGTAAAACTCTTTAACTATTCAATCATTATATTTATCTATATATAAAAATATACGACATACAATGGAGAAAAATTTGAAAATGAAAAAGGTAATGAATTCTTTCATTTCTTAAAGACAGAGTGCATCAGTTTACCTGGAACTCTCCAGACAGACCTCCTCTGAAGCCCCAGGGTTCAGGGTCATCGTTCATGTGCTGAGCTGAGGGTTGACCCCGCCCACCTAAGGAAAGAAAACACAGTGAATGAATGACAGGATACAGGAGGTCAACAAGTAGAATTTAATTGCGAAAGCGGAATACGAGTGACAAAATAGACACACACAAGAGCACGAAGTACACAATGTACAAAGTAATAGAATTTACAACATATGAGATACACACTGTTTGAGTAACACTTAAAGACAGAGCAACTCATTTATACTAGTGTGTGTGTGATG
>JAPTYQ010000001.1:17559103-17569270 GCA_029814465.1 Ostorhinchus cyanosoma
GGGAGTACTGTGTAAGTGGGTCACCTTACTCTGCAGCATCCAGCACCCAGCCACCATGTCAGTACACAGGCCCACACGCGCAGACACACACATTTAACCCACTCTACCACTCACTCAGCGTTCCCCTTTTTTTTCCACTTTGGCCACTGTGTTCGATGGGAAATGCACTCACTCCCTTATTCACTCGCTCGCTGGCTCACAGTTAAACACACATTTCCCTAATTCCCTCAAGCACTACAGAGTGCCAGACTTAACTCTCGTTCTTGAAGATGACTGAAAAAACATTCTTTCCTCCTTCTTCTCCTTCTTCTTCTTCTTCTTCTTCTTCATGTCTCTGACTCCCCTCCACCCTGTGCTTCTGATCCCTTCCTCACTTTTGACCTGCAGCAGGACTCCCACAGTGCTCTTTTGGCATGTTTGCATTTTTAAAGAACCCATGAGGGCTAAAGCGGTCAGGTATTCCTCTCCTTTCCCACCTCACCCTTAGTGTTGTTTGTGTGTGTGTAGAGCAGTCATGCTACATTTTGCATGTGGGTGTGTGTATATATACTTAGGTGACCTTTCAGATATTGTGTCATGCGCGTTATAAAAAGGCAAAAGCACTCCTGATCTTTAACTTGATACTGTCTCCACTGGGAAAAGCAGGACACACAGGTGGTACTTTGAGACTGCTGAGTTAGGGAGTTGTGTTGCTGTGTTGTGTCCTGGTTTGATTTTCTTCTTTCTCTGTACTTCAAGACTTCTTTTTTTCTTTTTCTTTCAAAGCGGGGAAGAGGAATGCCCTCCCACATGGCGCAGTGAACATCTGTTAGTGAGAAGTGAAGGCCTGAGAGAGACAGAAGAAGAACAGGGAGAGAGAGAGAGAGGACCTACATTAATACAGGAGGTGAAGACAGAACAAGAGGGCACACAGACAGGTGGAAAGGGGAGGAGAGGCAGCGACTAGGAGGGAAAAGACAAGACCTGAGCTGGAGGGGACCATTCCACCTACGAACAGCGGAGGTGAGAGACCGTTTGGTACGAGGCGATGCTTTACAGGTGCACGTACGCACACAAACACGCTCAGCATGGAAACAGAAGCCCGCATCAATAATGTAACTGCAAGAAACAGGATGCAGATTCTGCCTTACATAAGAGTTTACAGAGAGCTGGCTGGCTCCAAGCAGCCTCCTTCATTCTCTGGTTTGCCCTCAGGCTGGATGCACACTTGTTTTTTTTTTTTTTCAAAGAGAGAAAAAAAAAACGCTAATTAAACACCACATTCACCATTCAAACAACTTTTTCAAGATAAGTGCATTGCAACAAAAGCATGAGAACAGCACTAAAGCCAACTAAGGCTGATTTGTTTTTGCCTGTTTCTCCACTAGTCTCTAATTTAGGACATCTTACATTATTGAAGGCCTATAAGAGGCTTGTTTGTAGCAGGCATGGCTGGTTAGTTGTCAGAGGACAAATCATTCAACATTAATGATCTGAGAGCTGATCTTTGTCCCCGTCTCTATAAACAAGCTGAGGTGGTTAAACCCATTCAAAATGATAAATATAGCAACGTCAAAATTTAAGCTAATAGGTTTTAACAGTGAAATATGGTTAAGTGTTAAAGAGTGGGTTTAGTTCATGTGACTGAAACGTCATTAGATTATTAATAGTGAAGAGTTGTTAAAGTTTTATATACAGAGATACTTATCTGAAGCCTCTGAAGACTTATCACATGGTTAATGGCAACATATTAGATGATTTAAATATTTACTGCTATGAAACCATGTGAGAGGGAAAACACACTGTTTACTAATGTAAAACAGCAGTTTGATCATAAACAGTTTGTCGTGTTATATGATATAATTCTTCCGGCAAAATTTTCATCTTAAAAGTAACTAAAGCTGTCTAAATGGAGTTGACGTTTGTGATATGAGTGTAATGGTTAAACATGCCTCCAGTGGTGGTGTCATCTAAGTCACAGGGTTCACAGGGTCAAATGGGGTCATTTTTTTAACTGGATAGGCTTGATTAGATAAACCAAACCAAATTAAAATGTGGTCTTAAAATTTTACGTTGTAAAGTGGAAAAATTACCCTGTTTTAACACTTTAAGCTCTTTGCTTGCATGTTCAGCTGGTTTTACTCTGATAGCCTCTTTTCTGCACCTGCTAAGCATCGAACTATTACAATAAATGAACTTTGTGAGCAAGAATTGACCTTAGTGGGGTATTTAACAGTCGGTGTCAGAGTTTTATCATTGGAGCTAAAGAAACAAGAGGTTAAATATTAGATATATTGTGTTTGCTGCTCCATGTCAAACCCCCCAAAAAGAAGCAGTAGAAGACGAAGAAAAGATACAAAATTAAGGGAAGTAAAAAGAAGGATCTGAGGAATCATTTAAGAGAAATACTCATCCTAATCTAACAAAGTTTATTGCAAGGCAAGCACAGCAGGTAGCTACGACACTTGATTAGCTCCAGAAATGGCTTTCCTGTTTCTCTTTTGTATTTTCCTCTCCAACGCCTTTTCTTCACCTCCTTGTTTTATGTTTACTGTCAAGTCTTTTATGCTTTAGCTCCCTGCACAGCTTTCTTTTATTTATTTGTGTTATGTGGGCTTTGACTGTCTGCTAACTGGCAAAGTGTTAATCTGTGTGTGTGCGCGCGCGTGTGTGTGTTTATATAAATAATTGTGGTTAGGTGTAAGATGCCGCATTTTGCACACACATCCATTTGATAAGTATGAACTTGTCAAAACTGTCCGTATCAAACTGTTAAATGTGGGCAGATATATGTGTGAATCACAGTTTTCATTTAAGTGTGTGCGTGTGCGTGTGTGTGTGTCGAAGCTCATCATGCTTGTGCTATCCTTTTTCTGCCACATTGCCATGGCGACAGTGCCCTCCCGGGGTAATGGGGGACGAGTGCGCCAGAGCTATTTATTCTCTCTTCCTCCCTCCCTCCCCCTCTCTCTCTCCCTCTCTCTCTCTCTCTCTCCCTCTCTCTCTCTCTCCATCCATCCATCGCCCTCTCTTTTCCCTCCTCTGTCTCCATCTCTGCCCTCTTCCTCCCGCAACCTCTCCGTCTCTCTCTCTCTCTCTCCACCCCCCCCGCTCATCTTCCCCTCTGTGATTGGCTTAACACTCTCCTCCTCAAAATGAGATACTGCCTAATGAGACAGAGGGTGAGGAAAGCGAGAGGGTGGGAGACAAAGAGCAAGTGTCTTAAAAGAGAGAAGTAGAAATATGTGGGCGAGGCGATCTATGCAGACTTGTGTTCCTCTTTGCATGTAAAGACAGATCCTTATTTTAAGAAAACTCTTTGGTGGCTGATGTTTGGAGGGAAACAGCGCGGGATGTCACTCTGTATGTTCCTCCACACAGCTCTGTATGGTCTTTCATCTGTATGTTTGGTGTCTCTTGAGGTGGGTTTTACTCTGGGCTTTATTTTAGGTCATGACCTCTGAATAGCTTGAACATTTAGTCTCTGAATTAGCAGTGATTGTCCACATGTGGCAGGCCCCCCACTTTTGCCATCATTGTCATTTTAATGACCGCTCTTATTTAGACTCAGGCTTTGAGACACTGATTTAATGAATAATACTGATATGATTGTGTCATCAGTAGATATTTCTCGTGTGTCATCAAGTCCATGAGAAGTCCAAAACAAACAATGGATTAGTCGACTTTCAGTAGTTTTCCTTCGACTCAGTTTGTGGTACATAGCCTCCAACCCATTCAGAGGAAACCTTTAAACTAATACAGCATTTTTGGGAAAATTAGGTTATTTGCTTTCTTACATGCAGTTAGATGAAATGACTGGCACCGCCCACATGTCTGCACAATAAATGGCTGCAGTTCCCAGTTGGTTATTTCAGCTCAGCACAAAGACTGGAAATAAGAACATGATTAGTTTGGCTGTGTCCAAAGGTGACCAAATCCACCTACTAATACCTCTAAATGTTTGTTATTCGACAGTTCTCTCAGCAAACACTATTCTGACCTTGACCTCCTGTAAGTTACTACTTCCAAACAACAGACCGGTATATGAACTCTGTAAACTGCAACATACTCAACCTCCTGTTTATATGTAAATATCACAATACAGGTTGACCAGTGCAGAACTGATTAACTGGCTAATATGAACACTCTAAAATACTGAAAATGTATTATTCATGTCTGACATCTGACACTGTTTCTCACTTTATTAGAAACGAGATAACTGTGGAATGGAAATTCTAATCAGAGTACGACAGATGCAAGTAAATAAGTCTGAAACTGAACAACTGTAAACTTCGTGTTATTTTATTATTTTCCCTCTTAATCATTATTTTTTCATCTTTTAGTAAAAACATGGAAGAGGTGTAGATGTGGAGTAAACAATTAGGTTTCACTTTTATCAATATAAGTTTCTGACAGTATCAGATTACAGTCAAAGACATCAGAGGAAAAAGACTAAACTGTGCTGTTTCAGTACAATTATAGTCCAAAAATGGCAAAATGGCTGTTGCTGCACGATTCTTTCACAATAAACTGATGAATTAGCTTTTGGTTCAGGTCACTATAAGTTCTTTGCAATAACCTGTGCCATTACTGAATGCCATAAATCAATCAAACCAATTAATCACTCCATCTCCACACTACAGTATAATATCCTGTAGAGGCTCTGGACTTTGTGTAAGGCTGTATTTTACTGCTGTAAAAGAGGCTAACTGTGTCTAATCTTTATGCTAAGCCAGGCGCTAGATGCATTTGGTGTTGTATTTCTACCAGTAGGACTGAGGAATCGACTAAAATAATAAAGAAAGAATGAATGACATGCAAGGCATGTAGGAGAAAAAAAAAAAGAATATTTATATATAGTCTAATGCTCAGGGCTTAACAAGTTTCACACATAACACACATCCAAACACACGTGCAAACTTTGAGAGACAAATGACACGGAACGAGATGGAGACAGTGGGAAGGAAAGGTAGAACAGAAGAAAAGAGTAATAAGGAAAGGGAGAGACAGCATGGGAGGTGGGGGGGAGATAAATGGCCGAGTAGACAGGAAGATGAGTGGAGCGAGAGAGCAACACTGTGTGACATACTGCAGACAGAAAGACTAACGGAGCGAGAGAGTGAATGGGTGAGAAAGGGAGACGAAAGAGAGAGAGAGTCGAGGCACGTCAATCCCCCCCGCCTTTTTCCTCCCCCTTTTCCCTCCCCCCTCTGCCCTCAGTCGTGTTGTAGCAGACCTTCACTGGATGGTAACAGGCCACTCAGACGGCTGCAGCACAGACACACACATGCATGCACACACAGTACTGCTGCCACCAGATTTCCTGAAGATTATTTAGACCTGTATACCTCTCCCAGTGTGTGTGTGAGTGTGTGTGTGTGTGTGTGTGTGTGTGTGTACATGCCAAAGTGTGCGTGTTTGTGTCTTTTCTAACAGCAGCGGTGAAAAACAGCCTTTACATATTTAAAGGGGGAGAAAAAAAAGGACCCACATCACATGGTTGTTATTCTCTCAAATCTGCCTCTCAGGTCACTTTGACAGTCTACACTCTCCCTCTCCCGCCCTCACTCACTCTACTACTACACACACACACACACACACACACACACACACACACACACGCACACACTGTCTCTCACTCTTGCTCACTCTTTCAAGCACTCAGCCTCTCGTTCCCTCCCTTTCTCTTCCTCTCTTTCTCCCTCTCTCCTCCCACCTGAGCTGTAATTTGCAGGGCTGATGAGGGTGAGGGCAGAGCAGAGGCAGGAACAGAATTCTCCTCACTCTAAAACACACACACACACAGATACAGATACACACACGTACTGTGTGATTCACAGTGTACAGCTACAACTGAGAGAATCCGATCCTTTGTGTATGTGTGTGTGCTCTTTTTTTAACCTCTTCTTCCCCTCTTTCTCTCTTTTCCTCCCTTGTCGTCACTCTCTCTGACTCTCTCCTCCTCCTACCTCCCCTCCTCTCACTCACTCTCTCTCTCTTTGCTCCCTGGTGGTGTGTGTGTCAGTGTGTGTGTCTGTGTGTGTGAACCGTGGGGATAACAGACGCTCATGTGAGCAGCCTCAGTGGCGGCAGCAGTGACTGGTGAGAAAGAGGAGAGGAGTGAAGAGGAAGAGAGCAGGGGATAACAGAGCCACCACCATCATTCTGATCGGATTCACACCAGACATGTGAGAAGATGTCCGTGGGCGGCTGCGCGTGTCCCGGTAAGTAGCTGCCGTTGGTGATGGTTGCCGTTAACGACAGCCCTGCTTAAGCTGCTGCTGCTGCTGCTGTTGCCAGCCACTGACTTTTTGTGCTCGTTGTTGTTGTTGTTGTATTTTGGTCAGTGAGTGCTACCGCTGCCGTGGCGTGACTCGGGCAGAAAGAGACAGGGAGAGAGGTGCCCTGGGCCCTGGGGCTCTGTTTGCAAAGGCTCATGGGAGGTCACCCTCTGTGATAATTGAAAGGATGGAGAGCAAAGAAAATACTGGAAGAGATTGAGATAGGGATTGTTTTAACTTTGCTTTTCATGGTGAAGCTGAACAATGTTTAGTTTAAGGAATAAAGAGAAAAAGATCATTGTTTTGTTTAACCACTCACTTGGCGGTGCAGACATCTGGACATGAAGTTGTTGCTATGGCACCACAAAAGTGACTTCTTTCTACCTCTGCCAGTTTGTTGTTCTTGTTGCTTCTGATGGTGATAATCTCTGACGGATGGTCTGGGTTAAAAGCTAAGTTCTTATGGTGGACACAGACTTATTCACAGTGGAAGTCCAGTGAAAATGGACTGCCCTGTCATGCAGACATAGCAAAAAGAAAGAGGGAAGAAGGATCAAAGTGTGACATTTAAAGGGCAAAGATCACTGACTTGGATCAAAGCTTTGCCCGATTGATTCTTCCCACACAAGAGTTATTAATGAATGTTTGATGCTTTACAGCTCACACAGGAGTATATAATTTATGATGCATAAAAGGCTTGATGAAAGTGATACAGATACTCCTTCAGGTGTAGGAGCCGTTTTTCTTACTCATACAGACAAGAAAATGCAGCATTGCTCCGATTATTTAAGTGGTCCATCACTTTTAACAACCCTTATCATGTAACTTCAGCTCTCTTTATTGTGCTCTAAAAAGACTGGCATGGATTTATAATGGCCTTGTTAGTGAGTTTTTGTCCTCTTTTACCCAGAAGTCCTTTCTTCCAGAGTTCATGGAAAGAGTGTAGTGCATACATACCTGAAAGGGAGAAACAGGGCTGAGACATGCTGACCTTGCCCTCAGCATTAGAGGCACAGATTACACGTCAGCTCGCTGCTGCTTTCTATCACTTTCCATCTGCTTCCTCCTGTGTGTCTGTCCTGTCTTGACCTGCCTTTTTTAAAGTCGGTAGTAAAAAAAAAAAAAAAAATCACAGCTGAGGGCTTAGTTTTATTTCAGTCCTAACTCGAAAGCAAATCAACAACATAATCCCTAAAAAAACTGCAAATTCGACCATTGCTTGTCACCATTTTTAATAAAAATTGATTAAGTTGAGTCCATGGAACCTATGGGAGCACAGCCTCTGAGAGGAACCTGCAGGGAGTAATATCCGTCATATTAGACCACTGTATTGAGAGGTGTGCGACTTGTTCACTGTCTGTGAAGGCTCCAAACTCCCTGCAGTCCCCAAACAGTTGTGTTTGGGTCTTGAGTGCCTGACAGTGAACAGATAATTCTTCTCATTTTATTGACTTTAATCAGACAGAGGAGGAAAGAAAAGAGGAATCAAGGTCTAGAAATAACCCTGTGCTGCTGTGCCTTGGGCAATATATTATTAAATGTTACAGCGATTTATGTTGCACTACTGATAGGAACGTGTGGGACATGAAATATAATCCTATAGCTGAAAATGTATTCATAATCATGATAGATGTACTCAGAATCTACTGTCATACAATATTCAGCAGCAGGAATGGAGGAAGTAAATGATAGAGCTGTGTGAGTTTCTCCCTGTGTGTGTTTCTCTCCGGCCTGTTTGGGATGCAGTATCACCCTGACGTGGCCTCCTCTCCTCTCCTGCCTACAGGCCACAGTGGCCGCTGTGGTCAACCCTCAAACAGTCTGGATGTGGATAGAGAAATTTAGCCAACCACGCATTCAGGATCAGATTACTCTGGTGCCAGTACTGACTTGAATCATTAGGAAGATGGAAACACTAACTGGTCCCATGTTTCGTGGGTTGGAAACTCTTTAGCTGACATATTACTTCAATGGCGGAAAGTTTTCAAAGAGCAATAATGTGACAATGCCAACTCTTCCTGGAGTTATGATTTGTAGGTGGATGAATCAGTGATGACATTTAGAAAGCTGTCAAAAACAAAAAAAAATGTGAAAACCAGTCATTGTAGTGTATTTGTGTTTCATACAATTTGCCTACAACACACAATGGGGATCATGGTAAATCTATGTAAAACATGCAGCCACCCAAGAGTTGCGTTGTGCGTGCATGTGTGTCTGAGCGCGTGTGTTTTCAATCTCTGCGCAGTGCCCCGTGTTACGAAGGCAAACGCTGCCACCTCAGCCGTTAAACAAGCCTGCTCGGCAGAGGCGGGAGCATTTGTTTAGAATCGGGCCTTAGCTATCTTGTGGTCAGATTGCATACTTAATCAACGTGGTCATGGAAATTTCCAAATAAGAAGTATGACTGCACTCCTGCGCTCCACTTTTGCTCTCGTATTGTTCTCTCTGGTGTTCCCCTTTCTTTTCGCCTCAGTTTTTGTGCTTTATGGATTCTCCCTCTGTTTTGCATCTGATTTTCGCTCCCAGTGAAAAAGGAAGCGTAATAGTTGCCTTTTCTACATCTTGTCTGATGCCATGGAAATTAGATTCTTCTGGCTTTCAGCCTCTGGTTTCTTTGGCTTTGTTCTAGATGTAAACACAGATTTTGCCAAAGTTCTAAAAAAAAAAAAAACACCAGTAAAGTGAAAACTTTTTGTATGTCTTCCTATTGCATGCAAACCCTGAGGCCTAAAACAAAGTGCGTGGTGAAAGGAAAACTTAACCTATACTCACACACATCCATACAACATGAGGTTCCTGAAAACCAAAGTAAACACTGCCTCCAAATATGGAGCAATCACATTCATTCACTCATGTCAACTTCAAATGAACCCAAGGCTTGACCCTACTGTGATGCTGGTTAATATGCAGACTGACTACCAAGTTATTTCCATCATTCTCTTCAGAAACAGATCATAGAGGATCTAAAGGCGCTATATGATAGAAAACATATTAAAAAAGAAAATATGAAACTGCAAGTCTCTCGTTAGTCCTTCCCCTCTCTTTTGCTCGCTCTTGTTTACATTCCTGAGCCATGTTCAACACAGAGGGATCCTCCCCCCTTCTTGTGTGGGCTCCGGGTTCGTGTGCGTGGACGAACACACATGCAGCATGTGTCCCGACATGTGGATGACATAAACAGCGGAGCAGCAGTGGAGTGTGATGGGATGAGCTCGGAACTGAAACAGATTCATGAAAAGATACATAATAAGTTGCTGTGCTCTGAAGCCACAGATGTTTTGTGGAAAGCAGACTTTTATTCGGCCTGCCCAGACCTTACATTCAGTACACCCTGATTCATCTTACTGCACTCTGTTTCCCTCTGCACTGTGTATATGCCATCATCCTTCCTTCCCCTTTTCCCCCCTCCTCCCCTCACTCCTTCTTTCTCTTTGACTCCCCTGATTGCTAGCGTATGTTGCCTGGCTGGCTGGCTGGCTAGATGAGGGAACGGGGGAGAGGAGGAGGAGGGTGGTAGAGAGAGAGAGAGAAAGAGAGAAAGGGGAGAGGGAGGAGATAGAGAGAGAGAGAGAGAGAGAGAGAGAGAGAGAGAGAGAGAAAGGGGAGAGAAGGGGGAAGGGACTGTGCCCTCTCATGCAGAGAGTCACATGGTGTCCCTGATTGGAGGAAAATGAGTAAAGACTGCAGCCTGGCTGAAATGGCAACAGACAAAAACGCACAAAGGCTGAGCTGTTTAGAAACGGGTTGCACAACAAGAGAGCCTAAAGAGGAGGAGGAGGAGGAGGGTGTGACGGAGGGAAAAGAGTGAGGGAGTGAGCAGATACTGAGGAAAGATGTGGATTAAGAGAGGAACAGGAGGGAGGGGGTGAGTAAGAGAAAACAGGAGAGGAGAGAAGTGACGGCGGGT
>JAPTYQ010000001.1:17577281-17589727 GCA_029814465.1 Ostorhinchus cyanosoma
TGTGTGTGTGTGTGTGTGTGCGTGTGTGTGTGTGTGTGTGTGTGTGTGTGTGTGTGTGTGTGTGTGTGTGTGTGTGTACTGCTGAGATTCCCAATAGTAATGTTTGGAGGCAGATCATGCAAACTCAAAGACACAATTAATTGACAACAACCCGAGTCTGTTATCCTCATGAAAGTTAATTTATAAGATCACATTCTACTTTTTGACTGATCAGGCTGCTGCATGGCCTTCATTTGCATCACTTTACACGGATATGACCGGGGTAAAGCTGTCACCGCTTCAGTTCAGTTGTTTGCAGTAAACTGATGTGCGCTAATTAGGCAAACATGAAAACCACTTTGCAGCCAGCATGATCTTTATTTCCACACACACTTCCACGCGGCTGCATTAGGCCAATTCTCATCTGTGTCAGTTACAGGGGAAGGGATGGGATGCTGGGAGGAGGAAGGAAGAGGAAAAATGCTTAGCAGACAACCTTTATGTGCAGTTGTGCATTAGAGTGGTGGGGAGGAGGAGAGAAGGGGGAGAGGGCGGCTGGCGGTGCTGGGCAGAGGAGAGAGGAGCAAATGCATTGCGGAGGGAGAGGAGGAGGAGGGCCTACAGCTATTGTTCATGTCCTCCCGTGAACAAAGGGCTCATCGGGGTCCGTATGTAAACCCACAGCAGGCTTCAGCCAACTGACAAGGCCTCATGCGGGACAAAACATAACCGACCGACTCCCGCAATTTAGGCCTTATTCCGTTTCAGTCTCGCGGTTTGAAGAGATTTTTTATTGATCCGAGTCAAAGGGACGTATTGTGTAGGTACGTTGCGTCCAGCCGACCGCCGTCCAGCGGGCCTATCCGTTTTTACGCACGGAGCGTACACACGGTCTATCATCACGGATCTGTAAACATCAATTTTCTGATTGGACTTCTTCGCAGGTAAAGGGTCGCTTTTCCCAAACACACACTTTGACTGAAACGTCTGACCACTGTAGCAATTAAATGTGGTTTCCAACCTGCTGTAGTTGGCATTTGTCGTCCTTTTCCGGTGTTTTCCCGTTGAAAAGGGATTTAACGTTATGGCGTTAGCAAGAAGGCTAATACGAGCTTTCGGGTTACTACTAGCTAACTGTTTCTTGCTCGCTAACGTTAGCTTCAGCTCCAGGCCTGTGTCGCTGTGTTGTATATAAGCAACGTCTTAGCGACTCAAGTTTTAGAGGTTTAATGCTGTGTGGTTCGATTTGTGTGACTGCCTCGTTTGTTTAAACTAGTGTGGTTTGGCGTTATGTAACTAAGTTAACTTTCGCCCTGAAATCACCTGTGTCAAATGTTTAAGGCTAGTTAGCAGCTAAGTGTTAGCATTTTGCACTCGCTGCCTCTCTAATTGCCTTTGTAAGCAGACAACTCCTTGCCAAAATGTCGTACGACTGTTTATATTCTGGTACAGACACATGCCAAACACTAGGTTTTAACTCTAGCTTAGTGGAACTCCTTAGATTTACGTCGATATTTTTGTTAAAAGTTAGCTAACGCAGGTTAGTGCTATAATGTTAGATGTCGCCGTTTTGGATAGGTTACTTGTTCCCATAGGCGTCACGATGGCAGATGTCCAAAACCATCAAGGGTTATTCTTATTTTTTGGTCCCTCGGTGCTATTGACAGGGGTTATTGCTAGCAGGCCTGTTTTAAGAAGAAACCTTAATGTTGATTATTCACCCATGTATGGTAACGATCAGTTTTAAGATGACAGTTGTACACAACGTCGGTCGACGACAGTTGCAGTCATTCAGCCCCAGGAAGTTCAATATATGTGCACAAATAAAGACTGTATGTATGTATTGTAAATGCGTATGAGAGTGAAGGGAGATTCCCAGTGGAGGAAGTGGAGTCCAGCTGATGTGATTGTGACTGTCTGTCATTAACCACTAACAGGAGAAGAGAGGAGCTAATGGAGCTCTCAACAACTAATGGACACATAACCATCGATTATTTATTTATTTATCAGTCCCATTTGTTTTTCTCTGCTGGTGCAGTTGGTCCATTGCAAACCATTGCTGGCTCATATTGTAAACGGCTTGTTTTTACACAAAGTGAAGGTAGGGTTTCAGATGGATGGCTTTTGTGGCTTAGTTCCATATTGAGGATGTGAATTTTGTTTTGAACATGTCCTCAAAGGGGGAAAAATTTCCCCATGACTGTAACATTTATATTTTAGTTGGTTGAAGGTTTGGAAGCCTTTGTGGTTACTATTAGACCCTGTTGGATTAACATCAGGGATGTGAGCCTTCTTTTTTACAGCCATGCTGACTTTAGGAAGCATATATTAGGTTTACTTTGTAATGGCGTGTGTATGTGTACATTTATGTATATCTAGCTTTATGGTGTTTGCTTAGTTTGGAACACAAAACACTATGAAGTGAGTTAAAAATCAAATGTATTATGTCCCTAAAGTGCATCCTTTCCTCTTCCTTCATTTCAACTGATTTTCAGTGCATAGTTTTGTGTTCATTAGAGATACAGATGAATATTACTATAACAATAGTGAAAAGCAGACATTCTGAATTTAGAAAAATGTATAATTTATGCTCAAATTCTCCAAGTAGGTGACAGATCAAATCACAAGTGTCAGTATACCACTATAAATATACATTATATTAACAGAAGAGGATAACTCACTGTACAAAATGCCAAAGTATCTGTTCTGTTTTCATATATACACACACACACACACACACACACACACACACACACACACACAGTGTGTCAGCAATATGTTCAATATGCATAGACAAGACAGACATTAATGAGGCGGGGCTTCACCATGGTGATGGCTGGGGTCACGACCTCGAGGCCGCTATGCCTGGATGGCCTTTATAGGAGAGCCAGGCAATTAGAGTGTAAGAAGGATTGGAGCTGTATGTGTATGTTATATCGAGACATGTAGTTCTTTTTCCATCTGTATGTGAACAGGGGCAGTAGAAGTTTGTTTATGTTTATTTATGAGGTACAGGAAAAAGATTGAGGACAGCAGTTTCTGTAACTGATATATTAGCATATTGTTTACAGAGGGTTCCCTTTTTGTCACATTGTTGTCTTGCATCTACATGCACCCCAGTTAGTGTACTGGGAACGACCTGTTAATGAGTGCAGCCAACTGAAACTGGGCCATGCTGGTCAACTCAGGCTACATGTGCCTCACATTATGTGGTCATCATTTCTAAGTGTCCAAATAGGTAACTTGTAGTGATACCACTGTAAATCTGAAGAGTGGCATTTGCTCAGAGTTTTTTGACTCACTGTTCACACCTTTATGTACTGTCCAAACTGAGCCAGTGGATGCTGCATCTAATTTAGCTTTTGTTTTTGTCCACCTCACTCATAAGCTTCAAGTGATGTAAAATGAACATGACATGTATGATGGTTCTAAAAATTCTCCATAAATTTCTTCCAGGCTGTTCCTCCAAGTCGTTCAAGCTGTACTCCCCCAAGGAGCCCCCCAACGGTAGCACTTTCCCCCCCTTTCATCCCGGCACCATGCTGGACAGAGACGTAGGGTGAGTGTTATCGCTGTATGTACAGTCTGATCAGGATGGAAGTCTACAGTTAGAGCTCTGTGATATCGCCTAAATCTTATGTCACAATATTTTGTGACTTCAGAATAAAAACTCATTACATAAATTGACCACAGTGTAATGCCTGTTTCTCATTACTTTTAATAAATACTGAACAACTGGAGGTTACTTGTATGATAACTCTTCTTATTTAGAGCTTTTGTGTAAATTTTCCATTAAGCATATATGTAAAATATAAAAATATGCTTTTGAAGTATAGTTGCAGTATTCAAACCAAAGTTTTAATAATCTTTAACAGTGGAACTGTAGTAGCAAAAAGGGGAATGCATAATATGACAATAGGTATATATATATAGAGTATCAAGTATAAACCTAAGTATAACACTTTAAACACTAGTTACCAAATAAAATTCTAAATATATTTATAACAAGCTCACAAAATGTACCCTTATGTTTGGGAGAAATTGTTGTTCAAATGACAAAAAAAATATACCGGCATAAACGGTGTCATTTGCGACACGATGTAGTGAACAGTTGACAAAGTACAATAAGGAGAAAAAAATGCACGTTTTTCCATAGTCAAAGAGTGTCCAGTGTCATATCATTCAGACCTTTTTGAAGCTTTTCTTTTCCTCTGGTCATTGCATTGTTTCATGCAGTGTTTATACAGTCTCACAAAGCCAGCCTAATCACATGACTACAGTCCCTGACACGAGATGTTTGTCTAGAAATCTTCCACTGATAATGGGTTAGTGTGTGTTTTGTAATATTGTCGCTACAACTATTACTGCTGTATAATGACTGATTGTTACTTGCTGCGACCATAAAGGAGTTCACAAATTTCCTTAAAAACTCAGGCTTGGCTTTTTTTTATGTTTAGGTAAAGTTTAGGAGATCCATGGCCTCTTTTTGTTTGTTTTGTAAGTGCTGCTTTGAGTGCGTTTCTGGGTTAGAATTGAATGTTTTTATAATAGAACAATTGAAAAAATAGGTACACTTTTTAGGCAGTGTTGGATTATTTATTTCAGTCGGATGCCATCTAAAATGAAATGCTGTTTTTTACTGTAAGGCTGTTATCTCCCCTAAATCAGGTGCCAAATGCTGGCTTTGTGAGTAACATTTACTGCTAAAATAAAAATTTGATTTGACTTGTGTGGCTTTCTAACATTAGGGGGTGTATCTGTACACAGTCGTGTGCAGCATTTTACAGTTTGTGGTGAGTGATATATCCAGTCGTTGTATATGTGTGTGTATCTTGAGCTGCGTTATTTACTGTCTCCTTGTATCATCCAATTTGTGCCATGTTTGGCTCTCGTCCCAGGGCGGTAAAGACAGTCTAGCTCCTGAAGGAGGGCATATTAGTACCATAGCTGAATGTAATAATCACTGTCTCTTGTTTTTCCAGTCCCACCCCAATGTATCCTCCCACATACCTGGAGCCAGGAATAGGGTAAGACTGCATTATTTCCCATTATCTATCTGCTGTGAAAACAGCAATTACACAAGTATAGATAAGACTGTGGGAAGCTGTGTTCTTATCTCACTTTCGGTAGTGTTTTGCATTTAGTCTCTGACAAGGAAACAGTCCTAAAAGCTGTGAGAGCTTTGATCTGGTTGTTTTTACGGCTCAGTTCACTTTTCTTTATTTCACCAAATGAACTTTTCTCATCTACTTTTCTCCTTTTTTGCCATGTGCTCTTTCTGTGGTGGTCTAGGAGGCACACACCATATGGTAACCAGACGGACTACAGAATATTTGAACTCAACAAAAGGCTACAGAACTGGACAGAGGTACACATATCCACTCAGAGACTCACAATAAACAAAGCAAGTCAGAATGGTGTGGAAAACTGATTATGTCTTTCTCTGTCCAGCAGGAGTGTGATAACCTGTGGTGGGATGCATTCACTACAGAGTTCTTTGAGGACGATGCCATGTTGACCATTACTTTCTGTTTGGAGGATGGACCCAAACGTTACAGTAAGGGCCAAAGTCCTCCAGTGTCAAACTGACAGCAGAGCATGTTGTTGACTTCCTATTCTTATGCTACTTGTGTTTTCTCCTCTCCTCTCAGCAATTGGCCGGACGTTGATTCCAAGATACTTCCGGAGTATATTTGAAGGCGGTGCCACTGAGCTCTATTATGTGCTAAAACATCCCAAGGAATCTTTCCACAATAACTTTGTCTCCCTTGACTGTGACCAGTGCACCATGGTCACCCAGAATGGAAAGCCCATGTTCACACAGGTATGCTAGTACAGAATCTGGACAAATAAGAGAAACAAATCTGTTAATACACATGCATATATTATGCAGGTGTCGCTCTTGGGAAAATAATTTGCCGTAATATAGCCTAGAAATATGTTTTATTTGATGGGTCTATCTTTCCAGAAAATATGATTATTGAACCTTTTGACTGTAGGAATATTTACAAAGACCCAAATATTCCACTAATAATTACAATTAGAATAGAAATGCCTCAAGTAGCCATCTCATTCAGAAGTGACTGGTCTGATTGGAAGAAATCCTATTGAGAATCCTTGGATAATCCATTAATACAAAAATACCACCATCTAAGAATTGTGTAAATTATTAATCTGGTAATTGGAATAAAAATATTCTGCCTGTGTTGGTCCCATGTAATATTAGATTAAGTGAATTGTTTCTGGGAGCAACAGAAACATGGAAAAACAAAACAAGTCTATGGCCAATACAACTTTTATAGAAGACATATTTAAAAACAAAACAAAAACTAAGAATTGTTGAATGTGTTAATGGTGAAAAGGATTGAAACGAGTTTAAACAAAATTTGACAAATGTTTGTACTCCTTTGAAGCAGGAGAAAGATTACCTCCTACTTTGGATTACATTTACAGCAAATAAGTTTCTCAACAGCAAGCAGAACCACTTTGTACACGTCAGAAATGTGTTCTGGGATATATAAACACACGTTATTGGATAATTGTATTTAGCGTCCATGTAAACAGTTCAGTTCTAGTCATGATGGCAGTTCGGGTGAAGAAATGTTTTCCATGTAACCACAGCTTGGTTCATAATCTTTCAGCTGTAGTGTCGTGAACCTGCACAGAGGCAACTTGTTTTTCTCTCTGCATCCACATTTTAGTCCTTAGTTACTGTTTATTGACCTCAGTCCTCTGAACTATTGTAGGTGTGTGTAGAGGGCCGCTTGTACCTGGAGTTCATGTTTGATGACATGATGAGGATAAAGACGTGGCACTTCAGCATCAGACAACACCGTGAACTCATCCCCCGCAGTATACTGGCCATGCATGTGAGTGAAAAAAGACTGGAAATCAGTATAGTTGCAAATGTGCTTTGTGTGTGTGTCATTGTTAGCTAATCTGCTATCTGTCTTCTTTTGATGTCCCAGGCCCAGGATCCACAGATGCTGGACCAGTTGTCCAAAAATATTACAAGATGTGGCCTGTCCAACTCCACTCTTAACTACCTCCGAGTAAGTAAAGCACAAACATCTTTTACCTCAGTAGCAGAACTCATGTCTCTTAATGTTGTCTTTAGGAAACGTTCTTAAATCACACCTCTACTTCATGTGGGTTTCTTGATGATAGTGTCATAATACACTTACTGACTTCTCCCACACTCTGCTGTGTTTTTTGCACCTGTTGAGGCCACAGGTTGCACCTCAAATAATTCCAATATAGTGAACTCCAACATTAAACTGAGTAGAGGTGTCACACTGTCATATCACTTTACCTGCCATAGGCTTCTAAACTACCAAGTTATCTGGCTTGTTTCAATTTCCAATTAGAATTTTCTTTAGGAAGTGATGATATGAGCTGTGACACAAACTATTCACTAGGTTTTTGGGTGTTTTCACACATGAACAAAAGTCAGAACAATAGTTCACGCTCTTTTTTTTTTTTTTTTTTTTAAATTTTGAGAAAATATACTTTGGGTCCAGATAGTGTTGTTTTTTCTGCCTGACTAATACATCCTGCTGTCATAACATCATGTTGAGTTTTGTTTTTCTTCTTTTGTTTTTCCATTTTTTTTGCTTTTGCTCCCTGTAATTGCACTAGGTTGCTTCTTAAAATATTGTACTGGTAAACTGTTGTTCTTTGTTCCCTCGTCCAGCTGTGTGTTATTCTGGAGCCAATGCAGGAGCTGATGTCCAGACACAAGACATACAGCCTCAGTCCCAGAGACTGCCTCAAGACCTGTCTCTTCCAGAAATGGCAGAGGATGGTGGCACCGCCGGGTAGGTTTATCACCGCACGCAAAAAAGGCCCAGATACGTGCACATGAATACGATTTTAATGATTTCTATCTGCATCCTCCCTTTTTTTGTAGCTGAGCCATCAAGACAGCCGCCTAACAAACGGCGGAAGCGTAAGATGTCAGGTGGCAGCACCATCAGCGGAGGAGGAGGAACTAATAACAACAACAACAACAAAAAGAAGAGTCCTGGTAGCGGCTTCCCTCTGTCCAGCCAAGTTCCAGTGAGTACCCCAGTGCCACCTACTGTCAGCTTACTGCTACTACACATTTTGTTAATGGACTAATAGCAAATGTAGTGAGGGACATTCACTAAACGTAATGCACTTGAAAACGCTTGGCCTTCAGTCCACACCAAAGTTTTTGCACAGATGGAAGGACAGATGGACAATGAACTGATGACATTACCCTCCGGCGAGGGCCGAGGGTAAAAACAGTTCTGTTAAATCATATGTATTTGTAAAATGTTAAGGATTTATCCCTTTTACATCTTATTACTTTTGAGCCCGTTGAATGAATAGTACCTGAATGTAATCAATAAGTGGTTTTAGACCAAGTAAACCAGTGTCTTTAAGGCCTGGGAGCTTGGTACTTGCTTTTCATAAATACAAAGGTTTATCTCAGATGAGACATGAATCTGCTCTTCTGTGAACATTGGGTCCAGATAGTGTTGTTTTTTTCTGCCTGACTAATACATCCTGCTGTAAGGCAGTATCACAAAAAGGAGTGGGACAGAACATGGGATTGAATTTGCAACCTTTCACTGTTGTATTAAACATGTAACCTTAGTGTCAGCAAAAGATGGGCATAAAAACCAATAATAAACTACTAACTATACAAAAATCATGACCCATCCCTTGTGTTAACCAGATACACATTTTAGAAGTTTGTCTTGAAGACAGACATAGACAATAATTTAAATTATCCAATGTGTAGGATGTACAGGGACCTGGATGGATCTAGTTACAGAAATTAAATATACTATTCATAATTATGTTTTTCCTCTGTGCCTTCTGTGTTGACTCTAAACAAAACCGACCAGACAAAACAAACATTGGCTGCCACGACTTTTTCCACAGTGTTTTCAGTCGCTGCTGGTGGTCAAGATGTAGAAAGGACAAAATGTCACCGTTCCACACTGAACCTTTTAAAAATCCTCTAATCTCTTTCACTCTGCAGGATGTGATGGTGGTGGGAGAGCCCACATTGATGGGAGGGGAGTTTGGCGATGAGGACGAGCGTCTGATCACACGGCTGGAGAACACGCAGTTCGATGCAGCGAACGGCATCGATGACGAGGACAGCTTCAACAACTCCCCCGCGTTGGGCTCCAACTCGCCCTGGAACAACAAGGCCCCCTCCAGCCAGGAGAGCAAGAGCGACAACCCCACCTCACAGGCATCGCAGTAGAGCCCAGAGCCCTGCAAACCTCGAGACAACCCCCTCTTTGTCACCCCCCCTTCAGCTCCCACATCACCCCGACAGCCAGGAGCGCCATAGCAAACGCTCCTTTTCCTCCTCCTCTTCCTCACCAACCCAGACGTGGCTTCAGAGCTCAGACACAGGCGACTCGAGGGAGCTCATCATGTCCGAGTTAGGCGTGTCCTCCTCTGACTTTTCCACTGAGCCAGAGGAAGTTTTAGATCGTCGTTGCCGTGACTTCCCATATTCCAGCCTAGTGTCCCTCCTCTGCCTACCCCCTCCTCATCTCATACGCAAAACGTCCCGTCTGCTCTCACTAATTTCAGTTTGGACAGTGACCTGATAGATGTGACAAGGAGATTCGAGGTTTCAAACCGGGGGAGAACTGAAGGAAGGGCGGGGGAAAGGGGGTGAGGGGTGCAGCGAATGGTGGCGGCGGAGGGGGTTTCAAGAAGGTGGAGAGTTGCTTAGGGACGACTCCTCCACCATTTCCTCTAAATGTGGCTCTCAGTTCTGGTCTCCCCTGTGGAAGCACGAGTCACTTGCGACTTGCGTTTGTTCATAGAGTATATGTGTGTGCGCGCGTGAATGTGTGCTTGAATGTGTGCGACACGTGAGAGGACGAAGGAAGTGGTCTGAGCATATTTGTGGCTCAGCCAAAGCAGGCAGACCAGAATTTAGAACCAGTCTGTAAAGTCATTGAAATTCACACACTAGTATGAAAGCTGAGATATGGCACTAGGGAAACGCACACACAGACACACACCCAGATAAACATGATTGAAGGAGTCTCCTAGTGCTTGAGCCATCTCTGATTAGACTACAGAGGATGCGGTCTTCAACCAGAGAGCATTTACAACATACACACACACACACACACACATACACACAGTAACACATTTTAAGAGTTTTTATACAGTATATATTTCCCTAGAATGTTTTTTAATTTGTATTAAACGCCTTCATTTCAATTGTTACTTTTTTATTTTCTACCAATACTGAAAAGCTACAGACCAAGGAGCAACACAGGACTTTTATCCCTCCCCTCTCTAAAATATATTGTTTTTATCTTTTATGTTTATAAAAGAGAAATAATTTAGTGTGGATGTTTTTATTTTGTCTTTTTTTTGTTCCTTTTTGGAGATTTGAATTTTTGTGTATTTGTGCTTGTATATTTAAGGTAGTAGCAAAGTTCTGTCTGACTGTAATAAAATGTATTCTTACTTAGATTTACCTAAAGCCATCCTGATCTAATGTAAAGAAAACAAAAATAGGAAAAAGGAGAAAAAACACTCATGAACCTGTCCCTCTATCTTCCCACCTGCTCTTTCCTCCTCCCTCTTTTTTAAAACTTGTGTAAATTAAATTACAAAAACCCTGGGGGTACAATGGCACCATGAAAAGATTATTTTACTGTTTTTTGTTTTTGTTTCTCTTTAATTTATTTGGAAATTTACACAATTACTCATGTATTTCATATAAGAGGAAGCAATTTTCCCCTGAACATTCATCACAACTGCAGCTTTCAACTTGATGTCAAGTGAATGTGCTCGCTGAATTTGTTACTTGACCAGTGAATTTCAAGTTGGGCCACTGGCTTTTAATAGTTTTTGTCTAAATTGTCTTCCTTTGTATGGTCTCTTTTCATGACCAACAGAGTGACCCCATCAGTCACCAAAACATCTTCTAAAACCAGCTAAACATTCAGTTCAGTCGGCATATTTGGTAGCAATGCTGAGTCTCAAAATCTTAAAAAAAAAAAAAAAGGAAAAAAAAAAGGCTAAAGCTCTGTTATTGTTTTGTACATTTCCATTTCTTTACACTTTACTCCAGCAGCAATTGAGTTTGAATGGTGACTTGTACCTTCTCCAAACCCTGTAGAAAAATCATTGTTTGATATATATTTTTTGATTTGGTTAGTTTCTGCCCTTGATAATTAATGTATGGTACCAATAAAAAGATACATTTTCACTTTAAAGGATTGTGTTATCACTGATGTTTTCAATCCTACAGTTACAGCCGCTGCACGGAACACAGGGATTCTGGGTCAGTGGTGGACAAAGGAAAGAAAGTTCAGGGTTTTCAATCTTTCCCTGAAATATTTTCCAGGACTTTTTCAGCCACTGTAGAGACAAATTATCACATCATACACTAATCCCTTTCCTTGTCCTCCTCATTCTTTGGAAGTGTTCTGTTCTACAGTTGTAACTTGCATTTACCCAGATTGTTTCTATGTTTATTCCACAGACATTTGATGTGCAGTCTATGGCTATAATTTATCTATGAAAAATAATTAGGACTAATGTATCATAGAATAATGCAAACACACCCGCAGATTACAGCGTCGCACTCCATTAGCCTGACAAACTGGAGTTACAATGTTCAATTGGGCAATTCCCAACTCAACTCCCTCTTCCACTTTCTCTCCTGCACTTCCTCTAAAAATATTTGTATATTTTCAATAAATCACTGAAAACTGATTTCCTTTGTTTCACTTCAGTTTAGGTACACAAGGCAGGGGGAGGATACAGAATTTTCCAGGCTCTGTGGCTGCATTTCTATAATGACATTATCAGGAGTTAATTCTTCAAACACTGGACTGTTCCTTCCTTCCAGAGTCACAGAAGACACTTCACAGGAGCGATGAGTCCACTGATGTTCATCTGTTCAGCTCAGTGTGATGCCTTTAAGTTTGGACAGGATCTTCTGTTCATCCAGCTGCTTCCAGTACTTTCCTACTCAACTCCTCTTTCTTTGTTCAATTATACACAGCACAACACGCTCCTTCTCACCTTGAAACATCCCATCTCTCTGTGTAGTCCCATCCTTCTGAAAGACTGTGTGTTGTAACCTGTCAGTGGTTCTGAACTATCAGACAGGGTGATGGCTCTCCCAGTGGTCTTCACATCTTATCCATGAGGCACTAAGGCCTGCTGGCGTTTCATGCCTCTGACTGGTTTGCTGCTTTCACCCGTCAATCCAGGTTTGCATTTGCAGCAGACAAACCTGAAAAGGCCAAGCATAAAGGAAGGAAAGTAATAACCCAAAGGAGCAGCACTTTGTTCCACACTGTTCCACTGGTGATACACTGCAAAAAATCTAAATCTTAAGTGTATTTTTCTCATTTCTAGTCCAAATATCACACTTAAAATAAGACATAATCACCTAAAGAGTAACTTTTCAGTGAGATATAAGAACTTATTTTTAGACA
>JAPTYQ010000001.1:17673550-17685698 GCA_029814465.1 Ostorhinchus cyanosoma
TCACTGCATTTCCCCTCATAGGCATGTCATATAGGGAGTGTCTCCCCAGCAGTGACAGGCTCTTAACAAGGGTGTGGTGCCACATTGTGTGGGTGTATGAACAACCTGGGTGAGACGAAGTACACCTAATGGCTAGTGGGACTGAACTATACACCTCACAGTTCACTTTTACTTTTCTCTGTTACTCCATCAAATAATTCATAATTACACAGCTGCAAAGTAAGCATATAAAGAACATTTCAGCTGGCCTAAGCTCTGAGAAGGCCAGAGGGTTGGAGATGAACTCTGGTCGTCCTCCAAAGCGGCTCTTAACATACATTACTGTGTTCGCAGTGATTTGTTATTAGCCTCATGCCTATGTGGCAGGCCTGGGTGTAAATAACATGCCACTAGGCCTGTGCTGTCCTCTCCGATAGGTCTTAACATGCCGACAGAAGACAAACTGAGTATGCACACGTCACTTCTCTAAAATAATTTTTTGCAGCATGTGTTTACGATCAAAAGTGCAACATGTAACACTGGTCTACAATTTTTGAGAAATGATGTGCCTCAGATTAAATTAACTAAATCTTACATACTTTATTAAGAAAAGTGAATGCATTGTAATATACAGACAGTGTGTCGAAGTAGATCTGGTAACTCTGAGACAAACATTCCTTTCAAGTAAAACTCAGTCACTTGACCTAATACTGTATCTTGGAATCTACAGCCAACCAGCATTTTTGACTGAAAGTTTCTTTATAAGAGACTCAAACTTGGCAGATGTTCACTACTTTCATTCTGGTGGCATTTTACAAGTACACAGGTGTAATATTCCTGATTAAAATATTTAAAAACAACTAGATCTGTATTATATATTTTCTTGATACGAGTTCTTACATTACTGAATGATCAAAGTGAGAGAACTCCCAACTCAATTTCACAGCTTTCATTTGGTAGTCCGGAAATGGTATCATATTGTCACTAAATGGCTATTTTAGTATAGTGAAAGTACACAAAGTGGATTTATATCACTCAGCATAATGTGAATATAATTTTGATTCAGTACCTCATCTTTTTACATTTCTATCTGAGTCACATCAAACACAAACGCTGGTAAAACAACTCCCATGATCCCACGCTACTTGCCTTCATTAAACCATCTCTTGTTATTGTTTCGATTGTGAGAACCTTTGCAGAAATGACGTTCTATGGATTTCATAGTACCTCCTCATGATAATGAGAAAATAACAGCCATGTTGAGGAAAAACACTACATCTGCTGCTCTATGATTTATAACAGACTTTGCTAATGTCATGTTTAGGTTGACATGCAAATAAAGTAGATTATGTTACCACACATCTGTAAAGCTTCTTGCACCATCTGCACAGAAGCAGATCAACTATTTGACATGTAAACCACCGCCACACACACACACACCCAGTCACATGCATGTCCCCTGACATGCAACACACACTCCTCTTAGTATAAACTGTTTCCCAGACGACTTTAACACAACACCATGCCCTCACAGGCCAATCCTCCTGACACACTAAATGGCCAGTTGCGACCAGCTGAGCCTCCACATTGTGCTCTCTTGTCTCTCTGCATCCCTTCTCCACAGAGTCAGGTTCATCCGTCCCAAGGGGAAACGGCTTAACACCCCCCTACCCTTCACAGTCCCAAACCCACAGTTCTCTTACCCGCCACTCATCCAACCCTAGCTGTTATGGCAGTGTAATGGAGTCAGTAGAGGCAAACTGGATAGCTGTTTGTCATAAATCAATATGGGAGGATGTGAAGTGGTGCACAGCTAATGGATTCATTGTGGTTGGTGACAGGAAGAGGTGGTCAACATTATCTGACTCACCAGCACTGACTGTCCAGCTGTCTGGTAAGAGAGGGGAAATTCATTAGCAGAAGCTGGACTTTGACAATGTGTACCTACAATGACAAACTTCTGTTGGCTGCGTCACATGGCAAAATGAGTTGAGGAAGAACATAGCCTCGTATGTTTTTATTTTAGAACAGCTAAATCTTACAGCGAGAAAGCATTTCTCAATTGACTGTGACAGGCAGATGATAAAATCCAGACTGTAGCAATGTGGCTACGTCAAGAGCCCACAGAGAAAGAACAGACAATGAGACACTGCTGGTGTGCACTTGCGCAACTGCAAGCTGAATTTTAGTCAGTGTGGCAGATACAGCACAGAGAGCTCCCCTAACTTGCCTCGTTTGGAAACCTTCCCAACAACACAGTCAGTCTGCCAATGAATAAAATAAGCAGTATAATGGATAATGGGCCTAGATCTGTCAGTTGATTCAGGGCAGTATGGTGGCTGTAAGCTGCTGTGTAGTTGTTTACTCCCTGTGGGACGTTGATGTGAATCAGAGGAAATGTGAGCTGTCTCAGAGGAGGTGCCTGAGTGCAGGGCAGGATCAGGTTACACCACCGATAAAGAACGACGGAATGAGTAAAAAGGGGTGTTACTCCTTGTAGTATTAAACCACTATGTGCAAGGCCCACACAGCAACAAAGTTCACAAAGTGGTCCTTCTCATATCAGGCAAAATGGGATGGAACTGCAGAAGTGGAGTATAGTGTGTCTAATCTAAAGAATATTATCAGTATCAGGAAAACAATGTAACATAAAGATGGATTTGAAATGATCCGATATGAGATGCATTAAATGAGAATGAAATTAAATTGATACCCATATTCTTTAGTTTAGTAGTTAATTATTCTGAAACCATTTTTTCTAGCTCTGCACCAAGTAGGATGTACCCCCCTCCATGTTGTTTGGTTGATGGTAGGAAGGAAGAGGATGGACTAAGTCTCTGATACTGCACAGAGAGCTTCTGTGTTACTTTGTTGGGGATAGAGAGGAAAAGAGTAGCAGCATTGTCCCATTGACTGCTGTCACAGTGAAAAGGAAACCGGGTCTCAAGTGTCCCCACTGGATGAAACCAAAAGGCTGAAGCACATCAAGATGGCTCTGTGTGTTCACTGGCCAAGTTTGGTGGCCAACGCTGAATCCAAAGCCCTATTTAAGGCCTGACAAGGAGTTTTTTTAGTCTGCACTGCTACGCATCGGTGTGCGGCTGAGCGCTGAGGCGATGTGACAGATGATTAATTTTTCAGGGAGATTAGAGGCACGAGGGAGAGGGAGGGGGTGCTTTGGAGAGCAGGTTGAAAGTCGAAAGAGACCTTAAAGAATACAGCACTGGATGGGAGAAAGTTACAGCATCAACTTCAAGTTGGTATTTATTCCTCTAAATGCAAATTTCAAACAGAAAAGCAAAAAACTGCGTTAAACTTATAAAATAATCTTTTAATACTGAAAAATGAACAACCTTGTCTCTTATTTCAGATATTCTCTGACTGCAATGTAATACCCCAAAATGTCTACATAGAAAAGAAAAAAAGAAGAAAAACAGTCTGATTGTTTAAAATACCCATGTATTTTTCATCCAGTTTGTCCAGTGCTTTGTAAAATGCTCACAGGCCCAGGGGTTGCAAAACTGTCTCAACCCACAAGAGCCTGAAATCTTTCAAAACTAACAACTAAAGACAATAACCTTAAAGTGAATTTACAGACTTTCACTCACAATATGCAAAATTAACTTGCTTTGGAACTGTTGATGTTCTTCATGATGCATATCTAACAAGTCAAGTTTCCCTGGTGATATAATTTTTGTTTAAACCACACCCTTCTTATCCTCAATCTAACTGAAGTGTAATTAAGGGACAGGGAGGAGGAGGAGGACGAAGAGAGAAAAACAGTCACCGCAGGAGTCATCTGAGCCACTATGCTGAGAAGTAGAAGTCAGCCAAATCATCCCACTGTGAAAACTTTGTCTTTTGAGTCAGGCTTGGAATCCAACTCACTCACTCCCTGCTTGGCTACGCAGTCAGTAATGACAAAATTATCAATGTTAATGTATTCATGACGAAACCAGTAGGATTCAGCTATTTCCAGCATGTTGTTGCAGACTGATGTGTGGGTTGTTTTAGATTGAGCTTCAACAGAAGTTGACTTTAAATGACTGATCTGGCAGGCTTCCTCCCCACAGCTTTTAAGTGTGAGCAATGGAGAAAACATCCATTAAGCCTTAGACTACTTTAAGTTAAGAACATTTTTATTATTCTCATTTGATCCAACCAAGGGAACTGTTGAAAGTAAATCACTCATGTCAGTGACTGTCATGGGTTGGGTCCAGCTGGGCACTGCCAGCTTTACTTGCTCAGCAGTATATCACTCGGCTCTGAATATGCTAGAAGACTATTTTATACAGACAACAATAAACCTTTTGATTGAAGGGATGTTTTTCACACAAGTTGCCAGTTATTTATTTACTGTATTGACTAGAAACAAAAATGCTTGGCTGGAGATAATAAACCCTTTAATAGCAATGTGTTTATTACACCCGCCTGAGTTTTTAAACAATGTGAAAAATGCTTTAAGGTCAAGTGTACAAGATTTAGGGGGATTTGGAAGGCTCTAATTACAGAAAAAGCATTTACTATTGAGAATTATGTTTTTCAATAGTGTATATTCACATGAAAATGTGAACCATGTACTTTTGTTATTTCTTATAATGAGCCATTTCACATTACATCACCAAGTTTTGATAGTAATTTCAGATTTTTCTACTTTTTATGGTGGGTGACATCCAGTGTTAAAATGCATTACCATAACCTACTATGACAGAGTGTGGACTCAATTGTATACTTAACATCCACGTCACTAAAGAGGCCAGAAAGGAAAAACTAGACATTGACTTTAACAAGGGACTTTCATGTATCTAGTGAGCACTGTAGGTCCGGATCAGGGATCAGGCAGAGCATATCCAACTAAGCCTTTAGATGTCAATACATATTCCACCCTGAATGTTAAAGTAGAGATTAGCAAAAGCAATGTTTTTTAATTACTTAATAAAATAATATGTATCAACATCGTAGCAGGTGAACTTTTTGGCAATATCACCCAGCCCTAGTTGCAGATAATGATAAAAAGAAAATATGTGTGGTGGGAGCGATGGATGTAGTTTAGTTTATGTAAGATGATTTCCTCTTAAATCTCAAATGTTAAGCATGTAGAGAATTTTACACTGTCAAACCACCTTTCTCTTCCTCTTCAACCACAAAGACCCTTGTCATTGCTGCCCAGAAACTCTATCTGTCTGCGGAGCCTTATCCATGGGAACAGTAAAACACAGAGACAGGGTGAACTGCAAACACAGAGCAGGTCACACAACGTGTGCGCTGAGCAGCTGTAACTGAGCCTATGGAAAGTACTCAGTCAGGCACCACTGGACCGAAACTGAAGTAAGAGGGTGAATCCACAGAAAGAAAAAAAAAACAAAGAGTCTAGGATGTATGCCATACAGTAATCCCCTTTACAAAGTGTAGACCTATTTATACACTGAAGGATCTCCTGGCCTCTTGCTCTGCTAATGTAGGACAGTATCAGGGAATTAAGCAGGGGGGGGTGGGGGGGGTGGATTATGACTGTGCCACCACAGCTGTAGCTGCAAAATCTACAGTAAGTCACCCCCCCCTGCGCCGTCCCACCACCCATCCACCCTCTTCCCCTTAGGGCAGACAGGAGCAGCTTTCCAACCAGGGTGCTGTCTGCTGCTGCAGTACTTGATGACACAGGCCCAGAACTGGCTCTGAAAACCTGAGTGATGCAAAGTATTGGCAATGTGTCCTGTTCAACTGACACACATTGAATAACTTCAGCTGGATGAACTGGTCTGGAAATTAGTTAGAGGTCACAAACTTGTATAGCACTGTAGTCTGTGTCTTACAAAGATGAAAACTGATATTTACTGATAATATGATTCAATGTTTAATGGCCGATTCCCCACTAAGAGAGGCAAAGCTTTGAAGAAAGCGGTTTAGCCACTAATTCCAAGGCAATTGAGTAAAATTAGATTTTAACGGATTTTAAAATTGGCAGAAACAAGACACTGCAAATGATTGAACAGCATAAGAAAAAACATTTCATGAAAGTAGAAGTTAAGTGGAACCCGATTGAAATGGATTTGATCATTACATTAGTAAATGAAATGAGGGGAATCTGTGCCCCTGGCTCACACGAAGCAGGACTGGAAATGTGCTGTCTTGTCAAGTTCAGAGCATCTGCAAATTTATGACATCATGGAAGATAGAGCAACACCTGAAGTCATATAGAAGGGAGTGAACGGACACTCTCACACCAACACATTATTCACTGTCATACATTACTGATATGGATGATCAAAACCTTACTCCTTCCTGGACACATTTTCCACTGTCTAACTTAACCCACTGTTGAGATTATATCAGACAAAGTCAGTATTGTGGTAATTTAGTGACAATAAATATTCGGTTAGGTAACTTGCATTAAACCTTTGTTACGGTGATAAATTATGCTATTATTGCTTCACACCTTCTCCTCACCTGCCTCTCCAGCACGCGCACTCATGCATACGCAGCCGCGCGCACGCACTTGTCTAACACTATAGGACTTATTGACAAATGACGTCAAACTGACTGATCGATACTTGACCGAACGTCATCGTGAGTTGACACAACGACCTCTTCGACATTTAAGACTTGTTCAATTTTATTTAACGATTAGTTTCAGTAACGAAACTAACTTTTTTTTTCACGGAGCTCGCGCTAGACTGCGAAACAACAGGCAGTGGTGGGCTGTTGGAGGCACGCGGAAATGAATACCAAACACAAAGCTGGAGTTTATAAAGGTAAGCAAAATGGGAACAGTTAGTTAGAAAACATCATGTAAGACACAGAAATACACGTAATTGTTTTTTAAAAAGCAGGACGAGGAGGACAATGCGACAAAAAAAAGCAAGAAAACAACATTTGGTTAGTGATTAAAAAAAAAGAAAACACGCACTGAGAGCAGTTTAACATCAATCCTACCTGTCGAAACACCCACGGAGGCTTTTACTTTTTTATTCCAGGTCAGTGTTGTTTTCTTTCAGGACGACACACTTCTATCCTCCGGACTTGTGTCCACTCTCTCCGCCGCTTCTGCTGAACAAAAATGAGTAAAAGAAGCGTCACCTCGGCCAAGACTCCGCCTTCCTCCGCACGACCCCACCCTGCTGCCACGGATCTGCACACCCACGGCTGACACGGCAGCCCCTGGGAGCCCGAAAGTACACTGACAATTAAAGTTTACATATTTCAGATACAGATTCAACGTCACTTATGATAATACTACAACAGCCTACATTTAACAAGGACAAGAAACACATCTATTTTTTCCCCACATCGTAGTGAAATAGCCTGTTTTTTTTACCTGTTACTAAACGGTTGTATCCTACGCATGCGTCACATTTCCGCACATTACACCTGAACAGCTGCTGAAAATGTGTAATAACTGTTCAACCACTTATCCAATACATATTATTGAAATAATTCAAGTAAAATGCACTTCCACAGTTTTTCATTTAGACATACAGAGGATCCATACAGATCATGGATCTTTACCGCCATCATCTTGACATGATAGTGGTCGTAGAAGCTTGTTTTTATATTCAGTTACTGGTATATTTAATTGGGGAAAATTGACTATTTCTTAATTATTCAGATTTCATTTAATAACGTTTGGATTTACTCTGAGCTTGTATGAACACCTGCTCGATCAGAGAATTAAATACAGGACAGTATCTGATTTTCGCAGTAAAAATGGAAAATGCAGAGGATAATATTATAATAAATCACTTAAGTAAGGGGGAACAATTCATTTGGAAGTTGCCAAAAAATACTCCTCCATCTTTAAGGGTTTTAATAGACAAACATTGACAAGAATCTTAGACGTAAGCAAAAAATAAATGCAATATAGCTCTACGATGCTTTATTGCATTTGAATGTCCAAAACATTCTATAGCTGTAATAACGTTAGTGTTTTTCCTCATATAAAACTAAACTAAATGTCATCATGTGATACCTACATTTTTCTTTTTTTTAGGCACCTGTATGACGTTCGACCACACCCCAGTTACATGTCGAAACCAGACAGTGGAATGAGTCAGTGCGGTCGAGAACAGTCAGATAGAGCGACTACTCACGCATTTAAGAGGAATAAGGTTTGTGTCACTGTTAAAGTAACATATTGTGTGTTGACACAATGTCTCTTTCCTCAGAAGCTTTGTGAAATGGGAAAATTGAGGTAGAAATAGTGGTAGAATTTAACCTCTAAAGGTGTCAAACCTGCGGTCCGCGGGCCAAATCCGGCCATCCATCAGGTCCATTCTAGGCCGTGGAATGAATTTATAAAATGCAACAATTACGCCAAAGATATTACAGTCAACAGTGTTAAAATCATTTTAGTTTAAGGGTCGTATACAGCCTAATTCAGTCCATCAGTAAAACAGCCAACTATCATAACCTATAATAATGACAACTCCAATTTTTCTCTCTCTCTCGTTTTAGTGTGTATACTTTGTAAAAAAAAAAAAAGAATAACATGAACAAGCTGAAATCTCTGAAGAGAACTAAGTGCAATTTTAACAATATTATGTTTGTTACTAAACATTTTGTGCCTTTGTAGCTCCACTGTGCTATGTAAGTTGCAAAACATTTATAAATGAGAAGCCGAAGCCTAAAATTGTTGAAATGAGTTATTTTTCTTAAGAAATTCCAGGTTGTACATAGTTATTTGCATTTTTAAAGGATAGTTTGTAGAAGTAATCATTTTCATAATGCAGTTTAACTTTTTTTGTCTGTTTGTTTGTCTGTTTGTCCGTTCGTTAGTTAGCAACATAACTCAAAAAGCTATGGACAGATTTTTATGAAAATTTCAGGGATAGTTTGAAATGGCAAAAGGAGGAATCGATTAGTTTTTGGGGTTGATCCGGAAGAAATCCTGGATTCTGGATCACTTTGAACTTTTCGTTAACATTGTGGTAAATGGGGCCAAAAATTGTCTTAATTGTTGCGCTTGGTAGAGGTCTGTGCTCTCCGAGTGCTTTTCTAGTTACTAAATGTAAATAAGAACATTATTAATTTGGCTTGAGTCCTGTATACAGAAAGGAAAAACACATAACCGGAAATCACAAAAAATGCAGTCCAAGGGATGAAAAACATTGAGCTCGTAATCAATATGTCAATGTAGTTTGATGAGATCAGCCCATCTTTTTTCCTGTGACACAGAAGCTAACTACATGTTAATTAAAAGACTAAGAGGAGGTCACAAGAGACAAAAATGTTAATTAAATTTATAGACAGTCTGAAACAGCCATGTGTACAGAACAGCTTTTCTCTGGTTTATCCCCAGTCTCGCTGACACGCTCAGATAGGTCAAGCAGGCTGTACACTACACTGATGTGCCTCGGGGCATATTGTCAACGCTCTGTCCTATGTGGCCATTGTGACAGTCATCATTTGTGCCTCCCAGACTAAAAGAGACAGAGACAGCGGCATGTTGGGTCACTGCTGCTTATATGGCCCATTATATTTGTCAAAAGTGAATGTATGGGCTGACGTTCTCCTCTCTGAAAATAGCTACAGGCCCAATTGATTCTCTTGGGGTTTTTTCATTTGTTGCTTGAGGGGCATTTATAAAACTATCCATTATAGATTGGGTAGCCAGATTTAACAATCATAAGGCTATTGGTATACTTGTTAAACTTCATATCTAAATGCTGATTTGTTTCCCTTTTATTCCTCCAACTGCATGTTAGAGGCTTGTTTGAGCTTCCTCATGTATCCCTGGTTAGTTGACACAGGGGTTGTTTGACATGAATGGGGCTTTTGTTTTAAACACAACAGTCTCTTTATTTTGAAAATTAGCCAGGAATTGGAAGAGTGCATAGGATTCATGTGGGACTCTGTCAAAGCCACCTGTGTTTTTCATTTTCTGCAGTTTTTGTAATAGTCTATTGGTAGCCTGATGCGTACAGTGTACATTTCTTTGATCAAACAGTGAAGGATGCACGTGACACTAACTGACCTTTGTTAGAAGTCTGTGTCTCCGTCTGTCACTGAAATATGTGGCTTTATTTCAATATCAGATTTATTTCCCAAGATTTCCTTTCTGGATATCCAGAATGTAGAGATGAGGAAGACGTCTTCACTAGTCTCTGGCTGTCTTAGCTCCAGCCTTGCCTTGTGACCTGCCAGGAAACACACCATGAATCTCACTGTACAGTTGAGTCTGACTTGCCCTTCTCTAGACAGGACACACTGATTTGATGTCCTTGCTTTACAATACTTGTCTTGTTTCACTCTTTCTTGTCCTCTGCCTCACACACCACAGGAAATGGGCCTATTGTCCTTTGGAGAGGAAGTGGCCTGTAGCAGATGACTAGCTGTCTGGATTGATGGAGACTGTGGTAAATTATTAATGGTCATTTACAAATGGAAGGCATGCAAACACTGTAGTGTTGCCTGTCCACGATGGACAGTGCAACTGGAATTACCACCTCTTCCAGATGTGCTCTAATAGTTCTGGTAAGTGATATAAAACAGGCATTAGATAATGATAATAGATGAGATCATAACAAATGCATGTTCAGTAACAGTAACAGTCACTCTAATCCAGTAAAATCACAGTTGAATCACATAATGTTTAAATGACTCCCCAGGTTAGCTGACATTTATCAGTTTTGCATTCAAATTATGAATTTCTTTATCAACATAAAAAAATGTGTCTGTCAAACATTTGTTAACTGTATTTTAAATTAAATTTCACAAATCAGTAATGTGTAACAGCACAAAATGAATTAAACAGTTTGTGGTCAGACAAGTAGAGTTGAGGAGAGATGTTTTTACTTGCTGACGGACTTGGCTGGACACGTCACACCAGGAAGCATTTGACAGCTCTGATGAAGGCTGAAGCTACAGCTGAAACCACCAGCAGGTAAAACATCTTTCCTCAATTGTACTTGTCTGATCACAAGAAAATCTCTAACGAACATTTGGAACAGAAGACATGATGAACGTAATCAATCGAAATAAATAGTTCCTTCATTCATGGAGGTAACACATTTATTCAGTCATTTACACAATTAATGTCCAAGTTACTGTTCAGTCTTAGAGCTTCCAACGGTTTCATCCAATTCTGCAGAAAAACACTAGCCCTTCCATCGATATAATATTCTAGTTTTATTAAAGTTAAAACTTCCAAGATGACTGATTATCATATGGAGATAGAGGGAGATTAAAATCTCTGGTCCATTTCACTGTAAGAGTTTTTCTTGCCAACATAAAAAGCATTTGAGTAAGTTCTACATGTTGAATCAAAGGAGTCAGGAACATTTCCAGGCAAACATATTTGTGGATTTACTGGCACTTGTTTACCTATTTTGATATTGATGTTTGTGCATACTGCTTTTCAGAATGTCTGAATGATGTTACACTCTCACAGACAATGAAGCCTTGAGCTATCTTGTTTTTTACATTTAAGACAGTTTGGCAACATTTATGTTTTATATTTGCGGTCAAGCTTATTTTAATAAAAGTCCACAATGCTGACTTTATTAAATTGTTCTTAAGCCAACACCTTCCAAAGCATCACCATCGGGACATAAAATGCAAAGAAGATAGGTAGTCTTTATAAAACTCCTCAAACTGTCATGTAACTAAATGTGATCTGGTAGTTTAATTAACATACAGAATTCATCAACAAAATAGTGAAGAACTGAAAATCAAGTTAACAATATTGGATCATTGAAGAATGAGAATATTAAAAAAAAAGATTTTTAACCCATAAGGACCTAGTGTGACTTTTATGGCAGTTCCCAAATGATTTTTTCTCTGTTTTTAACATTTCCTACGTGATTTATCACCATTTATTATATTATTCTCTGAATTTAGCATCTTTTTCCCAGTGAAAGTCATCTATTTTCTTATGTTTAATTGACTAAATGTGAAGATATTCATAAAAGCTCAGATTAAAGTCAAAGGTTATTGCATCACAACAGAAAAAAACTGAATAAAAAGTGACTTTTTCAGGAAATATAGTATTACCTGGACATAAACCAAGTGTGTTCAGCCACTGTCATTAACCCATAATAACCCAAACAACCACCGGTGACACAAACTACCTACTGATCTAAACTGTTTAATACCTTTTGATCCACTAATCCTATCAATCCATGTAAATAATTGGTGTAAAATACAGTTATTCATCTTTTCATGGTCATCAGAT
>JAPTYQ010000001.1:17788135-17805635 GCA_029814465.1 Ostorhinchus cyanosoma
CCTCTATATGGGCACCATTAGATGCATGAAGCACATCAAGATGTTTCTGATTTCTTATCATTGTTGCTGTACCATAACCTCATCAATGGCATCAGGGATCTTTTTCTTCAGGTCATTGATGTCTCATATCTTTAATCGATACAGGACATTTAGCATAATCTCACAAATCCAGGGGTGTGATATCTGGTGAATGAAGGGAATTGAGCCATCCCTTCCAATCCACTGGTGTGTAAATATTTGGTTTAGGAACCCACCAACATGCAGTCCCCAATGGTTGAAGGTCATCCAGTTGCAGTGCCACATATTCAGTCAAAAGGTCAAGGTCAACATTTGCAGAAAAATTAACCAGTGGTTCGATTGCACATGAGCCCACAATGTGATTAAAACTCTGATAACCACTGTAGAACAAATCTGATTAACATATCTCATCAATTGCTTTTGTAATCATTTTTTGAATTGTAAAGAGACTTTGTGGACACCCTGTGTATTAAAGAATCTGTCTAACTCAGACAGAACTGAAGGCGTCTGTGCAGAAGTGAAGCAGATCAGTGAAACAAAGAGCAGACAGCAGATTCCAGAGGCTCATTGTCACCTTCCTGAAAGTAGGTAACAACTAATAAAGAAGCAGTCATGTTTATGAATTATTACCTTCATAATAATAATAATTATTGTAAATAATGATTGGAAGTGGGAGTGGTTGGAAAATGTGTTGCCAGTGGTTTCCTCGCTTTAACATGAGAAGAGTCACCTTCATTAAAAACAGACACGCGAGGAAGCATGGGTAATGATAGACCAGGATCTCACACTAGTCAAAACAAGACAGCAGCTGATACTAAACAGTGGTTAGGTTATTATGTGCAGCATGAATAGGCAGAGTGTGTGTGCACGTGGCCAAACAAAGAAACATGACTGAAAACGCTGCCAAGATGCCAACAGTAATGTGTGTGTGATCTGGCTCTGGTAGCCTTTCAGTTCTGTCCTGAGGGTAAGAGGTGAGATCATGGGAGATCACAGTCAGATATTTTTCATCTTATGTCATCAAATGTAAGAGTTCAATTCAGTTCAATAGGCAAAATATTTATGGCAACAAAGTGAGCGCCGGTGTTAATTTACATGCAGTGCTGATTCTGTTTTGGTGGTTAGTCCAACTTTGAAGTCTATGGGAATGTTCACACAGTGGCTCATATTCCATTTCCTGCAGCTTTTTAGCCGGCAGGTAAAAGAATGAATGTTTTGGGTTACTTCCCTTTAGGACAGGTTTGATTATTACAGTAATTAAAGGTAATCATTTTACTGAATTAAATGATGTAGAAGAGTCAGAGAAAGTCACTTAAATGAGGTGAAAATGTTGCTTTTCATTGTGAAATGTTACTAAATCAGATTAATCTTTCACACCACTGAAATGTTTAGTTAAAGATTAGTCATGTCTGCAACTGTTAAACAGCAGGAATGTTGATGTCTTAGGGTCAAAAAGTCCATTAAGAGGCCGAGGAGAGAAGGGACATTCTTTGCTCTATTCTGGAGCAGTGTTAGGTTTGACACACAAGCTGAGTGGAATGCCGAACCTCCACGCTAAAGGTCTCAGACACTGCATGGCATCAGACCACACTGTGAAAATTTCATCCTGCGCCGGAGCTGCAGTGAAGTGTAGGAACAGTTGAGGAGTTGAAAATGGAACCAAACCAAATCCACCTCAGGGGCTTTCAGGCCTTGCCAAGCGTGAGATAGATGTGAGGTTTGTCATCCGTTTGCATGGTGAGCGCGGCCTCCCCATGCAAGTACGAGCAGAAACTGTCAGTGTTTTTGTCACCCACACTGGGTAATGTGTGTTTATTGTGTAACCGTAACTTGGAAGCGGTGACGGGGCAGTGCAGGATGTCTGAAAGGTGGGAACTCAACAGGTAGGGCTGGTTAGAGGGGCCGCACCCTTTGCACAATTCAGACACTGGAGGACAAGAAAACAGCTGCATGTGTGGGGCTTATAGTGCTTTAAATCAGATTAACAGGGTTCTATTAAACTCTACCTTTAAACACAGGAGCATGTTCATACAAAAGAATAGGCTTAATCTTGTGACATTTTTCTGTGGTGACTGAGAAACCACTTTTTCATGTTCACTTTCACAGATTCTCAAGGATCGGGTGGATTTGTACTGAGAATACACTGGGTGGAAAACCAGAAGCATGTCGAGTACTACATTCTGTTAAAATCTCACAGAGAAACCAAACTCTGAATACTGACCTATAGCAGTGAAAGATCAAAACCACTGAGAGGCAGAATGAGGCACATTTTCCCAACAAAACTGCTACCGACTGTAAACACACACCATGACTCTGATTTTCCAAATTCTGAGAGTCATAAAGGCTCACAATAAACTTCAACAAAAGTCCATTCATTGCACTGGCTATAAAGATACTGAAAGCACTAATAAACCTGATGAACTGCACGTAGCCGTTTATCACCATTATTAGGAGTCAAAACACATAAAATAGATATTTAAGTGAGTGACTGAACAAAGTCTGGACTATCAGCGGAGAACTCTACAGCTCCGGCAGATAATGCAACACTGCCACCAAGTGCTGGTTTCTTTGACTATAAACGAGACTGCGATTAGTTCAGAGATGCTCCTACTTTATAACTTCATATTTAGATACAGAGTCTTCAGATCACCCCCCCCCTCTTCAAGCCTATAGAAACCCTGGAAGTTACACTTTGCAAAACCAAAACCACAAAGCAGTTCATTATGTGACGCCTGCCATAACAAACACTTACATCATACATCTGCACTCTCCATTCGCTGACATTTTAACAACAGAGACTCTGTTAAGGTGCCAGTTTGAAGATGGTTGTTTAAAGGCTGTTACATTAAAGAAATGTGCATTTGTACTTAATGATCCAGTATTTCATCAATAACATTGCATGATGTGGGTGTTATTTAACATTTACCAGTTCTGCACCATTTATTATAAAATCTAAAAGTGGCTGATTTTCACATCTTTAAGGGGATCTCTTTAAAACTCTAGAAGCTACTGACTTCTTTCAGTCTGTTTTTTTTTTTTTATGGAGGCACATATCCCCCTTCAGAGGCCTACAGACCCAATGCCTGCTGAATTTGTTAGTTTCATTGTAGACTCATCGATGCTGTAATGAATGAGTGACTTCATGCACAGAATAGGAGTGATCTTGTTGCATACTTCTATGATGACTAAAGCCAATATTTCACATCCACTTTTAAAGATTCTCATGGGCTGGGTGGATATGTACTTGACCATATTGGAGTATGCAAAGGGTGGAAATCAGAAATTTGTTGTACAGTCTGAAAAAAAGCCTCAAGATAAAGAAAGTTCTAAATATTAAAATGTTAAACTCTAAATGAACATGTTGGTTTAACATTTCTGTCCTGCTGGAGTTTTCAACACGTCAGTGCTGCCATCCAGTGGAAAGAAGGGGAAGTGCATCCCCAGTAGGAGGTGTGTCCTTGAGTCAACAAAAGGAAATCAAAGTCCTAAAATCCAGGCCTAGAAAAGGAGATTTTAAAGTGTCATGATCCATGTTTGTCATGACTGTGGGAACCCTGAAAAACCTTTTTAAAATGTGCCTGCAACTCCTGCTGCTGAGTATGGTAGTGGGATATGATGTAAAACTGTAGAAGAAGTGATGTAAAGTGGACGTCAAGTGTTTGGTTTTAAAGAGAGCTTGTGTTTTAAAGAGTAAAAAAAAAAAAAAAAAGTTTATTCTAATTTATATTTATACAGAAATAAATTATCAGTAGTTTTTGGGACCAAATGTGACTCTGACCCAAAATGACCAAATACTGTCTTCCAAACACCAATCAGAGGAAACCAAATTATAACAGACTGGAAATAAACCCATTAGGGACAAAGAATCCAAAAACCAAAGCAGATTACACATTTTCTGTCCAGAAACAGATTATGAATTGGCAGAGATAAAAAGCAGATACAGAACGTATCCAAGTACAGAGTCTGTGAACACAAACTGTCAACAGAAAAAGGCAGGAACATAAACCACAGCAACCAAGAAAAAACAACATGACATCAGCAAGTGAAGTTTACACAGACGCAAGTATTCATATATGTAGGTATTCAAGTCCAACATTTCAAACTGAAGACGTTAATGTCCTCTCAAAGTTAATAACTATTTAAAGGAAACGCTGCCCAAATTGTAAATATATGCAACAATGTGACAGTGAGTGTCATACACACATTGTTACAGTGTCATATTGATATTGTGCAGTTCAATCTCCATGTTTTGGCAAAATTTGCAGATCAAAAAGGTGCAAGTGCTTAAGTCTAAACAATATTAAACATTTTGTTTGAACTGCTTTTAAATTCTCAGATTTAATATGGATTGTGCATTAGATTTCCTAAGTGCATCGTTCCATAACCATCGAATGTGATCTGGATTTCAGAGGTGGGTCAGCTGCCTCAGGTGGGTTTAACATGAGACAGTCCCATGTCACCTGCAGAGGCCTCACATTAGTTTTATCTGTCACATTGATATACTTTACCTAAAGTGCAGTAAATAGAAAGCAATGTTTTATGAATATAAATAAAACTAGAAAAGCACTTGGGGATTGCAGCCCCCACCCCAAATCACCACCAAAATGTACTCATTTGTTCCCTGTACCAGTATCATTTCCTGAAAATTTCATCAAAATCCTTTCAGAGCTGTCCGAGTTATCTTGCCAACAGAAAAACCCCGATGAAAACATAGCGTTCTTGGCAGAGGTCATTATATTCCCCATCATTGTTGAGTATAATGTGGTTTATAAAACTAATGACACATTACAAGATATTGACCAAGTAGTTGGCATCTTGGTTCAGAGTCAGTGATCAAAACTCTTTACAGAAGCTTGAACAGTGTCATATCCAAAATTTTGAAACATCAAATTTAGGACAGAACCTGGTACAAATCAGACACATGAAGGCAAACGATTTATTATGACTTTATTTTTTATAGGGGAACCACAAGTACTTTAAAAGAAGGTTATACAGCGCTGTACATTCGGGAGCAGTACTGACAGACCTGAGTCTTATCTCCTCCCTTTAAATACTATTCATTTAAATGTTCTATAATCTTATAATGATACAGTGATACAATAAAAGCTTGTGTAACTGGTCCTGCAGCTTTTCTGATATGTCGATATCATTTTTGTTGGGACTGTTATTTCCTTGTAATTTTTCCAAAAAAGGAAAATAAAAGTTATGATCAAAAACCATACGACAGGCAGAAACTGCCAGGCTGTAATCCTGTATGACTCCCAATTCACTCACACAATAGAGAGAAAGAGAGACAGAGAAAGGGAGAAGGAAAAAAAAAAAAAGATACAATTTTCATGTTCTGAAGGCTGGTCCATGATGGGGATGGGCATCAGTTCATAGTGAGGTGAAGAGAAGAAACTATGGTTTGTTTGGAACTTCTGCAACCTCGACTCTTACTCTGCCCGCCCATCGACCGCCTTAAAGGCTCACTTCCATAGCTGTGTGCTCAGCGTCTGGCCAGATCCAGCAGCGGCCCAACCACCCATCGCTGACGGAGGCTGACCGAAGGCCATCTGCCCACCAGCACCGTTCAGAGTTAACCCTGACATCTGCTGGTTCATCTGAGGACGTATGAAACGTGTGTTAAAACAGGAGTACACTTCATTCCCTTCAGCCTGCATTCATTTATGTCTAAACCTAATATACAAGACATGGATGGAGCTACTGTCATGTCATGCATTAGTTTTTGAGGTGTTCCTGCAGCTGTTTATCCCTCATAAGCTTAATGTGTTTGTTAAAAATAATCAGTTTCTCAGCACTGAAGCAGACACATTACATTGTTAAAGCATGTGTGTATTAGTGTGTTTTCCGAATATGGGACAGCAATCAACTTCAAACAACCATCAAATGGGATGCTTGTGCTGCCATCTGGTGGTTATTGCATGATCTATCAAAACAATGTGCAGTGAAGTACTTAACTGAGCACTTTTGTGCAATGCACCGTCACGGCTAGGTGTGGAAACAAGTGAAACAAATCACACCTGACAGACGGTCTAACACATGTCGTCTCCTGTGTCTAAATGTATACTCAGGTACAATGGGTATTTGTTCCCTGGTGAAAACACTCTGCAGCAGTCACAGGTATACTATATATACTATATACACACAGGAACACTCAACACCTAGGCCTGCCTGATATTTTGTAGGATTTTTCTGGTGCACTTCTGTCTCCATTCAAGTAGAACTAAAAACACATTTGGTTGACAGTGGTTTAGAAAGAAAGAAGTAAAAAGTAAAGAACTGCAAACACCCTGACATTCACGGTATTGTCTACTGTTCATAAATTCTGACGTCAACCATGAAACATTAAAAACCACATAGTAACAAACCTGTCCACTGACAGTGTGAAAGGACCAACTGCCTGTTTAGTTTGTTTACAAGTATTAAAAAATAAATAAATAACAGACATAAGCTCTCATTTTTGGTTTAAAACTGATGTTGGTGTTGTTGAACTACTGAAACAAATAGATTTCATACCTGACCCATACTCCACTGAGCCTGCTGTCCAGGCTGGATGGCATACATGCCCTGAGCAGGCAACATGCCCGCAGGCATCGTGCCACCCTGCGGTCCCATCATCCTCGGTGCCATACCCATAACACCAGTGGCAGGCGTATTACCCATGAAGCCATTGGGCATTGTCATCCCTACCATCATGCCTGGATTGGGCCCCATCATGGCCGCCCCACTCTGAGCCATCATGGCACCCATGACGGTGGTGGGTGGCATGGCTGGGCCCATGCCAGGGAAGGCCTGATACCCTGCAGTGGCCTGGACAGGAAACTGCATCTGGGAGGGGCCCATGAACATGCCAGCTGAAGGACAAGGGAAGCAGAAACAACACGTGAAAAAGTAAGCCAAGCCCCGCCCAATCACACAACACTTCGCCCCTCCTGCTCCCTTATACCCTGCCTACTCAGGGATTCATTTGGAGTCTTAACTTTCAATCTTTTCAAAAATGTGTACAAAATTCCAAACATTTTAATTTCGGCGTCAAACTGTGAACTGCACCTCTCCTAGTCCAAAAGAACGTGTGAAATTTGAAAAGAATCAGATGAACAGTGTCCGAGAAATGGGATAGACACAAATCTCGGACGGACGGAAGGATGAACGGAGGGATGGACGTGGGTAACAGAGGTATAATAGTTACATTACAGAATAGAATAATACAAATATGACAGCAACAAGCCAATCAGCTGATCTCATACTTCATTTATCCCACACAGGTAATTCATGTCATGCAACAATAGCACTAATGCTTAAAGGATAATAAAATAGTCAATACTATAAACTGAGTGCTAGTCAATATATATTTAATCAATTTGATTAATAATTCTCGTTTTTAGAAAATAATGGTGCTTCTTCTGCTGTTGCTCAAACATAACTTTCCTGTAGTTAGGACAGTACGTCATACAGTACGATGTTTGCTGTTGCTGTTTACTTGGAGACACCAGCACAGATGAGCCTTGTCAACAACAAGTTTGAGTAATGGCAGCAACAACCACTGGTGGTGATAATGAAAAACAAAGGTTGGCACATTAACCCAGAGGTACAAAAATGGGTTGGGAAGGTCTGATGTTAAAACAGACCATTGTGTTGCCTTTGGGTGACACTGTACACTCGACACTGTAGTGAAGAAAACTATTCTTGAATCATATTGTCTTGAATATTAACATTATGTAACATCCATAACACTAGATGAAAAAATACAAGCATTCATATCTTCAGCTCTAAATTATTTCATTTTTTGTGGGAGAGATTGTATCATGATACGACCCTGTTGGTTTAACAAGCAGATCCGTTAGAAAAGCTCCTAAAGACATGGGTTGGGAAATCCACACAAGCATCTACTTGTCCTGATGAGTCACTAGAGTGTTCTAGAGATGCCTCTGACTCAACAAGATCTCAGCTTTTATCTTGGTGAGAAAAAAGAAACAATGACTGAAGTGAAACACTAGTAAGAAAATTTGCATACAGTTGGACAGCCAGATATGCAATTTACTGACTAATGATAACGCCGCAGGACTTTTGTGTTTTAAGCATTCCACTGTAAACTGCATGTCAATACATTTATGGTACAGAGTGAAATGTAATCGTATATATTAAAATATTCCAAAACACAGCTGAATTTTCACTTGCAATAGTAGTGAAAACAACAACTCCCATAATCCAGCACTACTTTATCAAAACAAACATTTTGTTCGTGTGGCATAAAATATGTTTGAACCTCTTGAAAAAGAAGAACCGAGACAAATACTGTTTCATGGATATGGATTCGTAGTAATCGGGGTCCTCACCAGCAGGGGCCTGTTGGGACATGCTATTAGTGCCATACAGGGACAGGATGGAGTCCTTGGACAGGGGCTTTTTGGCTGTGTCATCTGTTTTAGTGGTGCTACTGCTGTCACTGAACAGGTCGAGTTCTCCCTGCGCAGACCCTGAGCTGGATCCAGCTGCTCCTGCTGGAGGTTGTGTTGGAGTACTAGCCACATTACTGGAGCTCACCTGCAAGAACAAGGATCCCCAGGTTTAGAAAATGTACTGCTGAAGGAAAACAAAGCAATGTGTTGTTGCTGTATAGTCACTGCTGCAGGTAGTCAAAGACAAGGATCCCCCCCGATCACCACCAAAATGTAATCAGTTGTTCCTTGTGCCAGTATCAACATTTCCTGAAAATTTCATCAAAATGTATCCATAACTTTTTGAGTTATGTTACTTAAGGTCAGGCAGACAAACTAACCCCCATACAAACATAAAATCTGTTATATTGAAGCTATTTTTGCAGTTTTTACCTGTCGTCTTACAGGCCTTTCCCACTCTGAGACCTGAAGTCCCGAAGCCTCCTAAATCTACCTGAGCCAATCTGCAGCCTGTGCTGTTGTATGACTCTGATGGTTTAGTATGTGATTTTGGATTTATACTGACAAATACATTGAAAAAAAAAAAAAAAAAAACTCCATGCCCCTGAGAGTCTAGTGGTTCTAAAGCAGCAATGGAACAGCTTCAGTTTCACCCACTGCAAAATGAACCATGTTTGGCAGACTTATTTAGAATAGAGGGTGTTTTATACAAATGTCAAGATGAAGATGAATCCCAAAAAGTTAACTCTGCTTCAGTGTCAAAGTGAGAAGACTGAAGATGGTGTTAAAAACAGGAAGGTCCCTGCAGTGGCATCTAAAAAGAAAGTTTATATTTAATAATATAAGCAGACGTATTTTGACATTTTCTGAGTTTATGGGTCTAAAACAGGTCTGGAATGCCTGCCTCACATGGCCGCTGCTGTGTATTGAGTGCGATGCAGGTCGAGTGTTTACTGCTGCTGCCTGACTTTAGTTTACAAAACAAGCATAGTGCATTTAGTGATGGGATATACTATCGACACAAGATGCCATAGTGTCTAATCATAGTCTTTATGCTATTAGTAATTTCAGTTTGGCAGCTCAACCACCACTTCCTGTTCCTGCAAGGCAATGTGAGACATTAGCACCATCTCTGGATGATAGAGCTGATGTTTTGTTTTACCTGAGAAAATGGAGCTGCTGATGTGGACGCAGGGAGGGGGTTGGACACCATGGGGCCAAATATCTCCAGGTCATTATTCTGGCTTGTGCTCAAACTACCATTGTTAGTTGATGTGGCTGCCGGTGCATCTGTGAGACACATGTGAAAAAACTGGTTTTACAGGTGACAAATAATCCTCAACAGGAAGTAAAAAAAAAAAAAAACCCTTGGGGCTTGTTTAAGAGAATTCAATGTGAGGAATAATCCATTTCTCCCTGAAATCCTGAATGAAATCCTACAGTAACACAAACTGCTGTGGGAAGAGGTGTAAATATTAAATGTATTACATGAATTATTATAATATATTAAATCTAAATGTGTATCAATGTATTTTCACTGTACTCATGCAATGCAATAATTGCAGAAATAACTAAGTTTTATTAATCCCACAACAGAAATTCACTGGTTTAGGCATCAACAGGATAAAGTGCAAGGAAATGTACATGCATAAAGATAACACAAAAAAAAATTTATAAATAAAAAGTATATATATATAATAATGCCAGTGTTGCTTCTTTTAAACTTGTTACATTCATTAGTGCTAGAACAGTGTCATTGATGGATGGATATGTAAATGAACACATTTCTAGACATTAAAACTAAACCTTTGATCACCAAAACCATCAACAGAAGCATCGTTTCCATTAAGACCCATTAAAATATAAAGAAATCCCACAAATGAACACGCAAGAGCAGCTCAGAGTGTTCCTGCCATAGATTTAAGACTTCCCATACCACAATAATCTCATCCAAAGTTGAACTTCTACAGGAAACAACTACTAAACCTACATTATAGATGAACCATCCTTAAAGTCTATATTGGCGCAGTGTGAATAGTTTTGTTTTCCATATTCTTGATATATCTCAGAAACTGTTTTACACATATCTACAACTTGTGTGGCCACCTGTTGCAGGTCTATGTACATATGTCAATGCTGACTATTTTACAACAACTCCCTGACAATATTGAACCGATTCTTAAACAAAACACAACAAATCTGCAGTGAGAGTAATCTAAAAAGGAGAAGTGACCCTCAGTGACTAAAGCAGCAGACTCAGCACTTCCTTTACTGATCCGACAAAGAATTTGAGTGGTCAAAACTTTAACGCAGCCCTCAGCAGGAGGAAGTTTACATCTTTTACATTGGACAAGATTATACAAGGACAAAAGGCACAGTCTAATACATATAACATGCCACAGCTTTAGAATTCCACAGCAAGCTTCGAATAAATGGAAAATGGCATGTGTTACCTACTGTACTTCAATGTAACATCTAATGGCATTTATGGCACAACTGACTGAGCATTCTACTGACTTAAATCCTTTTCAGATCCTCAAAAACAGATAATATCAGTAATTCATCAACAATAAACTGAGATATCATTAATAATTGTCAGTCCTATGTCATAAAAAATAGTCCAACCTCCAAATGACAGGCTGAGTCATACAACAAATGAGAAGCATAATAATGGCAAGAATAATTTTTTCCATGCATGTAAGATGAACAAAATACACTTACCAAGGCCTAGTAGGTTCACAGCAGGCTCTGAGTTTTTGATCGGACTGATCTGAACAGGCCTGGACTCTTCACTCTTCAAGAACATAGAACAGTTAGAATAAATGAAAGTTTCACTGTTGCTATTGCTATATGGTGCCTGTAGTAATATATAGGTGATACTGTAGTATGGCATAATACCTTGTTCCCTCTGTCTGGCTCCTTCTCTTTCTTATTATCTTTTGGCTGAAAAGTATACAAACCATAGAATGAGCCATGTAATGATAGGCACTTGCATTGCCATTTATGATATACATAATATTAAATGTTCATTAAAGTCAGTACATACACTGCGTCCATTGGTCACATTCTTGCTGTATTTCTTCTTCTCATATTTATCCCTGATGAAGAATTCCACTGCTCTGACATCAGAGTTAAAGGAAAAATGAAGCAGCAAATAGGCTAACAATAATCAACTACTATATATCCTGGTACTTTTGCTTATGTACGTATACATGTGTGTTGTTATTGTAAAGGATACTGGTCTGTTTGAGGTCTTCTGAAGTTTTCTGGAAGGTTGGCCTCATAAAGCTGCCTCGCCTTGGTGTTGCCCATCTCCTGTATACTCTGAAACAAGAGAAAGTGACTAGCGTGTGACTAGCCTGAAGCTCTTGTTATATAACGTAACCATCACTGCACGGATTTTGACATGGATTGCATTGTGCTCATCACAAGGCTCAATATCAGAAAATACTCAGTCATTCATCAGATGCAAAATACTGTAAGTCTTCAGAGTAAAGACTTGTGTTTTGTCGAACATCCTCTGGTTTCACTATATTAAATATCTTTGGATTCTGGACTGTTGCTTCAGTAACAAGAAACACAAACTGTTATTTGAGCTTGAAATGAAATGGTGTCTGTTTATTTACCAGACCGTTTCAAGGTCACAGTAGAGGGAATATTGAATACAGATGTTATGTGTGTGAGCCAGGCTTTAAGTATTTAACTTCCAGTAAATAAAGTTAGGATTATGAGTCTATGACTGTATTATTCTGACCCCCCCTTTATATATGTGAATATTTATGTTGCATTGTAGCCATTCTGACATGACTAAAACACATTTTAATAGTGGAAATACAGAGTTTGAGTGGCTTTTTTTTGTGGGTACCTGGATTTGTTCTGAGGTCCATTGGTCCAGGTTGACTGATTTAACTCTGGATATATGTACACCCAGATTCCTGTGGATGCCAGCACACCGGATACAGATAAATACTCCCAGATTCCAGGATGCCCATCTGGGACCTAATATAAACAGATTTGGATTTGAGGATTTGATCATGGAAAGATGCAGGGAAACGCATGAACATGTATGGTCTTGTGATAAGTTCAAGTGCCAAGAAACAAATCTAAATTCTTTCCCCATAACCAAACACACACACACACACACACACCCAGAAGAATGGAGTTATGTAAAACTTTGTAACACACTTGTAAAACATGAGAGCTAAGCTTCAGAGGGCAGGGAGGGAGAGGCAGTCTGGCAGATTAGCTTAGGTAGATTTACAGAAGTTAGCTTGCTGGTTAGCCACTTAGCGTTAGTTCAGCTTAGCTTGAGGGGAAGAGAAGTCAGCTGACTAACCGGGCCAGTTGGGTTAAAACACAACACAGTTAGCTTAGCTTAGCATCCCGACGCAGCTGCTACACAGTTCTTATTGTTAACTGTGGATTTGCGAACTCCGATACTAAATAGTGGAATATTTGCCGGTGTAAATGTCGCACCTTTCGCCTCGCAGTCGGCGCAGTACTTGTTGTCTTCCTCTCTCAGCATTTTGGACAGGATGGCCTGGTGCTGCTCGTTCAGTTTCTGGGCCTTCTCTCGTTCCGAACGGGTGGTCATAGTGGCGGTTTAATCTGGGCGTCCTTAATTAAAATAAATCTACTTTAATCAGTCGTTAATCGGTAATAGTATCTGATATAAGACCATAATCAGAGGAATGGACGCCTCCGAGTTAGATATGAAAACACCCGGAACCGGAATCCCTTCTCCGCCTACAGGATTCCTAGAGCTGACGCGGCGAACGCACCGGATTGGACGAAGCTAATGACGTCAGCTGACGCACAACGTTATCAGCTTTGAGTTTCGCAGTTTCATTGAAAAGATCTGCAGTTGACGAGTACAAGGGGGGAAAAAAACTGTCATTGAAAAAGTTCTCAAGTGGAAACACATGAATCTATATATATATGTTTGTTATTTTAATTGGGCATCTAATAGAAAACCCTTCTACTTGAACAGTGAAAATGAATAATCATCTTGAATGGCAAGAATGGTTTCAAGAATACTTTACCAGATAAAATGTAAAATTCACAAGTTTATTCAAAATGAACATGTTGAGTTCCAGAAACATGCAATATCTACATATATACAGCAAATCATTAGATTAGAAAAACACACACGGTGCAGAATTCTTTGAAAGACGTACACCTTAACAGGTTAATCGGTCAATCTAACTTGCCCGTGAATGTGAAAGTGAATAGTTGTTTGTTTCTACATGTCGGCCCTGTGATGAACTGGTGACATGTACAGGGTGTACCCCACCTTCACCCGTTGGTAGCTGGGACAGGGACCAGCAACCACATGACCGTCTACAACACAGGTGTCAAACTCCAGTCCTCAAGGGCCGATATCCTGCATGTTTTAGATATTTCCCTCTTCCATCACAACTGGAAGCCATTACATCATTATCAGGCTTCTGTAGAGCTGGATGATGAGCTGATCATTAATTGAACCAGGTCTGTTGGATGAGGGAAATATATAAAACATGCAGGATACTGGCCCTCAAGGACCGGAGTTTGACACCACTGGTCTACAAGGTAAAGTGTTTCAGAAAATGAATGAATGAATAGAATAACTCAAGTCTATTTTATAAAGACCTCTTCAATTAAACTTAACATCAACAGGACCAAAGAACATGCTAAAAAGAGTCACTGAAAATACAATATGGACCAATGCTAGTTTACAAACATTCAAAAGAACTGTATCTGTTCTGTTGGTACTGTCAGATTATTAGACTGTAAATACTACATACCTCTATAGTAGGAACAATAAAACACCAAACGCATTCTCAGCTCAGCTCTCAGTTCACTTTGCCAAATATATTATTACTTACATAATTAACAGTTCTATACAAACAGACTATGATTACACACTGGCAGTAAGTGGTACTTGGGAAGTCTGGTGCACTGCTGCGTCAATAAAAGGGTTCCAGGCGGATCTTGAAGTTATTTTCCTGGTGCCTTATGGCGATACCGTAGCGGAGCAGCAACTCTATGTATGGAGGCCAGAATGTTGAGTCTATGGTAACATACGGGTCATGAGGTGTGTTCAGAACCTTGTTCATGAGCAGCTGTGGGGGAAAAGGGACATGATAAGACTTGAGGCACACATGCAGCAATGACAATGAAGTGTTTATGGAGGGATAGATTAAATGATTCTCCTGTATTACATGTTTATTTAACAATACATAGATAAAAATAATAGTAGCATGTATTACAGAAAAGTGCAGTATGGGTATTGGTCATATTTATGTTGTGAATGAAATTCCTACCTCAAGAATTTCATTTAGTGAAATTAGATCTTCATTCATCTCTTGTGCATTATTCTGTAAATTACAACAATCCGTAAGTAATAATAAAATAACGAATGGACATGAATAATTGTAAAAGTTACAACAATAAAATGGGTTGTAAAGTTAAGAGCTTGAATTGATCCAAAGCAGGTTATAGCACCTTCTTTTTCTTGTTTGTTTCACTCTGAGGAAGAGGAACATGCTTCTCCAGGATATCTCCCAGACATTCCATTAATCTCTCCTGGTACACCTTCATTTTCTGAATTTTGATTTTGGTGTCTTGTAGGACACTAAAAAATACACAAAAAACACAGAGTACCTTTAGTGGGAAACTAAAAATAATAACCAGAGACCTAATTTCAATAAACAAATAAAAACAGTCTTGACATTCCCAGTCTGTCATTTTAAAATGCAAAAATATGCAAAAGTGCTGTATTTTCTCTACTACTTAGAAACAATAACTGCCTTCAACTCATTTATGTATAAATTCAGTTTAGAAAGAAAACTTCAAACTGTCTCCTGCTTAAGTTCATACCTAAACCCTCCACCTTTGAATGATCATTGGTGGCTCTACTCATTCTGATCTGTCATGAATTGCAAATTTGACAAGTTTTAAAACATTTCCAAAGCAAAAATAGCAATATTATTTATTGGTGTTTGTGGAATTTTTAAGACCTTTTAGTGTTAGATTTAACAATGGTTAATTTTGAGGATAATTATGTCATTAATTTAGGAAAATCTAATTTAAGACTTTTAAAGGATCTGCGGATACCGTGTGATATGAATATGAACATACTTTCTCCTAAAAATACAGTAAGTGGGTCTGACTTTCTGTTACAGGAAAGGTAAGCCTTAAGCCATCTGAAAACCAAGAGAAAACCTACATTTAAACATATCAAACATCTGACAAACTGCACCCAAAGTACAACTGTATTGTATAATCTTTGTGAGAATACAAATATTTCTTAACTTCAACAACACTGCATCATTTCTCTCCTTCTCTTGTTTTTTTTTTTTTATTAACATGCTTCTTCTGTTCTCTTGTTAATGGATGCACACCTGAAACATTAACTCCTCTGATGAAATGTGATTTTGCTTTCACTCACCTGTGCTCAGGTACTTTTTCCTTCTCCTTTTGGAGTCGGTCAACATGATGAGTAGCAGTAACCAACATCTGTTTCTTCTCTTCCAACCACTTCTCTTCACTTGAAAAACACAAACATTAATTGTACAATCACACATTGACCAAAACATGTACAAATCTATGCAAAAGTGCCACCCACGCATTAAAAAAAGTGAATCTTGCACTTTACATACAGTTCTTTGGTTTCTTTCAGTTTGTCTCTCTTTGCTTCATAGCAAAGAACAATCATCTCAAGTTCAGAGCACAGCTTGAGCATCTGAGGAAATCATAGTGGAAAAATGCTTTAACTTTGTTGTTTAGAGGCACATTTTTCAAGCAGCATTTGCATATGTACATACATACCTCCTCTTTTCCAGCTTGAAGTAAAATTTCTGAATTTTCTGCCAGCACTAAATAAAAAACAAAAGAATTTACTGAAAATAATCTTGCATTCTTAAACATCAAGAATTACCATTTGATATTACCTAGAAATTATATATTAAAATTCCAAATTTCAAAGCTATCATGTAAACAACATAGTCTGCTTGAATATTCTGATTAGCCATTGAAAAGAGGTTTTTCTAGAATTATTTCTATTGAAACACATGATGGGATATACAAATATTTCAGTTTATGAGGATTGTTGATTGTTCTTAACATGTATAGGCTACATCATATTCAGAATATGCCTCTCATTTGTGGATTTTACAGCAGGTTGTGACACACAGCTCCTGCTCAGATGGAATAGAGATAAACATACGCACAACTGGTCAGAATGAGAAACACACCTTCTTTTACACATCTGCTGTCATTTTTATTTTTTTATGAACAAACATCCAAAAAGTAGACCTTTTCAAAATAATTGAAGGACTCAAAGAGAGAAGCTGTCTTCACATATTGGAACATTTGCAACCAATGAAATATTCATGCGTAATCAATGTATGCACGGCTGCATGTTGAACTAAGTAAGCCCTGTAAAGCTTTTTTTTTTTTTAGCTTTTTCAGATTGGAGGAAAAAAATACTTCACATACTTAAAAAATATATATATATTAAACTCTATTGCTGACTATGAAATTCTTGGTTATACAAGGAAATATAGTCCATTGAGATTACTGGGTTTATCTTACTAATTATTCTGTCTACTGTTGGTGGAAAGGACTTACACTTTGGCTCCACTGTCAGCCACTGCTTCAGTTCAGCTTCTGTGGCGATTAGTCTATTTACTGCCTATTAAAGGTGAATAATCACAATTTCACACATTAAAAAAACTTAATGATGGATGATTTGACAATAAAATACCTGAAATCTACAGACACAGATTCATAAAAGTATCTCACCTGTTCTTGTGGATTTTCACACAAGTCTGGTTCGCTCAGTATGATGTTATTCTGGAGCTGCAACAAAGACACAGTGTGCAGTTTGTACTTGTCTTCCAACCCAAAGCCAAGGCCTGTCTGTCTCATCATACTGAAGCCCAGTTTTACCTTCTCAAGCTGAGCAAACTGCTCCTCACAGCGGTCCAGCAGCTCTGTATGAGCGGCCTCTGACAGCTCTGCCGCCGCCTGAACACACAAACACGGGGGTTGAGTGTCTCATGTGGGTCCAGGTGATTTTTAAGATTTTTTAAACCAGT
>JAPTYQ010000001.1:17828058-17846703 GCA_029814465.1 Ostorhinchus cyanosoma
TGCATGTACTGTGAGTTTTCTAGTTTTGGGTGTAGTATTCCTTTAAATCAGGAACAATCTCATCAGTTAGTATGTAAACTGGATCATAAATCTGAGTGCAATAGTACATTTTAGTGAGTACAATGTGTATTCATGTTTTATTACGCTCAGGCCTATAAAGCCTACTCTCCTCTTATATATCATAATTGTAAAACACCCCCAAACAAACAACTTACACACATCCAGCAGTTTACACTGACCCTTAGTGTTTCCTTGAGGGACTCTAAGGTGTATGTGTGTGAGTGTAATTTCCACATACACCTCCCGAGTCTTGCCAAATGTGAGTGGCAGCCGTGCTGGAGAGGCACCGTGACCTTCTCTCTCCGGACTGTAACTCAATCAGAGCTCAAGGCGTGACACCGTAACCCTGCGTGGCAGGAAACAGTCTGGCTGCAGCACTCTGCTAATGCCGCCACTAACGGCCGTGACCGCAGCGTGCTCATATCCCCACAGAAAACAAAGCTGCTCCACTGCCACTTCCTTGTGGACGAGAGATAAGCCTGTGTTTTTTTGTGATTCACGGCAAAATGTGTGTTCGGGACCACAGGTTCACAGGTTACCGACTCTCAGGTTACAGGTTCATTAAGGGAATTAATGATGCTTCTGTGGCAGCTGGATTAAGGGAGTATCTGCTTTCCTCCCAGTCATGCTCTCCAAAAAAAAAGTCCTCTGGAAACAATGTGTATTAACCACGATTAGACTAAACGGCCTGTAAATGGACAATGGCCACTTGAAGGAATAAGAGCCTGGGTGTTGATTTTTCTCAGGCTATAAGGTGGCATTAAGTTAGGTCAGGAACACTTGTAGATGTTTAGATAAGGGAAGCTAGATAATCTGATTATGTGGAGTTCATCACTGACTCTAAATGGTGGAGGCTGGCTGTGTTTCATCAGCTGCTCTGAGGAACCACACAGCTTAGGTTGCTGTGCTTACAAACACCTGCATCCTCTCTGAGTGGGTGGTTTCTGCCTTTACGTGTGTGTGTGTGTGTGTGTGTGTGTGTGTGTGTGTGTGTGTGTGTTGTTGTACCACAGTGTCTCCAACTGCATTCTTTAACTAAACCATACCTATTTAGCACATATAGTTACTCTAGCCACCTGTAAAACTGCTAGTGTCAACCACACTCATTAGATATTTTATTCAAGTATATATTAAAGGTCGGCTGATATTGGGTTTTAAAAGATATAATAATAGCAGTTAGGAGCAAAGAAAATATTGATATTGATTCATTACATTTTGACAGAGAAATCACATAATGATGGTCTGAAATGGTCCTTTTTTTTTTTTTACTTTAGTAGAAAACAGATCATTGTTGAACTGAGCATCACAGTAATAAGTGGCTAAAATATCACTGAACATCAAACTGGAAGTAATGAATTAATAAGTATAGAGCAGAACATTAAGTTAACCTATGTGACACTGATTTTAGCATTTGAGTTATTATCTCCCCATGAATTCACTCATTTTAGTTTCACTTAAAAAGATGGTTTTGTTAACTAGGGCTGAGCGATGTGGTCAAAAATGTAGTTCTATAGTAAAAGTGTTTATATCGGTCGATCGATTGTATTCACAGCAACTGAGGCACCCAAGGATCACTCCATAATAACATATTCAAATATCAATCATCTATCTTAACTATAATTTTCACATATTATAGATGGAGAAAGAAGTACATTTTCCAGGAAAAATGTACTTTGTTATTTTATTTGCTATTTTATTTTTATGAATTTATTTTGCTGAAATGCATTCAAAACCAACAGACTGAAGTATCACAGTGAAAAAAGCATATGTCCTCCCTGGTGTCTGAATAATATAACGTAAAAGCATTAAAAAAGACCAACATTAATGAAAATAAAGCAACTAATATGACAACACAAACTTCGTTAACTTCATAAATTAAATTCAACTAATTATCATAGAAAGTAAAACAATATTCTAGTGATATTTTAATAGTTATTATTAATGATAGTGAATAATATAATGAATAAATCAGTTATTACAAAAAAAACCCAAAAAACAAATAGCTCCAACGTCAATAATTGTCACAATAAATATCAAATCATTATTTATTTCTAGTTTAATGGTTGATGTTTGGTTGATGTTGATTGTTGAAGACCAGGTTATTTCTGGTGTATTTATGTTTATATTTTCAAAACATTATCATCTAAAATTATATCCATATAATTGTGAATTTATTAATCGATCATCAGTTTCTGTCTGACAGTAGTTAATATTTATAACCTAGCAGTTATTTTCATATGTAGTATTTGTTATTTTTGTGCATTTAGTTATTGTATGGATTTAATATTTCACCGATGGGATGATGTTTGTCAGACGTGCGGCAAAATAAGTACGAATTTCACTGTTCTTTTTTTTCTCTTTTCTGCATTTTAGATATGGCAATAAAATGCAGAATCCTCGAATCTTTGTAATTTCCATGAAGAGCAAAGTTCTATAGTTTTAGTTCACATTAGTCAAATGGGATTAAACAGTGCATTTGTTGTGGATTAGCTGTGGACTAATACAGTCCAGCAGGACAGTATGTGAGTTTGACGTGAAATCATATCCATGTGAGGGTTCATGGTGAATGAACAGTTTTCCCACCGGTTCACTTCTGTGTTTAAAAAACCTTTGGCCTTAAATTGAGATGTATGACACAGAGGTATTTTAATACACATACTCGATACGGTTAAATGCAGTTGAAATGTCCTGCGAGGAGGCTTTTTTAGGCAGTGGGTTTTTATATGCACAGTTACACATAATGAAAATGTACAAATTTTCATCCACAAAATCAGATTATAGGACGGTTAAAACACATGCAGCAAAAGCACAATAGTTAGTAAAAACAGCTACAGCTATTTTTGTTTTTTTTTTGTTTTTTTGTTTTACCACATTTTAAGTATTACAGTAAAAGATTTCATATCTGGAATTAGCTGGATTTCCATTGATAATGTGGCCCAGAGTTGACAGAATGCTGATTATTGTCAACAATGTGATAATTTACAGTTACCGTTCCTGTTCATTCTCCTGGCTTGTCTTTGGATCTATCCGAAAAGGCGCTCCGGGGGCTGAACTGTTGATAACTCACTCAGTAGATTGTATCTTTTAATGACGTGATACCAATCGGACAAGGCTTTATGTCCTTTATTTTTAGAGGCTGATTAAGTAAAGGAGGTTTCTTATCTTATGTAGACGGCGCTAGAGCCCATAGTGTAATACAATATGAAAAAAGAGCTGCTTGAAAGGGTATATAGTGCCTGATTAATGTGCAACAATGAATATTAGTCTTTACAGTTTTATCACATTTTAATTGTGGATCTAAAACTATTCTAAAGAGCCAGAAAGTGTTTGCTTCCTCTTATCTTAATAATCACATGAATATTTTTTTCTAATGTAAAAATAGATATATATATATATTTTTAATTATTATCAAATTCATCACCAGATGACTATGCTGCAGCTACTGACGAACAGCATAAGGAATATTAGGTATGAGGTAAAAAGGCATCCTTCGCTTTGTTTTATTGTCGTTTTTGCTTTATGTGTTGTTGTTTTAAGGTATTTTATACGTGCATTGTCCCCGTTTATGGATTTTATGCATCTTTTCTGTTACGCCTGCTCTGGGACTACAGTTGAAAATGTGCCAACAGGCTAAAGTGGCACATTTTCAGAAATATAAGATGCACAGTCCCTGTAACTTTTAACTGTTCCATGAATAAATAAATAGAGCTTAGACTAGAGAGGAAGAGCTTACAGGATGCTCTAACAGGATTTTGAGACAAGAGCAAAAAATTGAGCATCCCCAGACATACTTTGAATAAAAAGAATAGAAACATTTATTATTTCTCAGCCTTAACCAGATAAAAAAGTTGCGCTAGTAAATTATATTCTGTTTTAAATGATAAGTTATACGATAAGTAGACGTTAAAGAGAGATGTTTGTCCTCGTTCTTCAAAACCAACCTTAAACAACAACCCCAAAGCTGCAGCAGTTACATGTAAAAATAGATTATCAGGCTTTTATGTGAATAGTACATGTGGTGGAACAGGTGCAGTATTTCAAACAGGAGCAGCCCATCCGATCGCTTCTCCCTCTGAATCAGAAATCGTGAGAGGGGACGAGGTCGTGCCAATGAGTCAAACAATCCTGACCCCGCTCGTAAAACTCTAAGATGCCGCAGATGAGGAAAAATGTCAGAATTTCACGTTTGGGAGTGATGGAGCGCTCTGGTGTGCGATTAGCCTCCGTGTGCTATTTCAGGCTGCTGTCAGTTTTCCTGGTGGATGCTGTGGAATGATCACACATGCGGAGGTCGGAATCAGAAAACACATACAAAGAAATGCGTGGTGTGTGCAGGCACTCGCGGACGCACACACTCGTCGTCAGTAATGTGCTGTCTGATACTCATGTTTATTATGGAGGCTGGTGTTGGGAAAAAGGCTTAGTTGGGGTCAGAGGTCACGGCTGCAGGATTTCATGGCTGGAGCAGAGATCGGGGCCACTTGTGAGATAGTTTGGCTTTGCTGGGGTGTGAAAACAAAGACGATCCCGCATGGACACAGTGGACAAACACAAGAATAAAGAAGTCAATCATCACAGAGAAAAGAGAAATGATACGAATCCTACAGAAGCCTGGAAATGAAAGAAGAGGCAACTAGATAATACGAAATCCAAATAATTTCAATTATGACTTCATGAGAATGAGAAAAGTATATGAAAATGCAAACATCGTGATATTTAGATCCTTTTTGATTAAACTGAGGCTTTCTACTTCAGTTTTATGACATAGCTCTACCTTATTTTCTTGTTTCTAAATGTCAGAACCAGGCTTCCATACAGAACTATCTGACCTGCAAATATGCCATTTCTCTCTGTCTCTCTCATTTTTTTTTTAATACAACAGAGACATCTGGACTTAAGGCGGAACCAAAGCAAAAACATCTTTTTCCAAAAGGCAAAAACTTTATATTATTTACCGCCCTTATTTCCCTACTCCTGTTCTCCCCCAGATTTGCATGTGTTTGAGCTTTCCATTTGTCTTCGCTGGTAAACACAATTTAATATCAGAATAAATTACAAATAGAAGACTGATGCCTGGAGTAGATTTTTCTTGCGGGAAGTTCAGACTCTGCCAACATTAATGTCCCTTGCCACCGTTGGAGGCATAAATCTCTTTTTCCTCTTTTTGCCTTGAATCTTATAGGGATATTGAATTACTCCCCCTGCTCCGTACACATAGAGGCATTGTGCATTACATTGACTGATAAGCTGTCACCAGCAGTTTAACTTAGAGACATTCAAAGAGTAATACACCAGTTGAGGATAAACTAACCCCAGTCCCCTTAGAGTAAGCTATGGCGCTGTCACTGTGAAAAATACGGCGAGGGCATTTCATATAACATGCAGCATCTGGCATCTGAAAACAGAGGAAAATACCTCTGAACAATGCTTGGTTTATGGCGGTTTTCATAAAGGGCGACAGTTTTACCCTTGAACATAAGGGAAAGCTAAGATCTGTGAACCAAACTGCTATAAAAGGCTGATATATACAAGTGTCTCTGTAACTGAAATGCTTCTATCTGGCTTTTTTTCCCCTTTTTTTTTATGAGAAAACTTATTAGTTATTACTGCACTGTTACATCACCAGTGGTTATATTCAAAGCCCCTACGCCTCCGTCCACCAGAGCACAAAGCGTCATAACTCCAGTGATGGATCAGTCTTATTTTTTACCTCTTTACCATATTTATGAAAGCAGCTAAAGGGCCTTTTCATGCTACAATCTGGGAACAACCATTAACACTTGGAGTTGGACCAATGAGAAAGAGCCGCCTCTCGCTCGCTGTGGCTGGCATGAGCGCCGACCGATCCATCATGGCAGGTTTGGCGGCAGCGAGACACGTGGTACTGTACGTCCCTGCGCTTCAGGGTGGTCTGTCCAATTCAACATCTGCATGAGAGACTCCGACGGAGCAGCTGTGTGTACAGGGCTGCTTCTGTTTGTGTGTGTGTGTGTGTGCTGTTTTGGTGCTAAAGTGCTGCATTGTTCATGCCTGGCGTCTGCACAGAAACAATATTACACCATTAATATAACATAACTTAGACAAACACTGGAGAAAAGGAGAAAGGAAGGACAGAAGTGTGGAGGGAGTACAATGAGTGCAAAGTCTTGTTCTTCTCTTCAATTTATGATGTAGAAAATGAATACTAATAGTCAATGACTGCTCAAGGGGATTGGGTTTTAAGGTTACTGGACTGGGTTTTAGCAGCGTACATTCATTGCATGTATTGAAAACAAAAAAAAAAAAAAAAATGAAAACATGAGTTGCAAATTTGCTCGTGGGCGTCAACCTTCACATATGATGAAAAAAAAAAGCCTTTTGTTAAGGTTGACAACTGTTCATTGGTGTTCAAGACCATCTGAAACTGCAGGATTTTGTATGAGGTGCTGAACGTGGACAGGCTTATCTTTTGAATATTGCTGCAAAGGATTAATTCAATATCTTTAAATCTGAGGCTCGGTGTGACAAAGAGCCGCTTAAAGGTAAGGCCATAAAAATGTGATATAGCAAAGGACTGCCACTGACTGAGAGGCTGAGGGAGGACATAAACAAGACGGATGCTCGTCCCCTTTAATATAACATAAAGACTGAGCTGGAGAAAATAAAACACCCCATTGTAATGAAATGCATTTACTGCAGCACAGGCTTGAAATCAGGCAGAAGTGAGCACAAATGTCAAAAGAGCTCTCCTGTTGAGCAGAGCGGCAGAATTAAGAGGCCTGATATCTAATCCATTTCCTGTGAAACCGGCAGTGTAGAGGACATCAAAGAGAGTTAAAGGGGATTCAGTGAGAGCTGTTGGAGTGGCAAGGCGGTGAAATATGGCACATTTGGTTTCTTCTCTCCCCCGGCACTGGGCCTTTGGAATAATTAGAGCCTAATTCTGTCTAATTAACGGACTCAATTACTCCTGAAGAAAGCTCATCAAAAAGATGGCGGGAAAGCAGAGAGGAGAATGGTAGCGTTTTTTCTTTAATTAATGAACTGAGTTGAATAACGGCCATGGAATTAAACATTTCCCCCAATGTGTATGAATTGCAAATTGGTGCATAGTTTTTTCCGAGACGGGAGCCCAGGGGCTAACGCTGCTGTCAAGTAGCTCTCTAAAAAGTCAAAGCGCCGATGCAGCACTAACAAATTACTTAAGATTACCATCTTTAGCACATGCGGAGGTCCTAACGAATAGCGATGAATTAATATGCCGTCTGTGTTCCAGCGCTCCCATTGGCTATGAGTTTCACTGATCCTAAAAGAGCCAATAAACCAGCACCAGCGTGAACTTTATGGAACACTTTTCTTCCTGTACAATTGGTTGTCTGTCGATTGCATATTTCACATCCTTGAGACGTTGATGTAAGTCTTGTTAAATTACTCAGCTGAGATAGAGCTGTGCATACACGAGTGTTTTCAGGGGTTGAAAACTTTTTATGTGCTATCAGGGCCGTGTGTGTGTGTGTGTGTATATGTGTGTGTGTATGTGTGTGTGTATATGCACACAAAGTGCTGTGCTGTGCTCAGCAGCTTTAAAGGCCCAAGGGTCGGCTAAGCTAACTCACTGCCTCAGCACTCTTTAGCTCAGCTCCTCAACACATTCGCTGAGGTACTGGGAAACAAACTTAAAGACCCAATATTATCACCCATATGTAGACAAGCAAAACAAGCCAACAGCACAGGAGACGTTTGTTACGATCCTCATCATATCTATGGTTTCTGCAATCTGCATGAGGCAAAAACTACTATATCATATAATATTCTGTAATTTCACTTCCTCGGTTTGTGTTGTTTTCTCCCTCTTATGTTAAATATTATGTCTGTACCAGCATTTGGTTATTATCATTGTTCAGTAAAGTTTCCTGTTTGGTTCTTCAAGAAGTTTAATCTAAACCAAGCAATGTTGCTAAGTTTCACATCCACTTTGTGAATGAATAACATATGAAATCTATGAAACAGAAAAAAATGCTGCAAAACTTAATCTCAGGTCAACATCGTGGTGAGGATCACACTTCTTAACTTTGAGTAGACAGACTATTCATCAGATGTGAAACCCTAGCCTCGTCACACATGTAGATCATATATTAATGGTACGAACGTTACAAATTGAACTATATAATTGAGTCAATATTTTATTAATTAATTTTTTGGGGGGGGGGGGTATAATATACATTAACTGATTAAAGTCAACCTGAGTCTTACTTCACCTTCTCTGGGGTTTTTTTTTGTTTGTTTTTTTTTACAAAATCACATCTGATCAAAGCTAATTTCATTCTTCTTTACCACATATTTGTATTGTGTAGACATTTACAGACCAAACATATGATCTTGATCAGTTAAAGTTCAAGGTCAAAGTTCATGCTTTTCTTTATTTCAGGATTTTATTCACAGATTTGTTTAACATTTTAATAGAGGAATCTTTGGACCGTGGTATTCCACAATGTAAAATGAAATTGTTTGATTAATGCTATTATTAGCTTATTTCTATGGATGATTGCTGAGGACAGTATATTGTGTTTATATTGTGTTTAGTCGTAGAAACTGTTTGACTCTACAGAAAGTGCAGGAAACCACAGCAGATTGTGTATCTGCAGTGCACTAACATCACAGATTATTTAGTTTTTAATACGTAACCCTGCAAAATAGCTCAGTTTTTGCTTGACCTTAAATTCCATTGATATAATTATGCTGCTGTTCATACATGAGCTATACACCGGATGGACAATCTGTGTACATTTTGAAAATTCACACCAACTTTTTATTTATTCAAACAAAATGATTACTTTTCTTTTGATTCTTAGGGAAAACTTGTGTGATTGTGTGAACAAAGATTTAACCACACTGAATTCATTAATCATATAACAGAGTTGAACCTGTAGGTAGAATGCTAAATGAACCACGGTGTCTCTGCTGCTTATTCTGCTTTGCCAGTTTCCAGCCGGCATGGCAAGAGCATGGATGTGTGTTGATGAGACAAAGAAGGCAGAAAAAAGACAAGAAAAGACAAAACACTGTTAAACTTCTGAGGGGCATATTCCGGAGGTTTCTTCATTTGCTGTTAGATGTGCCATGACACGCCTTGTTTACTTTTGGAATTGGGAAAAAGGACTTTCAGATCATCCAATTAAAGTTGTACCCCTCCAGAGACCCAATGCCCTTCCTCTCTTCAGCTTATTGGGCAGCTCCCACTGAGAAAAGGCATTTGACTGCATTAACAGTAAATGAGGCCAACTTCCCTTTTGTTCATTAAAGCAGCATTTTGAAGATGATAAAATTGATAATAGTCAGCAGCGTGTATTTCCAAATTTGTGCTCTTAATTTGACATCTTTCATATTTGGGGAGATTGGTGTGTGGTAATTGAAAACATTTATAAAAACAAAAGGATATTGTTACGGTTCAACTAACAATATAAAAAAGAAGTATGATAGCCTGCTATTTCAGCACTGTCTCCAATGATCATCGTTTAGGAGCACCTACTGTGTTTTTAATATCCTGTAAATCTAATTAAGAAGCAATACTGTGGTTTTGGGGTTGTGTGCAAACAAGACTTGGCCCACAACACCATTGTTGGTGTTGAAACCGAAATTAGAAAGGAGCTAAAACAAACAAATCTGAGCAATCGTAATGTTTTATGTCAAGACCTTAAAATCAATAACCAGGGTGTTTATTAATCACTTTCCGCTCACTTTGTATCTCTAAACGTACTGTTGTAAAAGCAGCTGAAGAAGTGTGAGCAGGTAGACCGTTAAGCTGGAGTCAGATTGGATACAGAGCATTTTTCAGCCTTAACACATTTAAAACACCAAAGAGGAAGAAAAAACAATACAGATGGCTAGGGCATCCCATCTGTTAAAGAAATGGTGCAATCTCAATCCTGAGGGTTGTTTCACTTTTAGACTGAATAGCATGTGGCAGGGCATAAACAGTATCCTAGCTTATAAAAGGCTTCACTGCTTTTACCATTTGTAATTAGCAAAAAATAGACACCAGTAATTCGCCCTCTCGTAATAGCCTACAAGAAGTCATTAGTTCATCACATTAGTTTGTAAAGTTCAAAGATAATTCTGGATGACAGGAGACAGCCGTACATGGCTCTGATTGATGATGAGGATCTGGATTAGTATGTGTGTGAGGAGTAAATGTCGGTGCAGATGGAACGCAGCGACGGAGAAACCTGTTTCTTTAAAGAGAGAGAAGGGAATGGAAGAAACTTTTTTTTTTGCTCCGTTCTCGGTAGAGAGAGCAAAGACACGCTCAGAAGCTTACAGATGCACACAACAACATGTGCACAGACACACACACATGGAGACACACAAAGGGGCAGGTTCCACTGGGGGGCATCCATCTTATGGTAAGCACAGCTGAACCATTAACCTCATTAGTATAATGGTCACACATGAGTGGAATGCAGCTCCATGCTTCATGATGGCAAATTGATGCTGATACACTCCTAATGTTGCTTTGATAAATATAGGCAGGAACAGGGAACTCACACAAAACTGGTATATATCATTGTTAATGAAAAGAAGCAACTGCAGCCATTAAAGTTTCCTGGCTGCTGATGGAGGTCTGGTTGCAGATGAAGTTGCGCTCCGGCTTTGAGTCAGAAAACACAACGCTGTAACAAAGGAAACAAATGGAAGATCTTAAGCTGCTGAAAAGAGTTGTGTTTTAAATCTATGCGCTCGATAAAATACATACACAAACACAACAGACGCTACATCTAAAACCAGCTCACCCAACTTGTAAAACACCACACAGCGGCCACACAAAGTGACCTGTAAATCCTTTAAACCCTTAGAGATTCTTCGCAGCATTCGTAGCCTTTTCAAGCCAACCTTGGTCCAGCATATTGAGTCAGACTAAAAGCCTTAAAAAGACAGTCAGTGTGTCCACGGTGCGGTGCACAGGCCGTCTGCCATGACGACGAGCGAGTGGCTCAGGCTGCGTCCCGGTGTCCTGCAGGCGCCGTGTTAAAAATGTCACTGCAGGGAAGGAAATGGCCGCCCCAGGGCATCACGGCCCCCTTTTTTCCACGGAGATAGAACACAAATTGCATCCTGGCAGCACTCCGTCACGATGGCTCTCCAAATGTTAGATTTCAGTATCATTTCCTCGGCGCAGTGGCCTCGGAGAAAATAAATAAAGAATATGTTTATAAATATAAATACATTCAGAAGCGGCAAAACGTGTCCGATAGGGCAGTAAATGATAACACAGTAGGGAGCTATGTGGAATGTGTGTTTATCCCTTTGGAAGGCAATGACCTCTATCCCTCCTGACATTTCCCCACCGCCCATCCCCAGTCAACACCGATGGGGGTAGAGTGTATGTGTGTGTCTTACTACTTTACAAGAAGCTAACACAACATGCCCCCAAGAGGTACCCTTTTCAGCCCGAGCCATAAAAACCACCAGCTTCAGCAGCCTTTGGAATCATTCAGGATGAAACATCGGCAGTTTGGTATTAAGTGTTTTTGATAAATCACTTTTATGAGAAATGCTCGGAAAACAAACCGTGGATAAACTGCAGTGGGCAACAGCGAGTGAATTGAAGGAGAAAAATGTCTTCACCGCATTTGGATAGACATGTTCATTAGTCTTGCTTACTAACATATGGCATGGGGATGAAACAGAACTGCTCCTCCAATGAAAAGTACGCCTTAAAGATGCTAAAGCACTCGGATCATATATAGATAGGGATTCATAGAAGAAGAAACAATGTGGGAAGAGTGTGAGGTGATAATACGAGGGGGAGAGAGGGAGGATAGGTACAGGAAGTTGTTAGAGCACTCCTCCTATTTGGCCTTTCGCCAAGGCTCCAGTTTGGGTTGCATCCCTGAAGCATTAGCATCACACATTCAAGCTGTTCCAACAGCCTGAGCGCTAACGGGCTAATGGGCTAATGGCTAATGGAAAGACTGCATCATGGGCTCGGGCTCCGTCTCACCAAACCTGCGACAATAACACAGACACGCGACAACATGGCAACGTAAACTGTGCTATCATTAAAGTATCTGTGGGAATACCAGAATCAGACATATAAACTTGTTTTGCTTCACATCTGCCAAGCTAATTTTAATCCTCCTCAAAAAAAGTCCATCACAACAACGTCACTCGATTAATTCAGTTGGTTACAGTCTTTATTCTTGTTTGTCCTGCTAAAAATATCTGAAACACTATACTAGTACAAAACGGTGACTGTTGAAGCTGGATATAATAAAGATTTTTTTTGTTTTTTTTCCGGCAACAAAAGTATCTGTTTATATCTGTAGTGTCTTCCTGCTAACACACAATGCTGTACTTATTATGCCATACATTTATGAATGACTTTTTATTGCAATATTTGCATTTTCTACTGAGATTTCTCTCTGTTCCTTTATTAATGGTTTATATTTTATTTATAGAGGTTTACAGACCAGCTATAAGCACTAAAAGAACAAGTCTTTTACAATGTATAGCAATTGGAAAACATCCTCTTAGACTCTTTTCTAGGTTTTCATGGAGAATCATCACAATGTACTTAATGGAGTTAGGCAAAATTTTTTGCTTCACATAAAGTCACACATACCTAGGAGCATTTTGTACATAGGCTAACAGAACCAACATGATTAGTATTTACTTGAGATTATATGATAGCATTACTGGCAAAGTATTGGATTTCTGCAGATAAAAATGTGTAAAGTCAATTATTAAAGTCAGTAGAACTATTTCTAACTGTAATCGTCTTGTATCACAAAGTTGCACCATAATGTGATGTAATTTACTTTATTTTGTATTAACAGACGGAGGAGGAATGTTTGAAAGATGTGTTATTCAACACCACTGATGGCAACTCCTCTAATCACTGTGTCAGAGCGTCGCAGAAAATCTAATAATCTATAATCTATGACTTTTGCTGAAATTTGCCTGATGGCTCTTTATGTCACACTGGGGATGATTTGGAAGTTTTTGGTACTTTCACAAACACACACAGAAGCCACTGTAATACATCAGATGAGCTAAAGCTAATTGCACTTCATTAATTTTTCAAGTATCTAATTGAAGCTGCTGATGCAATGAACTTAACTGAGTGCAATCCGTCTCTTTTTGAGCACATTATAGTACTTTTAAGCGTTTCCATTTGTAAGTCCTTTAAGTACCCGTTCATTTATTTACTTTCCAGTGACCTGGACGTTTCTGCCCTGCAGTAAGTGACTGGACTAGTTAAGTTACCACTGGTGTAAACTACTGCTATCTAGTGGTGTGAGGATCTACTGCATGAGCACAAATGACCAGATGAGTCACGAGAGCTTCATTATCTGATTTCACTCAGATAAAACTTTTAAAAAAAAATTAAAACAGAAGAAACCACTCATCTAAGATCTAATTCAATTATATTATGTTTTTTTTCTCAAGTCCATAAATTGTTGTTTTTATCATTTTTGTGGTCAAACAAAATTGTGTATTTGCAAATGACAAGAATTTTCATTTTTAATGTATTAAACTTTTTTTTTCTAAATACAACTAAAGGCATCTGAGTAGTTTATTGTAAGTCAAGAATATAGATATTTCTCCAAAAATAATAGTTAAATCACATACAGACTTCAAACAAAATAAAGGGGCAAACTTTCATTTAATTAAAGTGTCTAATGTAGGCTTTACTGTATTTTAGGCCTTCACAGATGCCCACATTTTTAAGGTAGATTTTGGAAAATCATGTCACCCTCCTCCACTATCATCAGAACAACTTCAGACTTATGCTCACGTCTTCAGCAGAGTTCAGAGAATATAAGTACTGAAGTTTTTCTGAAGACAATCACCTCATTAAAACACTTTTTTCTGACTTCTATCTTCTGTCACTACATCTGTTTTACTCACTCAACCCTGCAAACTTTCACACCTGCTCTTTCTGTGATACAAATACAGTTGCAGTCTAATCTGTGAAATGCTGTCAACTTTGTTTGATGACAACGTTTTAAAATGAATATGTTGCACATTGCACAATTCTGGGTTAAAAAATTGTGACATCAGCTCAGTTCACTGCATCACAAAATAGAAAATATTTATTAAAAAATGCTGATTACTGATGATAAAAAAGAATAAATAAATAAAATAAAAAATATTTTATTCTTAAGGTTGTTTTTTTTAAATGAAAATCATGAGCTAAATCACATGCACAAGAGTGGTGTGAGAAATATTCAGAGTAAAAGTGCACACAATACACAACAAAAAAGTTATTCCAAACCTTACTTTTGAGTACAAATATAGTTATTGTGAAATGATTCCTTCTAGTGTTTTATGATTGATGTTTTCAGGTTCATATTGCTGCTGCTGTAATAACATACATGTTGGATTTTACTGTTGTACATGTTTAAGATTGAGCTCAACGAGTATTTCAGTGACTCCCTCCAGTGCAGAGTTAATGTTGACACTGAGGTCACTTTTCAAAAGATCAGATCTCTGTCTTATTCAAAATCAACTGCAAAACTAGTTCAGATCATACTGAAAAAGATCGGATACTGTGTGATTTATGCTGTTCACACTGTCATGAAAAAACACCCCCCAAAAAACAGATCATATGAGTGAAAAGATCAGATTTAGACCAATTTGTGTGTGTGACCAAAGCTAAGAGCAAATCCGAGACCAGTCAAAGAATATAGAGATGCTTAAAAACACCTTAATCAAACCCGTAGAGCTTGAGTCTTATGACGTTCTGTCTTCAATGTCTTAAAAAACATGACTCCAGCTTTCATCATACCGTAGGTTGTAGGTAAATCCTAGTAAACTAAAATAAGTCATAATCCCTGCACAATAAGACTCTTTTTGATACAACTTCTTACTTCCACAGTCTCTGATACCCTCATGTCATCCCACCACCGTCACACCCCCCCACCCTCAGTGACATCTCCATTGTCCCCCTCCCTTCGTCCCCGCTCCCCCGCCCCTTTCCCTGCTCTCTAACTGAAGTGTGGCGGGAATGAGTGATGAGCCAGTGTTTGGGTTAACGACAGGGACGGGGTGTTAAACCTGAAGTGTTTAATTAACCCCACAATGGGCCTGCCTGTCAGCCTGCGCCCATTCCCTCTTGATGGAGACTTCAGTTCACCCACTGGTTCTCACACACACTCACACACACGCATATGCATGCACAAAAGTACGCACACACACAATCAGCGGCAAGTGTGCACACTCATACAAATTCACACGAAGGCACATGGGCCCTTGGAGACACAGATAATGGCAGGTGCACGCACACACATACATAAACGCACACACCAGCCCGGGAGGGGAGAGGACGAGGGGAGGGGAGTAAAGTGATAATGCTCCGCCACAAACGCAAGATTGCTTTTTTTTCTCCCTCTCCTTCTCTAAAGTCCATTTTCTGGGTCACTGCATTGCATTCATTACTGTCTTTGAAGACATTGGGCTGGGAAGGAATAATGCTTCCCTTTCACTCGCACAGAGAGCGAGTAAAGTTGTGAGCACCGGAGTCAGGGCCAGAGGCCTGGGAGGGAGGAGAGGAGGGTGGGGACGCGGTAATATGTGACATCTTTATCTAGTTTTAATTTCAGTCATAAATATTGAATGTTTTATTTGCTCATCTGCAGCTGCCTCCACTCAGTCAGTGTTTGTGTCTTTTTTTTCTGCTCTGCCAGCACACGCCATGTTTCTTATGTTGTAGCTCGGGGGCCAAAGCAGTAGGATTAGGTAACGATTTTTCCATTTTCAAATGAACACCAAAATGGACTTCTAGACGATTGAAACACTAAAACCCAGCCCGTGGTTCCTCTCCAGATTAAATGAATATGAATAAAGCATGTTTTAAAATACTAGCTGTCTCGGAACTGCATCAACAATCTTGAGAAAGGGAGCAGACAGGCAGGAGATGGGCTATCGGCCGCTCTCTCAGAGGGTGACTCTGACATAGCAAGTATTATGGGAGTCATCTCATCCCCTGGGTGAATCAATAGGTGCCAGATGACAGTGGCTCACCCATCAACTGGTGCAATGACTGGGAGTGCTGCTGGAAATTTGCTTAAAGCCTACACCAATTAACTTCAACATGACAGATTCAGGCAGCCAATGAGTGAGCGCTTTGCATTCTGCCGCCTGCCTGACTCTGTGGGTACAGAAGGGAAACCTCAGCTGTTAGACGGATGGTGGGCTGCTTTTGTGTGTCTTCCTGCATACACACAAGCATCAACCCTTGAACGTTTGTGTGTGCATGCTGTTGTTGTGGTACTGTGTTTATGTGTCTGCACAGAGAGAGGGGATGTGGTGTGTGTGTGTGTGTGTGTGTGTGTGTGTGTGTGTGTGTGTGTGTGTGTGTGTGTGTGTGCGAGGGGGTGTAGGGGTTGGAGAGGGGGGGCAAATCTGCAGTGATTCAGGCCCTGCTCTCGCTCCTTAATGATGATGTCAATCTGTGAAAATGCACGCACACATTGGAGCTGTCAGGGCCTCATCAATCAGAGAGGGGTTTGTCAAAGGAGCCCAGGCCCAGATTAACGAGGCGGGGACAATGACGGCGGCCCATTTGCATAGAAAATTACCCTCATCTTTAGGAAAGTGATAGCGCCAAGAAACGGGGGCTGACAATGGGGATGTTAGCGGTGTTGTAGCTGCGTTGCCGCAGTTATGGAGGACAGAAAGCTCCTTGATCTCTGTTTTTCTATTTAACTTGACAGTAGGGGCATAATTACAAGATTAGATTGTTGCCATTTGCCCTTGAATACAAACAATTCTTCGTACTTTTCAGCCCGTGATGAATGGATTTAATAGATTGTGCAAATAAACAGAGGTGTATTTAAGCTTTTACTGCTGACTTCACACACAAAAGCTGCAACACACAAGTAACATGTAACCACCACCACCTTCCACCACCTCCCTTATGTGCTGCTTGTCCATTTGCTTTCTTGCCCAAATGAGACAGTGATGAATCAAGTGGGTTTTAGCTCCATTTTTATGAACTCCTCCAAGAATACACGGCGAGTCCATCTTTAGCCGCATCCCCAGCAAGCGCTCCTCCCCTCCTCGGCTTGCTCCATTGTCAGGCAGAGGAGACAATGGTTAAAGCTACATATTAACTCAGCCTGTTGTTTGGTAGCTGTTTGGTTCTGCTGCCAGCTGGCTGAATTGGCTCACTCTCTGACAAACAGGACAGTAAGGGTCAGGTCACCTGCAGGGACAGGCCAGAGTACATTAGAGCATAATGGTGTGTGTTTGTGTGTGTGTATTCATGTGTGTGTGAATGAGGGTATCAAAAGGCGAATTGTCTCTGTTGCTAATGCAGGGAATGTGTGTGGTGTGGGAACTGGGATTCAAAGACAGCTTGTGTGAATGCCCGAACACTGAGTGTGTATGTGTGTGTGTAGTTTCTTGGATGAGTTTGCGCTCCCTTGGTGTCCAGTGCATGCATTTACATTTGCACCTGTGTAAGAAAAGAAAGTGCAGTACATGTCATTGTGTTTGTCCTTTCACCACCACAAGAGAAAGTGTGTGTACGTGTGTGTATGTGTGTGTGTGTGTGTGCAGTGGCAGGGGGCCTTCCTCACTGAGCGAGAGCAGGACAGTTAAGGTGTCACCGCCATGATGGAGAGGGTCCTCCTTCACAGGAGGCCAGCAGCTGCCAGGTTTTCAGCAGCTTGTGTCGAGGACTCCACATAAGTTAGTGGTCAGACGGTTTGGGTAATGTGTGAAGAAAAGGCCGAAGACCAGAAAATTTACTGCAGAGGCCAAAGGTGGGAGGTCAAAGTGTGGAAGGTCAGTAGAAGGTGGAAGGTTTTCCCTTTTAGATGCACTCAAACAACCACAACTCTTTGAATGCTAATTTTAAACAATACTGTAATGTAGTTGACTCACTTTTTGTCCGACCACCATGGAAATTTCCAGTCTAAATGTATTTATATCTGCACCCTTAAAGGGTCACTTCACCCAAATGTTCTTAATTACCTCTGGAGGTAGAACATCACAGTTCTTTGTGCCTTATTTTCCTCACATTTGAGATATTTGAGAGTCCTGCCTCCAACAGAATAAATTTTTGGTCCTATTATTTTTCCATGTTCAATTTACTTTACCTGGTTGTTTTAGCAATATTATAATTATATTTTCAGGAAGAGTTTTATTTAAAGAGGAATACTGTGGAGTTTGGGTGACATCTCGAAGAAGGCTGTTTGAGTTGTGATGTGTGAGCTTTTTTCCTCTTTTTTCCAGTTTTATTTTATCATGAAATATTAATGCAAGTAAAGGCTTCTAAGTATTTTGTCATTAAAGAAACTCACATCTTGGCTGAGATGAGTGATGGAAGATACTGTATTGTATTAAGACAGTAATTTCACAATTGTATATGAAATTACCATTGTAAACATGCAGGTATTATGTTAAATAGTGACAGAAAATATAAGATTGTTCTTTTTGCTCTGGTTTATAAAATGGTCATTCTGTTGAAATGTTTTGTCTTTCTCTTTCCTTGTTGTTTTTATTTTTATGGATGAAATACATAAATTAAACTTTTCTTTTTAATTGTTTCACCAACCAAAGACTATCGCCATCATGCTTGCTTGAGGTTTTTGTTGT
>JAPTYQ010000001.1:17877904-17892705 GCA_029814465.1 Ostorhinchus cyanosoma
AGATAGATAGATAGATAGATAGATAGATAGATAGATAGATAGATAGATAGATAGATAGATAGATAGATAGATGTAAAAATACAATAGAATAAATACAATTAAAGATATAAAGAATAATGCAGAACTACTCACCTCCACTTCTCATGTGCACATACACATCCATTCATCCTCAATCATAACCTTATTGCATGTTATTGCATTGGTATTGAGCATTATTGCACATATTGCAGTTTGCACATGTTGTGTATCATTCTATTGTTCAGTTTTTCTGGTAATTCACAGGTTGCGTAGATTTGTGGTCAATGTTGGCTTTTGAGTAGGAACAGTGTAATGCACCTTAAAGCTGCATGCTGCCTGATAGAAAAGAAAAAACAATAGAAACATGGGTCCACAAACAGTGACTCACTTACAGACATAAACAAAAGTCTCATTTTTGTGTTAATATGCATCAGGAATTGATTATTTAATTATAATTCTGGATGGGCTTCTATTGTGTGGTCAGTCCGTCTAAATCCTCCACATTGGACCTCTAAAGTACATTGTGAGATCTACAAATCAACTTTGATTATGTGGCTACAAATATATCTGCTCTGACAATCAAAAACAAACAAAACAAATGAAGAAATTAAACTTGAATGTGTTGTTGAACTCGTAGATAACTATGGGACCTTACTGTTACCTGATCTTCTGTGCGATCTGCTTGGGAGTGGCGCTCTACACTACATTTGTCATTCCTGAGACGAAGAACAAAACCTTTATGGAGATCAGTCAGATGTTCGCCGCCAAGAACCACATCCTTGAAGAGGAATTAATATCTAATGGTCATCTGAAAATGTCCATGATGAACGGCTATGGGGCGATGGAAGATGAAATCAAATGAGGACCTTCCGTTGCAGGATTGAGGAGGTGGACCAGGGAACATACGACGGCTTCATCCTTGGTGTTCCTTCTCGATGACTAAAGTAACTACAGGTTGGAGGTGTGACTGGAGGAAATCTGCTGCTTTCTGTTACAGTATGAACTTTTTTTCCCCGTCAGTGTAGCTTCTGTGCGGTGTGTAACGCAGAAGTCACACAGTCATGCATTTCAAATCAGCCATCAGTGACATTTTAATCAGTTTTTCTGCGTCTTACAGCATTTTACAGGAGCTCAATTGGTGCCTCTCATTGCTCTCAGAAGTTTTAATCTCCGCATTAGCGTCACTTTTTTCAGGTCCCATGATCACTTTATTGTTCATATTCACTGCTGATTGCCTTCTCTTTGTTGTTCAGCGTGGAGTAAATGTTGCGTATTTATTTACTGTAATAACACCTCAGAGACGCTTAGATACTTCCATCAGTAGGAACATATGAAAGCCATTTCTCTGATATTTCACTCAGTAATTAAAGGTCACGAGATTTTGTATGAATAATACATTACTTATTGTTACTGTTTGTTTACACTGTTAAGCTCAAGGCCAAAGTCTTGACTGGAAACTTAAGCTCATGTTTTGGTGTGTTCCGTCCTGTGATTTTTTTTTTTGTCTCTTTTTACTCAAAAGAGCTGAAAATTGTGGCTACTGTCGTAGTCATCTCATACGTCTGGTCTGAATGTATGTAAAGCTTGTGAAAACAGTGTTAATTTATCAAAGTATCACACTGAAGTAGTTGTACGAGTTTTTAACAGCAGTATGTTTTACATGACCTCTTTGTATAAATATGCAGCATCGATAGTGACCACGAGAAATAAAAGTAGGACAGTTCAAACATATCTGTGCTCTCTGTTTTATCCATGCCACACTGCTGTTATGAACTCTATATGAAATTACAGCATAAAGTCTTGGACCAATTTGATCTGATAACAAAAAAATGCATCACATATTCTGAAGATACTGGGTTCTTGTTTATTGAATAGTTTTATATTGCAAATAAAAACTAACTATGGTACTTACAGCACCATTATCCATGTCTAATGATGGAAATGCTTAAAGAAAGGCCATTTGTAAAAAACAGGGTTTATGTAGCAACAATTTTAACACGATATACACTTTCTTTACACAACAACTGTTTGACACATTAACTATGGAAATACTGAGGTTAATCTGGTTGTGTTCCGTTACAAATAAGATTGAAACATATTGTTATTTAAGCCAATGAGATGGTACATTTATAGGTTGAAATCATATCAGAGGAGTTATGAGCACGTCTTGGTATTTTTTTCATCCATTTTAAACAGTGTAATGTGATCCTAGTGTGAAGAAGCTTTAGTAAAATGTAGCTCTGGTACCCTGTGTGTGCAGACTGCAGTGTTCTGCCAGGGCTGCAAATTTGGGAGTAATACAGTATGTTGAAGGATGGAAAGCAGCATTTCTCTTTCTCATCTCCTTCTACTGCCTTTAGGCTGGCTGATCCATCTGTCAGCCCCTGCAGAAGGGCCATGCAACCCCCAGCTGAGCCAGAATGGATATGTTGTCACAGCTCTGCTTGTCCTGATACAACAGAGGAGAAAGAAAAGAGCAAGGAGAGCATGGACTGGGCTGCTTTCAAACACCAGCACATCACTTCTGGATGGTTCGCTTGTGGTTTGGTGCAGAGGATGTGGGTGGCTTAACACTTCCTGTTACCGAAAATAAAAAAAAAGGGGGGGAATAGAAAAAGGCGAGATGGCTGATGTAGGGTCAACCTTTGGAGTTGTTGATTTGCTGCTGAATGAAAAATGGACAGAGCAGTTTAAGTCCAGGGAGAGGACAACAAACAGGGGCTGTGTGCTTGTTCATATGTAACGTCACTCCCAAACAAAGGGCTTGTCACTGAGACTACAGTATATTTCTGTGGATAATGCCACAGCACTGTGCACATGTGAAAACACACACGCACTCCCAGGCTCACTCCGCCTCGGGCAGGCAGAAGCTATAAATCAAACAAATAGCATCACAGCCTGGCAAGGAAGCATTCCAACAGATAAAATGCTCTCCCACACAACAAAGCCACACTCACTGCGTAATTAATTGCAACAAATTACCTCTTCCTCTCCCTGTCGGCCCCCACCTCGCCTCTTTTACGGCAAAGACAAGCGCATTACACGCTCCTGCGCGCGTCGGCCTGTGTATGTTTACGCGCACGCAGAGCCCACTCCAGTGCGCATCATGACACCGGCACACACACACACACACACACACACACACACACACACACACACACACACACACACACACACACACACACTCGGCCTGCACCCTTCATAAGTGCTTTAATGTGGCTTATTGCAGTATGCGGTCCCCTTAGCCGTGGAAATATTCGCTTGACGGATGTGCTTTGTCGCCAGCGCTCCCCGGCGGAGGGCGGCTGTCAGGGAGGAGATGATAACATTAACAGGGAGCCAAGGCGATGACAAATGCCTGTTATCAGCGAACGAGGCCGGTGACAAATCGAACGGCAGCGCCCAGGCAGCCCCGGCGCGGCGTAATAAAAAAGAAGATGGATGGCACACCCAGGCAGGGCCCGCGTTAATGCGATTTCGACTGCTCTCCCTGACTCCCAATTAAGGCTGGGGGGGAGGGAGGGGTGGGAGGATGAGGCCGAGATGTGCAGAGCGCAGGGGAGAGGAGATAGAGATTGTGTCTTGTGTTGGAGCGTGTGAGAGGATGGTGAGGGAAGGCAAAAATGAGAGGGAAAGCAGAGGAAGGGGCGATGGGGTAGAGCCAGATGTGAGGTTAATGCAGTGGCATAAGAAGAATATAGATGACACTAAGTATGAAGAGAGTGACAGGATCAAAGTGGAGGCAGAATGACAGAGCAGCAGCTTTAATTGTCTGCAGAGCCCATAGGCTGCCTTCCCCTGTTCCCCTCCTCACATCTCAATCAGAGCTATGTCTCAAAGGCAGAGGGTTGGGATGTGTCTCTGCGGCCAGATGGACTATCATTAGAGTCTATCTAACTGCGACAGTAATGAACAAACCCCCACCACACACACTTCTCTCTTTACCATTAAATTATAAAATGTCTGACTACATTCTTGTTTGGACAGCTCTGACTACTCAGTTGAGGCTCCTTGATTAGCAGTATCAGGTGTGTCAGCTGGATTGAAAGGGGAAAAAAACGTCCTGCATGCTCCTGTGGTTTTCTATTGGCTCAGGATTCAAGGGCTGCTCCCTAAATCAGCTCTTATAAAAACAGAGTTGACAGGCAGCCTATGGCTTATAGGCAGAGAGAGCTATAGAGATGAGATACGACTCTATCCACGATGACTGTTCCAACTCATCCTGTCCAAGGACCCAGATGTTATCTCTTGCTAAAAGGATCAGCGCAGGATATTGAGAAATCGCCTCAGGATGAGGGGGCATCTGTGCCCGAATACCCAAGGGCTGCTGTTTTGTCACTCTGACAGTGTTTTATAAAAGGCTGAGGAAGCTCAGAAGGCTGCAGAAGTGAGCCCATATATCTCCCGCTATTACATCCAGGCTACGGAGAGAGGGTTGAAATGACAATGAATTATAGCCCCAGCTCAAAGGGAGAAAAAGAACAGGGTCTAAAGAGGGACGGCTTAGTCTCCTTGGGAGCCTGCAGGGGCTGTGCTCCAAATCGGAGACAGATGCACAGCACTCCCAGACACTAACCTGTGCTATACTGCAAGCACACAGAGGTGAAAAGGAGAAGATATGTGGTTCAGAGTGGGAAGTCCTTAGAGAGAACAGCCTCTCTGTACCTTTGCTGATATTAGTCTGAAGGAACAAGGAGAAATTAGAGCCCTGCAGGGGGAAGGAGCAGAAGGAAAGGAGGGAGGGGGGGTAAAAGTCCAAACTCGAGCAGTGCGTCCCTGCATCATTAAGCTGTCAAGTGGACGGGAGGCCCGAAATATGACTTGGAGTTATTGCTGGGTCTGGGGCTGATGATATAAGAATTACAGTACATGGATCATAGCTGGATCGATAGGTAGACAAAGTCATTATGGAGGGGCTAGAGTTCAATGCGTCCCTGGGGCTGCAGCAGGGACAGGGGGCTTATATTTATCACCATGGCAATGTGTAACACACACAACTCACAGGTGGGTGGCTGTGTAGTTATATTTTGCTTGTTGCTCTTATTTCCAAAGCTATCTGTTCCAGCTGTATTGATTGTTGAAGTCATCTCTGGGTGCAGACATTGATCTCTGCATGTATGTGAGAAGGCCCTGGTATATGTCTACATCTGTCAACATGTTTGCACCCTGTGAAGTATGCCCACCTTTTTGTATTTACAGGTAAGCTAAATGTCTTGGTGCTTGCACATCAGTCAGCACTGAGCATTTGTCCTTCTTTGCTCTCTGTCTTTGAAGCCGAGGGAAGCAGAGGGATAGGGAGCATGAACAGGGCAGCATCGATCCTCTCTGTGCCGAGAGAAATTAGGCATGAAATTAAAGCTCCCATCAAAGGCCAGTGTCGGCACTGTCACCTGATCCAGCACTATTTATACTCCCTGGAGATGATGATGTCTCCATCACACTGATGATAACAGGACGTAGAGAGGAGGGAGAGAGACAGAGACGGAGGGAGAGCGAGATGGAGGCAGAGAAAGAGACTTTCTCCCCTCCATCCACAGTGCGACTGACCTGCCATCATTTATACTGCCAGGGCCCAAGTGCAAGGTTAGCGCCAGCCTGAGCCCCCATAAATCACCGCTCTGCTGGACGGAGAGAGGCCAGGGTCAGCGCCTCTCACAGCCAACCTTTGCTGATGAGAGAGTATTTATAGATCAGGAAGGAGAGAGCGAGGAAGAGAAGCAGGATGTGGATTTAAGTGGCTTATGAAGAAGTGTGTGCAGGTATGTGTGTGCACAGAAATATAAATGAATGAACACGGAACACAAGCCTAGAAGGACATTCAAAGAGCGCAGACCTCCACCACAGCCAAAACCCCACTCCTCCTCTTCTTTTATGAAACCACAAACAAACCACACATCCTGGTCGATGTTTTTTTCATTTATGAAACCTTGTGCCACTGGATAGGACAACTGACTGTTACCATGGTAACAAAGGCCATACTTCTTCCATCAGTTGGTGCCAGTGAGATTAGTGGCTTTTTTTCTGTTACCAATGGAATTCATATATTGGCCTGAGTCTCTTCACTTTTGAGGAAAGTTAAACACATTTTCAGCCTTTTTTTATGGATTTACTCCAGAATGTAAGGGCTTCATCCTTGACCCATGACCTGTACGTCCACTAAATTTTTTGAAAATAAGGACTCTGTGCAATCCTGCAGACAGACAGAAGGACACAGAATTTATTAATTCCCAGTAGAGAAATTCTCTTGTCAGCACAAGAAGATGAACTCCAAGTTATACACACACACACACACACACACACACACACACACACACACACACACACACACACACACACTGTACATAGAGAATAACTCTTACATAATAAAACGATGATTCTAAGATAAGTAAGACTCACTACACAACACGATGAGTATTGATTCAAGTCCTATTGCATTTATGTGGGCATTACAAATCAATTCATAACAATTTGTAACAAAGATATGATGTAATTTATATTGTGTTTTAGCTACAAAATGAGCTCATTATTTCAGCTTTTTCTGTTCAATAACATGAAGTCATTTGTCATTGAATCCTCACAGAGCTGTGATGAAAGCAGGAGACTGTAGGGGGAGCCCATTAACAACACATCACATCCTAAAATGCATGCAGCACTTATCTGTAGCTGCTCCCTGTTTCCCACTGAAAACATGTTGACTTGCCTGAAAAAGCAGCAGCTGCGTTGTACTGAAGTGCATCTACTCAAACAGTGGACATGAGACTTCCAATCAGCTGCTGTTTCTCACACATTCAAATTTATGACTATCCGTGTACTCTCTTGTACTTCTATCAGATCTGCTCATTTCCCCGTCACATTCTGTTTTGCAGAGTCCCTGCCAAGCACAGTGCTTTGACAACAGCCGAGCAGGCCCAGCATGGTGCTGTAATGACCAGTGGCCAAAGATCATCCAGGCTAAACACTGGTTATAGTCAACCACAAGATGACTGGTTCTCCCTCAGTCTCACTTTTCTTTTCTCTGGTTTGTTGCAGGACGTTCACCTCTCCAGCAAAAATAAACTGTGGCACTGTGCCAGATTTTGAAGAAAAGTGGCTTAAAAACTTTTCAGTTTTTCATCATATTGGTGTTTTTTTCATTGTTTGTTGCATTTTTTTTGTTTTTGTAAGTTTTTTTTAATGACTAAAACCTGTTATTAAAAGATGCACATTTTGGTTCATGTGCAGCATGTATGGACTGGAGCAGTATTCGTTTAAAGGCCAGAAACTGCTATTGTTTTTAAGATAGAGTGAATGCTTGCAGGTCTTTTTTAGCAGCCATTGCACTAGAGCAGCCTACGATACTCAGCAGGTTGGTGGGGCTGTGTGAAGGACAGAATTTGAGAAATGTAATGTTAGAGATTTTAGATATTCTATTTTTTGTTCAGATTTTTTTTTTAATGTCAGATTTTTCTGTTCAGTTTATTGTCTTCCAGAGGGAGGCAGATGTACTTTTAATTTATCTGACAAATGTAAAGTTTGAAAGAGCTGATACATTATTATAATGTTAAAAAACTTTTTTTTTTTCTTTTAATCTTCATGTACTATTTACTAGTCAGTAAATAATTAACATGACATGCACATTTACTTTAGTCCATCAAATGGGAGTTCAAATTGTAGGATTAGTGTGGAAACAGTAATTAAAGTTAGTTGCCAGCATGGATGCAGAATTGTTCTTGAAAAGTCACACTAGAAACAAAGTTGCAAATATTTATTTGTTTCAAATGACCACAACTGAACACTTTGGCATTTTGTGAAAATGTGATGTTTTTTCACACTTTATGGGCTAAGTGATTTAATTCATATTAGTAAATAATATAAATAACACAACTGAGTGTTCAGTTACTCAATAAATGTTTCTTATAAATCCTTCAGTGCTGTTGTAATTCAGACATGCCAGTGTTGGTTTCATCCATCTGTGAGCATTTAAAGGTACATTAATTTCACTGAGAAGGTTTCAGCTGGTGTGCAAAAAGTTTACACCAAAGACAAATGTCTCTACACTTACACTCTGACCAATTTACTTCGACAATCACAAAAATCCCTCCCTCAATACACACCCTGTCTTCTGAAATACCCCTCCTCAGGACATGAAGGTCAGCGTGGCAGATAGGAGGGGGTGTTTGATCGATAAGCACCACCCTCCCCTCGGCTCACTGACAGCTCCTGTCAAGTATCCAGCAGGACTCGTATCAAATGGATCAACCCTTTAGCCACTCCGCCCCCACTTTAAAGGGGAACTGTCACTAACGGCCACTGTCACATACCAGTCAGGTGCTTTCAACGCACTGATAACGTGCCAAGGAATTTCACCAGGACTGTTATCCCAACTGTAAGGGGGAGATTGTGTGTGTTAGGAGTAGAGCTGTTGAAAGTCGGTCTGTATTATGTGACAGTGTGTGTTTGTGTGTCTGTGTGTGCACTTCCTGACCCAATTTGTAAATCTGCAGCAAGACTGTTGCGTCTTATCAGCCCAGTTGCAATAGCATTAGGATTTGGCCACACACAGATAGAGAATGTGATGGTACCGAGATATTTGTTTTATTGTTTTACAGTACCACTTGTGGAGAGAAATACCCCTTTTGTATAAAATGTCAAGAAAAAGTTTGGCTGAAACCTGTAAGAAATCATCACATGTGGAAAAACCAACTAGTTGAGATGAGTTATGAGGCTGGAAACCTATACTTTCAACTTTTTTTTTTTCAATGACTTCTTGTTAAAAGAGACCTGCTACTCTGTATTTCACCAGAGGAGAGGTGCTCCTCAGTGACCCACATCACAGATGTTGGAGGTGGAAGAGTCCTTTGTGTGAAGTCTGAGAAATCTGTGTTTGTGTGTCCTACACCGACCATAAGGCCGCATTCTTAGGCGCTTAACACATTGACGACTGCGTCCTTAAACTGAGATGCAGAAAAGTGACTGTGGGCTCACAGAGTGGTGTATGTGTGTTTGTGTGGCTTAGGTGGGGGTTTAAAGGGGTGACAAGGAGATAGTGTCGCTGATTGACACGTGAAGAGCGACAAAAAAACGCTTCCCTTTGGAATGCGACAATCTCCCAGCGTCCCATGTTCCTCTGCGTCCAACAGTGAATTGTTAAAAGCATTCCTGGCAGTTAGGGTGAGGGTGAAAAGAGGGTGAAAGGAGACAGTCTGGTGCTAAAAGAGGAGTGTGTTTACCCCTACAGAGGATGAACCATATCCTCAGCAACATAATAACCCTCAAAAGATGAAGAGAAAAAAATGTGCTTTTTATTTCACATTATTTGTGGTTCATACTGTCATTTTACTGAGATATAAAAATCACTAAACTTTACCACTCTTTAAAGCAAGTCAACCCCACATTCTGTACTTAAAGTAAGGACGGGGGTTCAAAAGAGGCTTGGTGGTCTCAGAGCTCCTGCAGTCACATACACCCCCACCTCCCCGCCATCCTAAACCCACCCACTGAGGCAGGGGAGGTGGTGGTCGTGCGATGAGATGAGGTCCTTTTGGAGCAGCAGGTTAAACCGACCACACGACAGGGGCAAAAGGCCCCCGCTTACAAGGTCTAATTGGTTCCACAGGTTGAGGACTACAGAGGAAAGAGGGAACCGGGTTAAGAAAAAGGGGCCGGTGGGGGGGGGGCGGGGGACAGCAGGGGGCGAGAGACAGATAGATGGTAGGAAGAGAGACAGAGACAGAGAGAGGAGGGTATAAGGCAGAGATAGAGAGTGAGTTTAGAGACGACAGGAAGAGAAAGAGAGAGGGGTGAGGAAGAAGAGAAGGGAGGGATGAAGATGTGAAAAAAGAAGACAGAGAGGAGCACAGAGGTCCCGTTTCCATGATGCAATTGTTGGGTTTTACAGTGACTTTTACTGCAGCACTGAGACCTGTTTCAGTCAGGGAGAGCTGGTGTGTTCGATTAAGATAAGGGCCAACAAAACACAGACACAGATGAAAACATCAAGCAGACACAAATTCATGTATGAAGGAAAATACACTGTAATGTAATATCTTTTTTTTTTCCTTCTAATTTGTGCGTCCAACTCAACATTATAACCAGTGTTTCTTTTTACGTGTATTCCACTTCTGCTTTCTTTATTAGTAAGTTGTATATTTTAAATATTGCTTCAACATTGTGTGGTTATTGCAATACTGGTACCCAACACCCTCTTTTACCGCCCTATTACTGCTCATTGTACATATGCAAGCTGTAGGTATAAAAACATGCTTTTTTTGAGAATAATAAAAGATGTAGAAGACGAAGGCCTAATTTTTCATCAACCTTTTTTTTTTTTTTTTGCTAAAGTATCAAGTTAGATTAAAATTTGTCAACAAAAATACAATTCTAATAATGTTAATGAATTGATTTTGACTTCCATAGATGAACATTTTGTTGGCTTGAATCCAATCATCTTAGATTAAAAGTGACACCAGTGAAGGCACACTGAGAAATGAGTGAAAATACATAGAACATAAGTAACATAAATGTCATATTCAGTTTGGCTTGACTGCACATTGTAACTCCATGTTGACGTGTTATGTGTGGACACAGATCATGAGCACCGTGGTCACTCCCTACAATGATGTTTTGTTGTTTGTTTTAACCCATAAAGACCCAGCACTACTTCTGTGTCAGTTCCCAAATGATTTTTTTTCTCTCTATGTAACCTTTTAAAGTGATTTATTACCTTTTTTAAAATGTTATTTTGTGATTTTTCAGTGTAAATCAAGTATTTTCCTTTATTTAATGTTCTGATAATGTAGATGTTCATACAAGCTCAGGTTAAAGTTGAAGGTTATTGCATCAGAAGCAGAGAAAACTGAAGAAAAAGGGACTTTTCCTGTAAAATCTATCATTAACTGAACATAAACCAAGTGTCTCCATCCACTCTCATTGATCCAACTCCATGGGTTTTACTGGTGAATCAATGTTCTAGAAGACGACGGTTCACTACGGAGCCTATGAACAGCTAAATGGGTCATATCTGATGACCATGAATAGATGACAAACTGTATTTTACCTACTTTATTTCAATGTATTGATAGGTTTAGTGGTTCAGAAGTTATTAAAACATTTGAAATCAGTAGATGCTTCTTGTTGCCTGTAGCTGTTTTGGTCTTTATGGATTAAAACAGAGGCTTATGGGAAATTATTGCAGCCTTTTATTGTCCAGGGAAAATGTTGCAGAGATTAAAAAAAAAAAAAAGAAAAGAAGAAAACCATCAATCTTTATGTAATCTATTGTTGTTAAGAATGTAACTATGTTCTGGTTAACATCCTCCTCATCTGTAACTGTAACAGGTTGGTCTGAATCAACATAAAGTCTGAAACAATTCTCTGTACGTGGCAGCTCTTTAGTGGCACAAATACTTCTCAACATAGAGGTTTTATCAGTGAAGGCAGTCAAGCACAACTTTACTGTCATGCAAACTGTATATATGTATATGTGCACGTACATGGGAATACACACAGTAATATATAAAACCAAAACGGAGAGATGAGAGCTGCAGCATCTGAGCGAAAGCAGCGTCTTTAAAGAAATCCTATTTATTACCGTAATGTGTTGTAATTTCTTCATAATTGCTTACTCTTTTTTTTTTTTTTCTCTTCGATGCAGAGTTTTGCTGCCAAATTTCATTGTACACTTACATGGAAAAAAAAAAGGATATTCTATGGGAATGAGATTTCATTTTACAAGGGCCAAAAAACAAACAAGAACATAAATTAAACCAAATGCATCCGCTATCATTGCATAAATATTTGAAATCTTGAATTATGATTTAATAAACAAACAAATAAATAAACAAATAAATAAATAAATAAAACAAAGAAGAAGGAATTCCTGACACTGAAATGGGCAGACATGAGATTGAAGTGACCTTTGACCTTTGACCATCAAGGTGTCCGTCCTTGATACAAATGGTCTGATGCTTAACAAGATATCAAACATAATATGAATAGATGAAGGGACCAACAGACATTCCTCTGTCAGATGCATCATAATCATCATCATTTTGGGCTGAGCATAAAGGCGACATTGTGTGGACAAGGTTATTTTACTCACTTCAGCTCAGGTTGCTCTGGGTCTGCTTGTAGCCTGTGCCATGTCACGTAAAACCATTGTTAAAGGCTTTAACTCAGTCTAACCTGAAATTATTAACATGTACAGGATCCTAATTTTAAGATTTAACCTTTTTTTTGCAAATAGCTGTGAAGTACATAGAGCAAACACTTAAGGTTTTTCTCGTAAAAGCCCATGTGTTGATTTACCTATTACTGGTCATTTTCTTTGCTGGATATGATCTTTTAATATAGTCTATGTGACAGTTAACACGTCTGCTCCATAGCCAGAAAACCACAGGACAAAGTCTAAAAGCTGCAATGCCATCAAGGAGTCAAATCTGGAAATGTTCAGATGAAGGAGTGACTTTGTGAGTCCTCAGAGTATTTATTTCCTTTTATACCCTGACAAGCTTTAGTCTGCATTATTGGTAGTTATAGACCAGATAATGGTATTCCCAGATAAATCACCTTGGGTCCTGTCACACTGCAGGAAATCTGACAAGTCATTTAATCTAGTTAGGACTCTTAAAATATTATTTCTCTCGAAAAGAAAGTTAAATAGCTCAGCTAGACGGGGAAGTAATTTAACACATCTATAATACAATAGCAGGGAGAGTATTCATACATGTTTCTTAAGGACTTATCTAGTGGAGTCCTCTTAAATAAATTAATTTTAATATTATTCCAACTAGATTTCCTAGATACATGATATTAGACTGAAAATACAAGGGATTACCTGACTTTTCTGGCATTAAAAAAAAGAAAAAGATTTCCCTGTTAAGATGATTGTTTTTATTGTAGACACCTTCGCCATCATACATAGTTTATTCTTTTATGGAGCAGGTCCAATTTTACATCTCTATGACATTTGCCCTAGACTGTCTAGACCATAGTAATAACATATATAAATTCCTAGAGTGAGTGGCATTCCCATTTGATGTAAAGTGATCTGCTGTGTGCTTGCCAGGACTGAGTGAACAAGATCACTGACAGTATTTCTGTTATACAATTTATTTGAAAAGAGTTTTTTTTTTTTTTTTATGTTTTATATCCTTGCTCTTTTCATACAGTACGTGGCACCGTAGATGTCCAAACATAGTGTAACATGTCATTCAGTACAAAAGAAAATGAGACTCTCCACGCCCAAGAGCAACTAAATCTCCTTTGGTCATTGTGTTATCTGAAAAGCTGTAAAAACTGCCAGTTTTGCTCACGTCCACAGCCTAGTTGTAGTGCAGCTGCAGTCATGTCATGTAATGAATAAACTATTACAGTCCAGATTTATTGAGGACTATGCCTTGCAGATGTTGGGTAGTGTGGTCATAGATGTAATATGAATGTGTCAAATATCTAGTAAATTTGAGTCTTTACCACATCTTTCATTACAAGTCAAATGTGGTTATTGAGCAATGAGCCAAACCTATAACAGAGATTTGGATTTTTTCCCATCACATCTATAGAGCAAAGCAACAAATAACAGAAATTTAGTTATTGCAGATGTACATTATACAGTTTCAACTTGATGTCTTCAATTGCACAGTGTTTGTGTTGTAAAAATCTTTGCATTTATTTCTGGTGTTGAGTATAACTATGCACATATAAACTTATCTACACTGCAAAAACTGTTAAATGGTTAAAAAAAAAAGCAAACGTTCACAATGTATTACCTTGTGCTGGATCAAATACAAAAACAACTTAGCTATGGGTTAAAAGCAAGTTGTGTTGTGTTTTCTACCTCAAAAATGTTTATATGAAGCATTACAATAGCCTTACACTTTTTTGTTTTTGTTTTTTTCTTCATCAAAATTGTCACAGATTCAACTCCATATAATATGTGCATAAAGAAAAAACAAAACAGCTGGCTACTTGGGAAACAACTAAGCTAGCTAGCTAACTAAATTAATACCTACAGACAAATACATTGTTGGATCACAGTATTGTGTGATAAAGATACGCCACATAAATTCTACATGATAGCATGATGCTAACTGTAATATGCTAATGTTAGCTAAGATAAGCTAACTTGTTGTCAAACCTTTTTGGGAATATTAAGTTGATGTGAAGTTATGTTTTACTGACTTTACAGAGTATTTACTGATTATGAAGCAAAAAACAGTTAAACTACAGGTCTGGTTAAGTCACAACTGGTTAAAAAAGTGAAGAATGATGAGTTTCATGACATGTATACACACAGCCGGGTATCTGGAAAAACAGATATTATATACTTTTTCCCTTTCATTTACAAGAAAACTCTGGTTCAGGTCACAGAAAATGAATATTTATGAAAACTGGCCGAAGTGGAGATTTTGGAAAATTCCATTTTTGTGCGTGCATGTGTTCAGAAGGAGTTTTAGGGTTCCAAACATTTATCCTTAACTCTATAGCTGTGCTCTGCGGTGAAATTTCTGTTGGTTCATGAAGATACAAATTTCTCTGAAAACAATCTGACATGTATGATGTTATTATTGAGAATGGACGTGGGGAAATATCTGTTTCATCAAATAACTGTGTATACATGGCCTCAGTCTCAGGTACATCTCCAACCTGACACACCAGGTCAGAAAGGGTCGTACATTTAAAATACCACCCAGCAACCAGTGTTTTAGTTATTAAAGTAACTTAGCTTATTTATTTATTCATTTATTTATTTTACTGAAGAACTTAAATCTAACAATTGGCTGGTTAATAATCAAAGTATTTGATAT
>JAPTYQ010000001.1:17897088-17921892 GCA_029814465.1 Ostorhinchus cyanosoma
ATTTCTGGGCAGTGTAGGGGTTAGCACAAGAAGGTCATGGTTCTGATTCAGTCCTTTCTGAGTGGAGTTTGTATATTCTCCTTATGTCTGCATGGGTTCTCTCCAGTTACTCCTGCTTCCTCCCACTGTCCAAACACATACACTTTAATAGGTTCACTAATCACTGTAAATCACCCTTTTTCATCTATATGTGTCAGCCCTGCGATGAACTGGTGACTTGTCCATAACGTACCTCGCCGTCACCCACTGGTAGCCGGGTACCCCAAGAATGAACTAGTTCAGAAAATGAATGAATATTCCATTTCTGCCATAAAAGAATCCCCCTAAAGTTACACACTGACATTTGAGATACATATTACAGCAAAGGGTCTGTAATAACAATATAGCCCATGTACTCAATACTGACTTAAACATAGAGACTGAATATCAACATTAAATCATGTTGATATTCATTGACAAATACTGATGGATTATTTAGGCTGTCACTAGGTCTTAGTCGGGGTTATGATTGAGTAATGATGCTATTCAGATATTGGTAAATGGAATTTGGAGAAAGAGGGAACTTTGGACGAAGCTTTGGAGTCACCTGATGTATACTCCAGAAAATAGAACGTTATGTAACACAAATGTGATTCCAATCCTACAATGTTTCAGGTTTGACAAGCTGTGCCTTCAACAAATCTTCAAGGAAATAAGCAACTAAATGGACAGAAAACTGGCCGAGACGAAAGAAGAATAAAAACAGTGACAGTAAGACAAGGAAACCTCCAAGATAACGAGCAAGCAAGAGAAAGATAAAGAAAAAGAGAAAAAGAGGGGCATGGGGAGGTATGATCCCCAAAGGGCCATTGAATTTCCCCTTCTTTCTTCTCTGTGTTTTTCATGGTCCTCTCACTCCCAGGTCTGCACAGCTGTTTCAGGGCTGGGGGCTTCTTTCTCCAGAGCCCAGATGAAAGAGCCGCCCTAAGCAGCCCTGCAGGTAGGTCTGTTAAAGCCATTGCTCCGGCTGTCCACTGCCCAACACATGAAATAAAAAAAAAAAAAAATGCACAAAGAGCAAGTGAGAGGGGAGGAAAAAAGAGAGAGAGGGAAAAGAGGACGATGTGGAGAAAGCTAAAGAACAGGGAGAAGAAGAAACAGAGGACCCAGATGATAGACAAGAGAGAAGTTGGAGATGGATAGATGGAGGAGAAGGAGGATATCTGCCCTCGGCCACCCCAAAACCTCCCCCTCTTCCTCCCCCTCAGCACCCCCTGATACCAGGAATGATGTCTGCTTTTATTGACTTTGTTAAACCGTTTTCAATGCTACTTCCTATGTGTTTACAAGACAGTAAATCACGCTCCATTCGGGGTGGGGGGTTACGGGGTGAAATACAGGGAGGAAGCGTCCAAGTCGCTGGGAAGGAAGACATCTTAAGGCTGAGCCAACGACAACTTTGCGTCTTTCTCCTTCCCTGCCAGCGCTTCACGCCACACATGCACCTTTTTCCTCACAGGAAATGAGTGAGGATGCCACTGCGGGGCCCTTCGTCTTCATCCCCTCCGTCTTCATGTGTTTTAACAAAGACGACATGAGCAATTTAAAGGCGCACTGAATGATGAAACTGTTGATGGGACACTGCTACTCTCAACAGTTGTCAAAAGCTTCAAAAGGCAGCTTTATTTAATATGACTAGGAGCACCACTTAAAGTCGTTATGCAAACACATTCGGGTTATGGCAAAACTGGGTCCCTTAATCACTTCTACACACTGGGGTCATTCCCAGACAGTCGTTTCATCCAGTTAAAAAGTCGTTGAAGCTCTCAGCTTCGCTCAAACACGAGTAAGTACTTCCAACGTCATTTTGTGGTGAGAACTTTGACTTGATTTTCCAAATTTTCTCACTGTAACATTTTCTCAGGCACTGGCATTGTGACACTGCCTTATACAACACACACACACACACACACACACACACACACACACACACACACACGCACACACACACACACACACACACACACACACTCCCCTCTTCCACGTTCTCTGGCATATGATATTTATTATCCCTCTCAGTCTGTCTTTACATCATCTCAAATTAATTTTAAAGATGAAGCAGGTTAGTGGTTATGCTACATTTATTAAAATGAACAGGAGAATATAGACAGAGTAAGATCTTACAGATACCAATGACTTTTTGCTCATGTGGATAGGAAGAATTTGGTCTACTCTTATTAAAACAAAAACAACACTATGGCATCCTACAATTATGTTACTAACAGCTATATATGCACATTTTCTCATAAATAACAAGCCAATACTTAGAAAAATGTAATAAACGCAAACTAATAATTAAAAATAAAACCAAAAAACCACTAAAATGTTGCCAGTCTGAATCACCTTATCACACGCTCCGATCATGTTTTTAATCTAAATTATAAAAACATTCATTACATAATGTGCTATAAATCCATCAGTGCAGTATGTGTCATTAATCATCAGTGTAATCCTGCAAAAGCACCCGGATCAAAGTGTTGGAGCCAGGACGCTCTCAGGCTCAGCTCAAGGTAAAATTAATGGTGTGGTGCTGTGGTTTACAGGCACATTATGCAGCCTTGCCTTGTCGTAGCAAAGCATGAAGTGCATAATTACAACAGGTGGTTGAGGAGTTTTTCTTCACTCTATGCTTCTAAAAAACCACTGAGGTCTGGGCGGTGAGCAGCGCTGCTACCATATGATACACCGAGTCCCAACATCCCTCACTTTCTTTCCACCCAAACACTCTCACATACACACTCGGACTCTCTCTCTCTCTCACTCTTACTCTGTCTGTCTTCCTCTCTGGCCTTGTTTTTTCTCTTCCTCTATGGTGTCTACCTTTCCACTGGCTCTGCCTTATGCAAAAGTGTGTATTTTTATGTCTCACATTAGCTGGAGGGAATAATACCTCTCTCACTGAATGGTAGTCTGCTCTGGGGCTTTTTCAGACATTCAGTCACTACTCTTCTAAGAATAACCAATGTTCATCTTTGCCAAAAAAAAAGTTCCTCTCTGATTTTCTTTTTTTTTTTTCTTCTTTCTCTCTGTACCCCTCTCTCTGATACCAAGGCTTTGTATTAGTTAGCAAAGACCGATCCAAATGAGAAAAGCAGCATTGGGAGAGAGGAGAAAAGGCGAAAAGAGTCAGGATCTGGGGCAAAACTTGGACTAGTGTCAACTCTTCTCATACTCATTAATAAGCCAGAAAAGCCGGTCACTAGAGAATGTCAGGAGTGAGGCAGCAGACAGTTAGGTATGTAAAATACAAGAATAAAAAATGATAGCTTTTGATCCTATTTCAGAGGAACCTTTCATGTACAGTCTGGAGAATTTTAACCAGATCTGCCTGACAGGTCACCTTAACTGAACGTCATTTACGCTTGCCAAGATGGAGCTGTTTCCAAATTTTAAGCGTCTGTAGTGGGTTGTTGAGAAGTCAAAGAGGCGTATCGACTGTACAACAAATGTCCCTATTCATTTGTTTCATTAAAGCAGCAACAACTGTTGGGCATGAAAGTAAAAATACCACCTTGGAAAGGATTAGAATCACACACGAGGTTAAGAGCTGCTGCTAAAGAAAGTTAGCTATCTCCTCTGTCAGAAACACTTCTTCTTTCTTTGACATTCAATCACTTCATGCAAGTTACTGCCAAGAAGACTATATAACATTTAATGAGCTGAAAACTAAACCATGACCTTATAGAATAACAGACCGTATCTGGCATCACACTTATATATATATAAAAAAAGACACATTAACCTGAAATACCTAAGTTATTGTTTTATTATTAGACTGTGTGAAATCTGTGAAAAGATGTAAATTGGATATTTCTTTAAAAAAAAAAAAAAATTGGTGTGCCAGGTTGATTTCAGGATTTTTCTGGATTAAGGAAAAAAACAAGCTGTGACATAACAATACAGAGTATCTACAGCGGGATATTCAAAATTCAAGATTCAAGAGCTTTATTTGTCCCCGGGGTGGGGGTGGGGGTTAGAATAGCAAACAGCAATGACAAAACAAAGTGGGACAAAACACGACAATCACATAGAAAATTGGTGGTGCAGTAAAAACACATCCTTAAATCAAATGGAAACTATAGATAATGGTACCTGCGCTGCACAGAGTTGAGCATAGATATGACTGAGGATATGAAGGAGTATTAGTACCTATTGGTTTTGACTGATGGTTGTCTGAGGTGGAAACCAGACAATATTTCTATATTTCATATATAGGAAAAAGCACTGTGTTCTGAAGCATAAAAGAAACAAGACATACTCATTTATCTGCATATTTGGAACTAAACAGAAACAACGCTACAGGCTAAATAAGGAAACGCAACATCAGTGAGCAGACAGTGCAGTATAATGCAGGAAATTAAAGCTTTATAGTCTTTTAATAGCCTTTAATTAAGAAAAATGTAGATGCATTTCTGTATTTTTACTTGGACTCCTGACAGTGTTGGATTGTCTGACAGTTTTGCAAAATTTCCATCTGCAAACTTAACATGTACAAACGTGTGTACAGTCTACACTTCCAAATCTAAAAAAAAAAAAAAAAAAGTGAAATTTAAGTCTGAGTTATGTTTAACTCAGACTGTTACAGCAGGTTTCAACTATACACAGACCCACCAGCAAGACCACTCCAGGTGTGTGTACGGCACAAAACACTCCCTCTGCCTCCTAATTGAATTCTCTTTCAATGACTTGTGACTAAACTAATCTGTGAGTTCAGGTCATGAATTCCCTTTTGATGAATCATTGTGTGGTCTTCACAAAAAAGAAAAAAAAAAAACAGAGAAAAAAACCCCCAGTCTTATCAGTTTTAATTAGGATGCATGTGGATTTCAGATTATGTTGTGCAGTCCCTGTGCTTATAGGGGTCAATATAGAAAGAACAAAGTGTTGAATTGTTCCAGGTGGCAAAATCACTTGTTGCAGTGTCCCGCTGGAACTAATAAGGCAGGTCCATTTTCACCCTCTAAATCCCCTGCATTGGCTAAAATGACTGATTTACAGTTAAGACATTGACTAAACTCACATTATTACATATATATTTTTTCACTCTTGTACAGCTGCTCTGTGTGAGAGGTGCAAAAGGTTCCCATTCTCACAGAGAATACAGAGCTGCATTTCTGAAATCTCACAGGGAAAAAAAAAAAAGAAAATGGGGGGGGGGGTCAGAAGAAAAATGTGTTTTGACTCATTTGGACAATATTTGTGTTGTGAGGGCTGGACCAAGATAAAGTTAGATTAAATCACCTGCACTGATTCACAGGGGGTTTAAGGCTCTGCTTTTGTCTAAACTATGTTTCATGAATTTTGATTCTGTCCCAAAGACAATGTTTTAATGTTATGCAGCATCGGATTAGCAGCAGTAACATGTATAGTGTTTTAGCACTTTATGAATATAATATATTTATGTCGGCTTCTTGTCATCAACAGTGAACGCAGCACAGACTAAGGTTAAAGGTCACTTTTTGCCTCATTCGTCTAGAATAGCATCACAGTTTAATTGTTCTGAATAAAAGTGGACTTCATTACAGACTTTGTAACATGAAATTTTCCACTACTGTTTTCTTTGTGTGTCACATTGAGATGAGCACCTACAGAAGTTTGGCTCCTGACAGTCAGCTTTCAAAATAACAACTTTCCCCACCCTTCAGACAAATGTGTAAGTCATGTTCTCTTAGAAGGAAAGCCTGCTGCTTTGTTGTCACAAAGAATAATTGCAGTCTAATTACATGATGTAGAGTGTATGAAAGTGTGTGAGTGTAGCACACAAGGCTCAGGACACACTTCTGAAAATCAAACCAGGATTGTGAGAAGTTTTGGAAGAATGATTGTAAGGGAGAAAGCATTTGTATCCAAGGCAAAGGCTTAGATGTTATGTGAAAACCATTCAGTGTCATGTGTTCACATGGAATACATATTACTTACATATGTAGGATGAAAAAGTACATCAAGGTCTGTCCTTGGGGACCACCAAACAACCTTTAACCTGCGGTCAGGGAATAAGTTAATGTAACTGTAGATTTTCTTAAGTACATGCCAGGGAATTTTTCCATGTGGACAAATCTGCTTATAGAAAACCTACTGCATTGAGATTTTACACTGAAAAATACCTAAGAATATCAGGATATGTATATAAGGTAAAGGTATGAGAGCAAATAAAGGGTCATTTAAACAGAGAACACACAAACATCATCATGTTTAGATGGAACCTGCACAGTGAACCACAAGAAGGTAAATCTGCTCATTATAGAGTGAATTTTATGTTTTCATTTTTCATCTCATGTGAAGTTGTAATAAATCCAATCACTGATGAACTCTGTTTATGGATTTGTAAGCACAGTGTTCTGACCAGTGTTCAGTTTCAAATTGGCTCCAGCCTGAACGCTCCGCCTGCTCTCGCCGAGGATATTGACTTTCCCGCAAGTTAAAGTATTTAAATGTAGGAGACGGATGCTGTATGTGGACTGGAGGCAACCACAAGAAATACACGTGTGGGAGGAAGGCTGACGTTGGAGTTTTACTATCTGCGCACCTTATAGAGAGCTATAGCATCACTTCTGTAACTTTGTGTCACACAGAAAACCAATAAAGACGTGCTGACACTCCTGGAAAAAGTGCTTTTTTTAAATGACTCGCTTTACAAAATGTACTTCGCGCATCTTCTTGCTGATGCGTAAAGATCTGTGCGTAAAAAAACAACAAAAAAAACAACAACCTTCGCCTCTTCTCAGTCAGAAAAACTCATGGAGGATTTAACTCGTAACTTTATTCAACACTTTCACTTCTGAGAAACTGATTGACACACGGACGTTTTGATGGAAGTTTGGATGACAGCAGCAGCAGCAGAAAGCTTCTCTCCGGAGTTTTAGTTTTGGATCGGCACCGCGACGTCTGAACGTACCGCGACGCACCGATATAAAAAGCCTTTACCTTCGTGGGACCGTGACAGTTTTGGATGTCTCACTTGTCACGGCTATCATCCTTCTATGTGTAACAAGAGGGGGATAAAACTGAGCTGAAATCCCCATCAGGAGGAACTTTTTCCGAGAGCTTCCAGCAGCGAAATCAGTGGAGTATTCATGAAGCAGTATTTGACTTATTACAAAATGAGGCTGAGAACATCGAGGTTAGGTTGTCTGTAAGTAAAGAGATGTCAAGTTGTGGAACCTTGTGTGAGACATTGATTTCACGCATCCCTTTAAGACATTTGTAATTTTTTCCCCCTTATTTTCCCCTCTCAGGTTACTCCAGTTCACGGCGCTTTGCTTTTACGCACAGGTACCTCCACATTTTCACTTCAGTAAACGGCATTAGTGTTGCATTAAGTTCTATAATTAACTAAGTCCAATTTCCCAAGTATTCAGGCGCCATCCTTAGCGGCTTCCAACCCTGTCTGTACATCTGCAATAGGCTGCAATAACAATGAAAACATTTTATTATGAGTGCTATAGGAATTGGCCACAATTCAAACATCTTGAAAAGAGGTAAGCTCCATTCTAAAACGCAATGGTTAAAACACATGTGGATGGAGTAGCGGCTCAAATGAGAGAAAAAATACGAAGTCAAGAAGAGGTGAAAGATCATCGGTGGTAAAAAAAAAAAAAAAGAGAGAGAGAGAGAGAGAGAGAATGGGGGAGAGAGAGAGAGGCTTATCAGGAGGGAATGTAATCCAGAGGCACCTTAAAACATCACCTAAAGAGAAAACAAGAAAAACTCTATTCTTGCAGGATAAATGGTGTAAATATGATGAATAGCATGACAAAAAAAAAGAAAAGAAAAAAAGAAATGTGGGCCAGGGCCTTGTCTGTTTAAATGTCAAACTTTTCTTCTCCTTTGCATCCGACATTAATAGTTTTCAGCTTATCCAATATTCACAAAATTCATTACACGAGCACAGGCACAAAAAAAAAAAAAGAAAGAAAAAAAAAGTTCATATTTCATGACATGTGTTTCTTATTGTCCGCCAGAACTCTGTGCAGTCTCCTCCTAATTTCAAGCACCATGTCACCGAGCAGAGCCGTCTGTCGGACAGGACGAGCCGCAGGTTGACCCGCACTTACCAGCTGTACAGCCGCACCAGCGGGAAACACGTCCAGGTCCTCGCCAACAAGAGAGTCAACGCCAACGGAGACGACGGAGCCGTGCACGGTAATAAAGTAACCCAGCAGAGAGAAATTTCACTTTAATACCACCGGAGATATGTATTAAAAATCCTAATTTAGTGTGTAGTAAAGCAGCCTTTTCAAAGCGGACCATGGCTTCAGTGCGCCTCAGGTGGTCCACGGGGACAAGTTAGTCAATTTGACAAAAAAATAGGATCTGGATTTCATGTAATTATCATGTTACCCGACTTTTTATTGCAAATAGACAGCTCTTCACACATGTTAATCCATTTAAAGTCAAGACATTTTTTTTTATTATCATTATTATTATGGTGTCTGAAATTGAAGACTTCACTTTGGACCGCGCGTCATGGTCAGATCAGTCCAAACCGATGACAGCTTAAAGGTCATCGTTTCTATATTTCAGACGCTTTTAAAAGTCAGGAAAACCGTAAAAAAAAAAAAAAAAAACAGGTTCTCCTTATAAACACGGGAATTGTTGAAATGAAATGGTGCGCGGGCCGTGATGAAAAGTAGACCTCTATAAATTATGTCGGTTTTGGCAGCGTGGAGGAAAATGTTTGAGCCAGGACAAACAGTAGTAGCAATTGTAAACATCGTTAGTGGCATCACTATTCCCATCTTTTACGGTCCCATGAAAATAATTTATTTGTGGGCTGAGTTGGTGGTCCAAAAACAGTCCTTGACACCTGTTGTGATGGGCTTAAGAGCAGGGACTTCCCTTTCACTTCTACCAAAGGGAAAAACTGTATTCAATTAAGCTGAATTCTTGTCACCAAATGTTTTTTTTTTGTGCCTCCAGCCATCTTTCCACCACAGTCACAAGCCCCTACCATCCATCCACTTCTCAGTGCTTGCTTGCCTGCTTTTTTGGAGTCTTGTTTTATGAGGAATTTTCATTGCTTTACAACTCAATGTATGACTCAATTTATAGGCAGAGGTGAAGTCAGCATCTTCAGCTTTATACCCTTTCGTCTCCTGTGTGCTCTTTTGTCTTTTCAATTTCTCTGCCTACACACAGACATACAGTACACACAAGTACACACACACACACACACACACACAGTCAGTTTGTCATGCACACACTGGCTACACATCCTAAGTGGGTGTCACTCTTGTAACTGGCCCAAATCTGACCGCTGCTCTGTGCTTGTGGCCGTGTCCCTGACCACAGTATTCTCACTCTCCTTTATCCCCAGTCCCAACTGCATCACAGCACCAGCATTTAACAGACGTTCGACACGAAATCACTATCATTTGATGCTATTTTGGAAGCCCCGTGTGCTTTGTTGAAAGGAGGCCGCAGGATCATAAAAGGGTTAAGAGAGAATTTACTGTATTTGTTGTCTACATGTGTCTGGAGGTGCTGATCATGACCTTTATCTACACAACTAAATGTCCAACAGTGATGGATGGACATAGTTCATTAGTCAGAAATTAAGCAAGTGCAGAAATCATTTGTCCCTTATACACAGTCAAATGCATGCATCAAATCAACGCAGTGTCATCTGAGTATTTGTTATTTGTTTGTCTGTGCAGCTAAGCTGGAGGTGGAGACGGACTCTTTTGGAAGTCGTGTTCGTATTAAAGGGGCGAAGACAGGATACTACATATGTATGAACAAGAGAGGGAAGCTGATTGGCAAGGTAATCTGGATTTCATAGTTTTGCGGCTGCTTGTGACTATAGCCACATCTTGAAGTTTGGAAGTCTTATTCCAGATTTGCCGCTTATGGCGACACATTGTTGAGACACATTCGAAGGCAGAACAAATTTGATTTTGTGATTTGTCTCAGCAGCTCTTTGTCTGAGATTTCAAAGGGTAGCCTATATAATCGTCTAGAAATAAAGATGTTTCAGGTTCTTGAAAACATCTCAACTGCTCCCCCTTTTTTTTCTCTTTCCTTTTCTAGCGGAAAGGCAGAGGTAAAGACTGCATCTTCACTGAGATTGTTCTGGAAAACAACTACACAGCGCTCCAGAACGCCAAGTATGAGGGCTGGTACATGGCTTTCACACGTAAAGGCCGTCCGAGGAAGGCCTCCAAGACCAAGCAGCATCAGAGAGAGGCCCACTTCATGAAGCGTCTACCCAGGGGGCACTTGCTGAGTGAGAGAAGACCATTTGATGTTCTTCCTCTCCCTGTCCCCGTGCACCCTTTAAGCAAGCGGACTAAACATTCCCATCACCAGCGCTCAGGGGGCCGCTGAGTACTGAAACCACTGTGGGACAACTGTGGATAAACCATCACAGAAGAACCAGTGCAACAGAAAGCAAGAGCTCCGAGCAAAATTAACTTTGACAGTCCAGTGCCCATACATTTTTGACTACGTCTGTGGACTTATTATGTAATTGTATGTAAACATTGACTATCTAATCTGCTAGTTATTTCCCATTCAGACAGAAGATTTGTTTTATTATTAAATCAGGGGACAGTTAAAGTTCTGAAGAGCTAAACAACATTGACATGAATGAAAATCTTTGGTTAGAAGTTAGCCAGCTCAGCAACAAAGAATGTTTAAAGGAGAAGTGAGTACAATGAAGCTAGACACGGCAGCTATCTGTTGATAATCTTGCGGTTGCAGCATCTGACTCTCAGTTGACATCTGATGTTGCCTTTAGGAGGCCATTTTGCAGAATTTTTAACCTGTTTTTCTACATATATGGATATATTTTTACTGTAAAAATGTAAATTACGTCAAATGATGGAAGTATTTATTTTAGAGTGTATATTAAAACCACTAAAGAATCAGTACAAGAGCTGCTTGGCGTCTGTTTTGTGCAGTTGTTTTGGGATAGAAAGCTAGCATAAATTGTTGGTTGCACTCAGAAACTGTTGTTTTTGGGGTTTTTTTTTTCCTTCTTCTTCTTCTTCAAGCTGGAGACCCAGATAACTGAAGGGCAATATCTGTGACAGGCTACTGAATTCAATGTGCTCAGCAAGTGAGACTTGGGTCTGAATGGCCCAAGCTATGCATTAAAAGAGATGAGGTCAGCCCACCATTTTGGCCCAAACAAAGGTTACCACCATGTAGTTGCATTTCTCACGATCGCACACCGTAACCCTCTGATCAAATGGGCCCTTTGTGAAAGCTCATATAAAAGGGCATGTTATACAATAGTAGGTTCGAATAATAACACGAGGAGGGGTCAGTTATCAAAAAGAAGCCAGTCACACAGGGAGGGGTAAGGGTTTTTTTTTTTTTTTTGGAGGGGGGGGTGTGCAAAGAGGGAGTAGAGGGGTTGCAGAAAAAGCATCAGGGTCTGTGTGGCAAAATGTGGCATTGGCTGAAAGAGGGGGAATGGCTGGGAAGAGGCATTCGGGAATGAAAGGGAGGCAGAAAAGAAACCCTCTTCCCAGAAGCAGTTGAGCATGACCATCAGAGGCCAAACGACAGGGGAGGAAGAAGACCCCGAACAGAAGGACTCCGCTGCTCTCACAATGCATGAGCTGGATGTCCAATTTGTTAGTTTGTGTTTGCTGTCGCAGGAACTTGTTTTGACAGCAGCTAAAGCTCTGAACTCTGCATTAACATAAAATGAAATCACAACATTTAACCCCCAGATGGAATATTTTTACATTCTGCGCATCTAATTTTATCAGGGACATATTCAGTTATCATTAACACCAGGCCTATTCCAACCACAATACACATTCTAACCAAGAATGTATGACTGTATGTTAGCCATAATTAAAAAAAAAAAAAAAAAAAAAAAATCAAATCCCTCAGAGGAATTTGCAAAACAACAGGACAGACGGGTTTGAAAATGTTTGGTTGTATTGCTGTTCTTTCCATCTGGAGGAACACAAAGCACAATAGTGAGAGACCTGTGGTTTTGTCTCTGCTTTTTGCACTTGCTCTCTGGGTTTGGACAAATGGTAAAAAAATGCAAGGAATCACAAGGTTGAAAGAATCTATATTTAAATGCCATTGTCTGTCTAAAACTGCACGGCTGTTTTTTTATTCACTGTCTAAGTATTTCTGACTAAACAGTGTGTGTGTCATTAAAAAAATGGAGACAAGTACAGATCAATACATATTCTTCTCTTTGCATATCAAATGTCTACATTGTTCACAAAATCCCGGGGTCAAATGAGATTATATTAAATCTGTTTTAAGAGAACAGTTACACCTATTTTCTAACTTGTCTCTGAGGAGCTTGAACCGGAGATCACAAAGTCAGAGTACCCCCTCTGTTGTAAAGAGAAACAGTAACACTAGCTTGCTTACTGACCAGAGTTTAAGTAATGGCTTTCAGGGTGGCCAGTGACATGCACGAAACATGAGGGTATTCACTTTACACAAATGGGATGTGCTCGTAACGGTGACCCCAGAACGAACAGGGATGAGGCATTGTGTGTTTTGAGTGTTTTACAAGGACATCAATGAAAAAGAAGGGTGGTACGTTATGTGACCCCCATCCAAACTGCTCCCTCATAGTTTTGGCAGATGGAAGATAGAAAACAAGCATAAAGCACGAGGATAAGCTGTTTAAAGCATAAGGATAAATTTCACTGCAAGGATTTTATAGTCATTTCATTGCATTTTATTGTACTTGTACTTTAAATATATGTGAAAAATAAACATGAACTTGAACTATTTTAGTTTTGCTACTTTGCAGTTGAAGAGAGAAGTTTGGTAAACACTCACTTTGGTTCAGCTGCATAGTTATTAAATGTAATTTTTAGACTGAACAAATAATGTAATATATTTGACTTAATGTGTCTGAATCAAATATAAACAGCAGGAGAGAAAGCACAGTCTGAGGGATTAAACCAGGACAAGGCACTAAGAAAAGGACTCCTTAATGAAACAAGTTTAAAAAAAAAAAAAAAAAATCAATGTGAGGCTCAGCTTGGAATGCAACGCAAGGATTTCTTTTCCTACTCCGACAATGAGAAGTCACTGAGTTTTGCAGTCAACATCCCCTTCATTGGTCCCTTTCATTTTCTTCAGCTCCTTCAGTAGCTCCTGCTCAAGGGTTAAGATCTCCTTGGGTTTTTTGTACTGGACAAGAGAAGAAAAAATGATTACTTCAACATTCTCCCTATCGTCCTCATGCACATCACTGTTATCATGTTGAGAAATGCATAAAAACCAAAGACAAATCAAACACAGACAACGATGTGAAAATAAGCTACAGTAAAGTTCAATGACTGCAACAGCAAAAAGAGAGAAGCACACAGGTGCATGAAAAGTGTAAGGAAGTGTATATATTATGGACATGTCAATGTGTATCAATGTTCAAAAGTGCAAGTCAAAAACAATTATTTTATTATGCTATTTTTTTTTTATATTTTTTTTTTCTTTAAATGCATATATACATTTAATCTATCTTGAAATATATTAGAAGATATCATGCCCAAAATTCACCTTTGATGCTTACATTTATTATATGTAAAAGATTCAGTTAAAATGAATTTGTTCCTCTTTGTTGTGTGGGACTTACACTGACGATTAAAGTGTTGTTGGCATGTGTGAAGCTGAGGGCGTCATTGTCCAGCGGCAGCTGATTGCGATCTATGTCAGGAATACTGAACTTCTTATAATACCTGTGCAGACATAGATAGGATTTCACTGGACTCATCATCTCCATAGATTAATGTGTTGTAAACAGTGCCATCTATAGGGAGGACACCATGATTACAGGCAAAAAGTGAGCAACACACAAAATAAATGAGGAAGAAAATGTATTGAAGAAAATGTTCAAAATCAATGTATCTCTACTTTTTGTTTGATGTTTTTATGATGATGCATCTGTCAGACGGCTCCACTGAAACACTGAAGACGTCTTTGGGGTAGGAAAGGTTGCGGATTCTCCACTGAAAACTGGCCTTTGTGTCTTTGCGCATGAAGGTAGGCTGTGGAAACAGGAAAATTAGTTTTCTTAAACAAGAATAAAAGTGATTTAAGAAACATGTACTTGTAAAGAATACATGGACCATTCACACCATAAAAAAAGAATACCTACATTGGAACAACTCTCCTTGATCCCCTCTGAATCCAAAGAAGGGACGTGACCTGCAAGTGGCTCCCCCACCTCCACCTGCCACTGGCCTTGAGCTCCAAGTGTGCTTTTATGTCGCCATTTTCTTACTGAAACATATAAGAGATTTAATACATCTAACAGAATTCAATTATTAAACTCAGTGAAACAAGTGTTGTACTCACTGATGAGCTCATCTGTTTTCAAGTCATACTCTTCTGACATTTCTTTTCCATCTGCGAAAAGGTAGTGAATTTTCCTTTTTCCTGCAGGAGGATTTTGGAAATGGATTATCACACAAAGCATTAATCCAACATCATATGTAACCATTTGCATGAGAAACAATGTATGAGATATTACAATCTTCAAACTGCTTTGTGTTTAAGATGCCAGCTATCATTTCAAAACAGCAATGAAAATGGAGAAATGTCTATAAAGAGAGCTGATGCAAAAGATGACTGCTATGGTAGAATATCGGCCTGAAACATTTCAAGTCAGATGCTTAAAGTCCAAACTCACCCAGAAAGCAAAAGTACTCAAGGAAAAAAATCATTTTGTTCGTTATTAAGGTACAAAGACAAAAATCCTCCTTTTAATACAAACAAGAGTGTTATAGTCACAAAAGAGAAGTGACTATTTCTCAAAAAAGAAATAACTCTTTTCGTGTATCTGAGCATGCTTTTCCACCTGTTTATTGCCTAGTGACATTACTGTTAGCTCCAAAGCTAGCTGCTAAACTGAGGTTGTGAAGACAAATCACTTGAAATGGACAAAACAAAACTCATTCTGACGGGTTTACAAACGGGTTTTTTCCTATTGCAAAACTACATTTCCTCTGTTGCACTCACCATCGTGAATCAACGCTGTTTTCTTTGATGATTTTAGCATATCAACCCAGCTTTGGACAGCCATGTTTTCAATGTAGTTTCTTGATGTATGTATTACTTCCGGACTTCAACCGTAACCACGGAAACTGGGGTCAAAACATTTACTTCAGAGGAGACATAAATTAATTTATTTCACTAGTATTATTTCTTAAAGCTATTTAATCATAATTAAATACATTTTTATAAATTATTCTGAAAGTAAGACATAATCATTGGAATATATAATAATTCAAATCCCTGACCCGGAAGTGAACATTGTTTTGAAAGTGTTTGTTCGGGTTGTGTATGTATGGTGGCATTTAAACCGGGGTAAGAGCGAAACTTTGACGGTTTAAAGATTTTTCTGCTTTAGATATGTACTATTTTAATGTACAATGGCGTGAAATGAGTTATATAAAATGGGTAAAAAAAGAATAAGAACAGAATTGTGTAAATACATCCCTTCTCCCTTTTTCCTGCTTTATTGTTAGCTTTAGCTTATCAAGACAAACATACATTTTACAGCCTGACTCATGCCAACTTGACTGACTGCTTTGTGGGTAACCCGGTGTTTACTGAGGCATAGGTGGTGGTTCTCGTTTATTTCCTCACATACAGGTCCTTGCGCTAAAAAACAACTAATAATCCGTAGGCGACGTATATAGTCAAAAATCTATAATTAATTTTAAAATTAACGCCTTCTGTTCCGAGGGAATTCCAGAAAATTTTAATTTACTATATGATTTAAAATCCATGCTAATCACCTTCTAAATTAGTGTTACTTGTGTTTACGACCACTGAGTAAATCAGTATACTAATCCTGTTTTCCGTTTATTTATTTGGCCTAAGTGGAAATGACTCTCAAATGAAATTACAGGGGTTTAATGTCAGCATTAAAATCTCACTGTACTTAGTTGTGGATTTATGCCATTAAAGGCTGTCAGTACTTCTGTTTTACGCTCCTTAATTCTTAAAGATGTTCATATTTCATAGAGACAAGAGATTAGGAGTAGAGTATGTTTTAGTAGCTACTGTTTATCATGTTCTGGGGTTGGGGTTATTTTCTGTTAACGCTTATTTTGACCTATAATGGAATCAGTTTGCTGTTCCCTGATTTTACAATTTCCTCTTATGAACCATATAAAATGCATGATTAACTTGTGATAGGTGGACATTAAAATGAGTGTTTTGTGTTTAATTTTGGAGTAGTTTCAGATTTTTCTGGCACAGCTTCTTTCTTTTTTTTTCTCAAAATGTCCATTTATTGTGGAGTTCAAATCTTTACATGTGATGAATAAGATGCAAATATCTCCAGATGGTCATTACTGGTTACATGTAGAGAAAGGCTGAGAAGGGGGAGAGAAAAAGAAACAAAGGATGATAAAATAAAACTAAATCATGATTTGATGGCATTGATGACAACATTCTGACTATGGGTGTTAAGTTACACTGGATGGCTGTATACTGTAGTTAACTGTGTGTATGTATGCATGTTATTTGTCACAATTAATAACACCTTCATTATTTTGGTTCACAGGCCTTTGGCTCCCGCCTTGAGCAGTAACTATGGAGCCTCGTCATGGCATCATGAAGGCTTTCCCCAAAGTTAAAAGAGCCAAAGCGCTTCCAGGAAAGGACGCACCACCACTGAAGAAGAAACCTGATGAATGTGATGTTACAGGTTAGTATTGTTTTTGTAAAAAATGGAGAATATGAGCTAAAGTAGCTAAAAAAGATGTAGGAAAGATGACGCATTGGTGTCACTGTCTAACCTTCCTCTCTTCAGTTTCAGGCAACACCTTTAATGGCATCACTGTGTACATCCTCCCTGCAGCTATTGGAAATGCCAGGTGTCAAATCTTTCAACGACAAATACAACAAAATGGAGGACACACAGAGAGTTCACTTGGTCCTGGTGTCACTCATGTTGTTGTGGATGACGGCATGGACAGAGACAGGGCATTGCGTTTACTTAAAGTGAACTGCATGCCCTCTGGAGTCCAGCTGGTGAAATGCACTTGGTTGAGTTCATGCATTAGCGAGAAGCAACTGCTAGATGAGGCCAACTATAGTCTTCTTCCTGTCAAGAGGTTAATCATCCAAAAATTCTGTTTTTGCATGTTTTTGTCTGAAGGTTTCTGTCATTATTGTGTGCTTTCAGATTATGCACAGAGTGGCAATAGAGAATGAGCAGTTAGCAATGTGTCACATGTTGATTACAGTTATCACCTGAAAATCATATATTTACACATTCTAATGCTTTTATTTTTCACTTAGGGACTTAGAAACACAATGTGAAAATATCAAAGAAGAGCTGCCCAATGTCAAGCCTATTTCAAAACCTACTGTAGAACCAGTCACTGTTGAAACCAAGCAAGAGGACAAAGTGGATGTGGTAGGTTGATAGTGCAAAAAAAAAAGCAAAATTATTCCTTGTTTCTTCTTTCTCAGGTCTTTTAGGCAGGAATATTTTCTGCACAAAAAATATTGAATTCTGACTACAGAAAACCACCAAATACTCTGTAAGCTTAAAATGTTGCTATGGTTTTATTTCACATCCTGTTCACAGCCAGTGCCAGACGGCAAGGAGGAAACGCGAGGAGATGACGACGGGGTGTCTCAGAGTGACCTGGAAGCTCTCATCACTGGCCTGCATCCTAAAGAGGAGACTCCTGGGCCTAGCCAAAACCCCAGCAGTCCAGCAGACTCTGCTCCTCAGAGGGGGCTCTCTGGGAAGTGGGTTTGCGCTCAGTCCTCTCAGTCCAAGAGTAATAACTTCAACAAGCACATCACAGACAAACTGGAGGTGCTGGCCAAGGCCTACACGCACCAGGGGGACAAGTGGAGAGCCCTGAGCTACTCCAAGGCTGTCAACGCACTGAAGAGCTACCACAAGCCTGTTACATCATATCAGGTACTGTAATTGTCACATATTCTGTTTAATGCTGCTGGCAGATTTGATAGTGCATATTATCTGTAATGAAAGTTTAATGGTACTTTTGCTTTCAGGACAGTATGAAAGGAGTATTTTATTATTTTGTGGTTTTAAGTTTTAAAAAATTCTTAATTGATTTCAGGAAGCTTGTCAAATCCCAGGAATCGGGAAACGTATGGCTGACAAAATTGATGAAATTATGGAGAGTGGTCATCTACGGAAGCTAGACCACATTGGGGAGGCTGTACCTGTGTTGGAGCTTTTCACTAATATCTGGGGTGCAGGAACCAAGACTGCACAGCTTTGGTACCAACAGGTTAGGAACGCATATGTTACATTCACACAGCGGCCATTTTCTTTTATATCACACTTTGGAAGGGAAGGTCAAATGTTATAGAAGGATCATTTTCATATTGTCATTGTATCACTGTTACCAAATGATTAGTAACTAGAAAATGAAAATACACAGGGACAGAAAGCCATATTTCAAGTTAAAACACCACCACCGTTAAATAAAACAACAGTTACTATTCACCTGCTTTCTTAGCACATATTACTGTATAATAGCATTTTAAGACACAATAGAGAAGATATATATTAATTCTGAAATATCAACTCACACACCTTTTAAAACCTGGGTAAAAAACACGTTGGATTTAATCAGACTTGTATTGGAATTATAACTCTCTTGCTCTCTTTAAACTGGACCCTGAAAAGTTCAGGTTAAATCATAAATGTTGTGTGATGTTATACTCAAATAAACCAATATTGTTTGAATATAAGACTCATACAAATTACATCCAAATGTTCCAATCAGCAAAACAATTTGATTTGTTAGAAAGTATGGTTTTCCTATTTTGTCAAATGAAAATGTTGACTTGGCAGTAGTTGAATGTCAATGCTACTTAGTAATTTATTATTTTACCTTGAATATACAGTGACATGGAGTCACCATCCATTGTTTATTTCAACTGATGATCGATTGCTACACTTGGAACACAGCAGTATGACCGTATCATTTTGGTAAAAGCATCTTGGCTTCAATCTCCTCTCTGTTTGTTCATGCACATTTCACGCCTGCATCCTGCCATGTGGAAAAACACAAACTATTGTCCAAGTGATGAAAACTATTGGTGAAAAGAGTCTGCTTTCAACAAATCAGATTAGACTCACTATTATACAAAACAATAAATGTTTTTCTGTTGATACTGTATATATAATTATGTGTCACATCCAGGGTTAAGTGTTTTATCCATAATATTTCAGGAAATGGTTTCAAAATATATAGATATATTTTATTAATGCTCTGTTATCTGTACCTCTGTTTGCCTCTCCTTTAGCTGATAGCCTTTGCTAGAATGAGAATAGAATATCCTAAAAGACATTCATATTCTTCCATGACTTTTCCTTAAAATTTGTGTTTAAGGGATTTCGTAACCTGGAGGACATCGCTACAAAAGCCCACCTGACTCACACTCAGAAAATAGGCCTGAAACACTATGACGATTTCCTCGACCGAATGCCCAGAGAGGAGGCAACTGCCATTGAGAAAGTGGTACGGATGTTCATTTGTTACAATATCATTATGCAACATTCTGCAATGAAGACAGACCTACCGTAGCATCTTTCGCCATGTCAGAATTTTCAGTTTATGCAGAACTGGGATAGTTTGTTTGAGACAGATTCTCCATCTCACTCTCAGAAATTTGGAAGGAGAAGGCTTAAAGTAGGAAAAGATTTGTGTCAGCTTTCCTTGACTGATAATGGGAAAACCAGACTGCACTCTTACAAAGCAGTGCATCCCAAAGGGGAAAACTTAGTCCTGAAATTTGCTGCATCTCAAGTCAGCCAGATACCTGTTCACTCCAGAGCGTTGAGTACAGTGCTAGTTGTTTTCATATTCTATTACTTGGATTTTCTTTTTCCTCTAAAGCTGCCAGATAGAAAGTGCACATGAGAAAGATGACTAAAGCATGTGTACTCCCATAGGCTTGTCAAAATAATATGTGATGCCTTTGTGAGCCTACCTCCCAGTATTTGGCTGGATGCAGGTAGAACGCTACTCATTTGGCAATGAACGGTAAAAACAATCCCATGAAAAGTAAATGGCATGTTTGTGTTTTTTTAAAGAGCCAGTAGTTAGAAAGGAATAAAGAAGTCCCCCACATTAGAAACATGTGACATTTAGAAGTGAACGGGATGATGAGTTCAGGGTTTCTGGAGGGTCATCAATTCCAAAAGCTGCACAATTTATTGCCATTGAAATGTCAGCCTGTTATGCATAATACATATATAATCGCAAAAGGCTGGAGTTTAAAGGTTTAACTTGTATTCAACAACACTAAGGAGAGAGTAAATATAACATGCAAAATGAAAGCAATAAATTTTTTTTAAATTTCCTAATTCAAAACTAAGGTGTATGAGTTGGAGTGGGGAAAAAAATACATATTTTAGAATCTTAAATTATATGTAGTATTTGTTATTCCAAACTCCCGACAGTAGGTGGAAGTCAAATACTAGAACACACTTACAAATACCAAAGCCACCACTGAAGCAACACCATCTATTCACAGACTGTTTCACCCACTGAAAAAAGAATAAAGCTCCTTTTCTACACGTATCTATATTATGGTATCCTTAAGTCACAGTAAACCACATACAGTTTGTGTGGTCAACAGCTGAACTAAAGATTTGTCACAGTTTAGTCTGAACTGTGGATCAACAAACAGTGAACTTCGCAAAGATAATAGTATCCCATAATAACTTCATACCTTCATAAGCCTCATGCTGAAACTCACCGGTGTAGACAAAACGCTGCCATTTCACCATCAAACTCCATTCTTTTCATTTAGGACTCTGTCCAGTGGTGCAATCAACAACAGTACTTTTGGTTTTTATCACTTTGTCACTTTGTTTTACTCTTAAAGTTGTTTCTTCTCATCCTTTATGGTCAATGCCGGATGTTTTGGTCGAAGGCCTGGTGGCGTTAGTTTTCGTCATCATAGGAGACTGGCAGAGTGACTCACTACTCCCTCTAGTGGACCATTAGTGTGACTATATTGGGTCCATATCCTGGACAGAGTGTGTGAGGGTGCAGTGTGTGAGCATAACATTCCATTAGTTTTGCACAAGATATGTTAATATTGTTTGTCTTATTCGATGAAAGTAAACTTAAGTGTGAATTCGGGTTGGATCTGATTGAAGAGTGAACGTGAATAATTTACTTGCAAGGAATTCTGGGACTCCATTTCTCCTTCATATAATTCTCGTTTGTAAATCCTATAGGTCATGGGATTCCAGTGGATGGAGGTCAATTTTTAGATTTATCATTTGATTGAAACTAGACAGGAAAAAAGTCAACACAAGCAGTGGGTGGAATTGGAACAACAGATGAGTCAGTTTTTATATACAAATATGTCATTTTAATATGAGAAATAAATGTGGAATAATGCAAAAATAAATAAACATAATGGTAATTGGGATAGGACAGGTGGAATTTTTTGAAGATAAGGCCAGGACTGCTTTTTTTGTTTTGTTTTGTTTAGTTTTGTTTTCCATAGAATGGAATTGGACAGGAATAAAAATCCTCTCTCAACTCAACCTCTGAAAAAGGTCTTAATCATTCTGGTTTTAAAAAGGTCTTAAAATCGGGGCACTTGTGCAGGTCTCAAAAGTCTTAAAAAGGAGGAAATTTTGAAATGCTGTTTTCCAGACCTTGAAAAGTCTGGAATTTTGTGTGAAAGTCTTAATAAAATAAGGAAACATTTTTCTCTTATAGTTGAATTTTAGAGTATGCTCAGTGGCACATTATCCTGTAAGATAAGAAATACATGAGGAAAGCATTTAAAAGGAAGCAAAGGAAGTAAAAAAACTTGATATAATTTTGCTAATCAGTCGGTGCTGGAATGATTCTAGTAATTTTGTTCTAAGTAGTCTTAAAAAGGTCTTAGATTTAACTTGTGAAAATCTGTCTTTAACTTGCTAAAACCTGCATAAACCCTGTATTGGTAATGTATCGCTGACCTTTAATTGAGTAATTGCTGTCGGTGGAATAAAAACAGCTTTTAGTGTTCTGAAATAATAATAAAAAAGCAGACGTGTAGTATTTTGTTGTGTGTAAAGCATTATACTCGCTTGTGTTTCTGCAGGTGAGAGATGCTGCTCTTGCTGTAGACTCGGGCTTGGTCGCACAGGCGTGTGGGTCGTATCGCCGTGGAAAAGCCACATGTGGTGATGTTGATGTCATTATATCTCACCCCGACGGCAAGTCTCACAAAGGAGTCTTCAGCAAAATTTTACAGATTCTCCATGACAGCGGTAAGCTTTGTTGCATTTTAGAGTTAGGGAGCAGAAATTTTCTTCACATCTTACTCAGAGAACCACTTACAACTTTTCTCCGTCCTGCTTTTCTAAGGGTTTCTGACGGACGACCTCGTAAGCCATGAGGAGAACGGGGAGCAGAAGAAATACATGGGTGTGTGTCGCCTGCCAGGACCCGGCCACCGCCATCGCAGGCTGGACGTCATCGTGGTGCCCTACAACGAGTTCGCCTGCGCTCTTATGTATTTTACAGGATCTGCACATTTTAACCGCTCAATGAGAGCCCTGGCAAAGACAAAACAAATGAGTTTATCAGAGCATTCACTGAATAAAGATGTGGTGCGTCAGGGTAGTGTAAAGGTTTACGGAGGCTATCCACTCCCTACACCAACAGAGAAAGATGTTTTTGATATTTTGGGAATACCATACAGGGATCCTCATGAAAGAGACTGGTGAACGTTTGTCACTATCACTATTTTAAGAATGACATAAAAAAAATTAATTAATTACAATAATGTATCACCAGTTATACTTAAATTATACAAAAGTGTATCAATCCTGCTTAACTTGAATGGCAATTTTATTCTGAAGCTTGAAGTGTCAGTTCACCCAAATCACAAACACATTTGTCTTGCTCTAACTTTTGTGATGTGGAAGCCTTTTATTTTGTAGAATTATTGTCTTTAAAACTCATTTTATTCATTTAAATTCTCACAAATTAAAATCATGTTTGTTTTAACTAAAATTTCCTAGATAAGAAATTCATATTGGGATTTTCGCATGTCTATATATATGATGCTTGGATTGTATAAATGAAAAAAACAGGCTGATTTTAAAGTATGATGAGAAAATGTGTGCCTTTGGACATTAGGGGAACTGACTCTTGAAGCTGTTTTAATTAGGAGGTATATTTTATGAATGATAAATAAAAATAAAGCTGCACAGTAACGTCTTTTGCCTTTATTTAGTGTTTCAGTTAAAGAAAACAGAGTGTGATCAGTTATTCTGGGACTCCAATTCCCCTTTATCTCCTATAGGTCATGAAATTCCAGTGGGTCAATTTCTCAGGTTTTTTTGTGTGATTGGGAATAGAATAAAATACATTTTTACTGTCACTGTTACAGGAACAATCAGTTTAGCAGCTCTGTTGTGTTTAGCAGCGGATTCTTAAAGTGCAAAAAGAGAGACAGTATATCTAAACGCAAAAATCGCAATCACAAAAATTTGACTGAAAAACAAAATAATACTGATCAAATACAACACTACAAAAAATACTGAAAAAAACCCCAAAAGGTCAACTGTAGCACAGAAAGAAGAAAGATATACAACATATATTCATGGTAATAAATTATATGTACAAGGTAATGAGTATTGAGTATTGCATTGTCCCTTAGACTGAGGGTGGGTTATTCAGTAAGTTTGGGGGGGGGGTGATGATAGAGTATTTGGGTCTGAACGGACAGGTAAAACAAAAGTGCAGTGGTTGAGAGAGTTGGATCAACAAGTCAGTTTCTAAAAAAACAAATATGTATTTCTAATGGAAACAGTAAATAAGGAATAATATGAAATGCAGATGAAAAACACCTTTTTTGCAAAAATGTAAGGTCTCAGAGTCTTAAAAAAGTGAGGACTACTTTACCGACAATATGGGAATTGGTGGGTTTGGAGCAGGACTAGATTTTTTTTTTCTTTTCTTTTTTGTTTTTTTTAATGCTGTTACTGGACACGACAGGGTTATTTTTTTCTGGGAATAGGAGGGGACAGGAATACAGATCCACACTCTGGAATTGGTCTAAATCAGGGGTGTCAAAGTCATTTTAGTTCAGGGGCCACATACCACATAAAGAGGCCCATCCACTTCATGTCCTGTACCATACTGATCTATTTAGACCAGGAGTGTTAAACATAGCCAAAACCAGCCTGTAGATCACTGGAAAGTCAGAGGTGTCAAACTCATTTCAGCCCAGGTTGATTTAAAGTGGGCCAGATCTGTAAAATAAGAGCATAATAGCCTATATATCCTATAGGTCATGAAATCTACCCTTACACCCCCTCTTGTGCTCTCAGGTCAGCAGATCAGCTCCAGTTTGTTGTCCCAAAAACTATAAAGAAGCTCTGCAGGGACTGTGCCTTTTCCGTTTCTGCCCCAAAGCTGTGGAACCAGTTGCCTTTCCTGTATATGTTAGGCAGCCTCAGTGTCTGCCTGTATTTAAATCATGTCTAAAAACTTACTTTTTTTCCCCGTTGGCTTTTAATCAATATATGTGATGTTTTTCCAGATTTCCTGTGTTGTTTTTACCAGATTTGAATTTGTCCTTGTTTTTATGATGGTTGTATTTTGTTGTTCTTAGCCCATTTTACATCTTGTGTTATCACTGTTTTACTTATTTATTCCCTTGTTTTATGATTTTTGTACGGCACTTTGGCCAGCTGTAAAGTTTTTAAAGTGCTTTATAAATAAAGTTGATATGGTATGGTATGGTATGGTATGGTATGGTATGGTATGGTATGGTATGGTATGGTATGGTATGGTATGGTAT
>JAPTYQ010000001.1:17931361-17961639 GCA_029814465.1 Ostorhinchus cyanosoma
GGAAGAACTGATTAGATTTTGGTGGTTCTACTCCCTCTCTTTCCCTCCCTAATTACCTCTTTTTCCCTAATGAGGCAATCCCTTGACAAACAGATTTCGACCAATAACTCAAAAAGTTATGGATGGAAATTGTTGAAATTTTCAGGAAATGTTGATACTGGCACAAGGAACAAATGATAAAATTTTGGTGGTGGTTGGGGGGGGGTGTCGTCCTCGGCGGAGGTGTGCGCTCTCCGAGTGCTTTTCAAGTTATAATTGTTATTTTATCGAACATTTCCTAGAGGCTTAAATCCTTGAGTGTTTTGTCAAAGAAATAAGAATGGACTAGGCCTCTTCTTAATTACATTGATCCTTTGCCAGGAAGTGCTTCGGTCAAAATATAGTGTAAAGTACATGCAGCATAAAGTTTGATTTTTTTTATGACCTCACTATGAGCTAGTTCACTTAAAGATAATGTTTAAATGCTTATCGCTACTGTAAATTATTCTTCCATACCATACCATACCATACCATACCATACCATACCATACCATACCATACCATACCATACCATACCATACCATACCAACTTTATTATTAAAGCACTTTAAAAACTTTACAGCAGGCCAAAGTGCTGTACACGAGTCATAAAACACCCACTAAATAAGTAAAACAGTGATAACAAAAGATGCAAAGCAGGCTAAGAACAACAAAATACAACCATCATGTCACAATGAAAATCGTATGAATATGAACTTTGTCTTGTTTTAGGGTTTTGGCTGGTGTGGGCTATCATCTTCATTTTGAGCTGCTGCTGCGTGTGTCACCACCGCCGCACCAAACATCGTCTGCAGCAGCAGCAGCGTCAGCACGAAATCAACCTCATCGCTTATCGTGAAGCACACAACTACCCCTCTGTGCCCTTCTACTTCAGTAAGAAACAGACACAACTATTGCCATTTCTGACTACATATGCAATATGGGTATGGTGACGGTGGTAGGTTTCTACATGTTTTTTCCATGCAGTGTTTCTACTTGCTAATAAGCTTGGGAAGTGAACACAAGTGAAACTGGTTCCTCACTCAGAATAAAGGAGCTTGAATTATTATTTATTTTACTTACTATTTGCACTGAGAGCCATCCCCGGTTTCACACAGTGCCAGAATCTACTCTGTTTGCATGCCCCAGTTTTCAGGAACCGGCCAGTGTGTTGCTTTGTTGGTACCTCGCCAATATTGCAACACCATCCCTGTCATTCTGCAGTGACCAGTACAGATTTAACCTAGAATTGAACTTGTTTGTATTAAGAAAGATCAGTGGGTTACACTGAGAATGTTAATGGCCAAACAGTATTTAGTGTTTTACTTTTTAAAACTTACTGTTCTTTTTTTTTTTTTTTTGTCTTTAGGGTTTCTGCCAAACTACCTCTTACCTGACTATGAGGAGGTGGTCAACAGGCCACCCACTCCTCCTCCTCCATACAGTGCCTTACACACAGGGCCAACCTCAGTGGCTTCGAGTCCTCTGGCATCTGAGCAGCAGGAGGGACACTGTCCAACCATCCAGCCCACTCCTGTGCCCTCCGTCTCAGACAGTCTGTGTTGCAGACCGAGCCTAGAGGAGCCACAATCCCCCACCTTAGACTTCAGGCCCAAACCTGACAACAAGCAGGTGCAGACAGCACAAGACTCATCCGTGATCCTGATGTCAGATGGGATTAATAGGGAGGGACTCGCTACCCAGGAGAAAAGAGGTGGGGATGACTCCTGCAAGGACCCCCTGCTGAAGGATCTCGGTCTGCCCGAGAGCTGCGCTGAGGACAAAGATCGTCTCCCCAACGGAAGGCGGAGGCGATTCACAGGAGACTCTGGGATTGAGGTGTGTGTGTGCAGTAGACGTGGGAGCAATGGTTGTAGCGGAGCTGGAGGGACAGGCCAAGAAGGCAAGGAGCTGAGGGAGCTGGAGAGCCTGTTGGGGCAAGAAGGAGACAACGAGGAGGAGGAGGAGGCTGGAGACTTCTGTGACAGCTGCGGTCATCGTGCCTCCTTCAGTGTGGAGGAGGAGGCAGCTCTGGGAGGGCCGGAGAGGCGGGTTACACGCGGACCCCCTCAGCCCAACCACCAGATAGCCAGCGCCTCGCTTCACCCTCCAGTGTGCCTCCTCCTCCACACCATCAGCGAGCAGGAGGGACCACACCACAGCACCAGCACTGAGCCACAGGGATGAAAGAATTAACACACCACTGACATAGAGGGAAGAAGAGAGCACTTGACACAGAACATGGAGTGGAGAAGGCAAAAGGCTGGTATAACTGTTTTATGTCTGACTGCTTTCGAAGTGACCGATTTTTTTTTTTTTTTTTTGTTATTTTTCATGAATGTGTGCATCTTAGACAACAGTTGTGGGTGGTGCTACCAGGAAAGAGGAGTCTCAACTAAAAATGAGTAAACTGTTGAGACCACCTGCCCCTCCCCATTCTGAAACGTGGCCTTCACCTGTGTGTTTTGGCTTTTCTATGGGCGCTACAAGCCCTTTAACAGCCTGTGTCAATTAAGACGTCACATTGCACACACACACATACCACATCATTCGGCGGCTCATCCTTCTCATACAACATAAGCTACTGACACAAGGATAAAGACTTGATAGCTGAAGCTGTGACGTCTGGAAGAGGACGTTTCTGACTAGGATGAATACAACGCTCGCCACTGAGAGATCCAAACCAGTCACAACATTTTTATAAAGCCATTCTCTGCAGGCAGGAAACTACATAGAAAAATAACACACAGCAGGGATAGTATCGATGAGTGCAATGTGAAGTTACCGCAGTGTGTGTTTATGCAAGTTGATACTGTACTGGGACACCAGAGCTAGTAGTGTTTGGGACGTCCCATTAGATTCATGCTTCTAAAGTGCTTTTTCAGAATGGTTAAAAACTGCTCTACTTTGTGTCTTTTTGTTGCTCTCTATTTGCCCTGCTAGTGATAAGAGTATAAGTGCATTAACAATCAGTTCCTAATTTGCACAAAATGTATTTATCTTTATAAATGGAGCTTGTAGGAGAAAAGAAATCAGAACACAAAATGCTTAAATTTGATAATTTAGTCTTAATTTGGAATAAATGATTCTTTTGTAGGATTTTTTTGCAGCAGTTAGACAGGTGTGGATGTTTAGAGGCAAATGCAATTATTCACTTTGTGGGTTTGTATACAATCATTATTTTTGTAAGTAACAAGCATTTGTTGTATGTGCCTACCCAAAAAATGCATTTTGATGATAAGCTTTAGTCAAACTGAGAAACCATACAGGTACAAAAACTAAGGACACAAATGATGCTTTTTAGAGATTACAACTGAAAGGGCAACATTGGACCTCATACTTCAGCATCAGTTTGTTCAGTAGATTTCACCTACAGCCAGCTATAGTTTATATAAAGTGAGTACATGTGTAGTAAATAAAAGTAAATATGAATGGAGCCTAAAAACTCTGTGTGTATTAAAATGGATGCAAAAAATGGAGTCTTTAGCTCAACAGTCTTTGAGTTACATATCAGCACGATTTAACGATTATTTTCCTCCGATATTGGTCTATTTGAAACAGCCCCCTGTGAACACCAAATGTGGTTATGGAGCAGCAGAGGCTTTGCTTTATTTTACTGACTGAGTATAAACTCCAACTTTAACACTAAATGTCATGAAAAGCTATTGCCTGGTGAATGGAAAATATGCAAAAATAAAAACTCGAATGGCCAACACAAACGCATAAGGAAACCAAAAATCAGATGAGGTTATAGAAACTATCTTGGCCATCAGGACTACATGGAGTTTATGTCAAACCACAGTATGTTCTGTTTTTTGTATTGGTGTAAACATTGGGGGCCTGTGCAAGTCAACAAGTCAGATGTTTAATGCTGCACTGCGAACACAAAACAAAAACCTCAGAACAACAGTTCAAGAGTAATGTAATCCAAGTAATGACATGCCTTCATGGAATGACTCATTAGTACTGAATGCCTTTAAAAGCTGTTGCTCAGCTTGAATGTTCTTAATTTAACCTATTTGTCCAAATTCTGAGCTGCAATGAATGTAACATGAAAAATGCCACTGATTGATATGCTGCGGGAAACGTCGAGTTAGTATTGAGTCGCAGTGCTTATTTGGTTTGATGATTAAGTTTAATTTTTTTTTTTGAGGCAGAATTTAACTGGAAAAGACAAAGATACTACAAACCATTGTGTCATGCAGTTTTTATTTTCATGTCAATACGGTGTGTGCACAAACGTCTCTCAGATGTATTTATTTACCTTAAAAAAAATGATGTCTCCCAGAAACTAGTACTTATTCAGCACAAGTTTAGTCACAAGATCTTAACTTTTATTTTATACCGAGAAGTAGCAGATTGAATTTTATCTGTAAAAGCCTGACTCTCTAAGAAGTGCTTTATATGTAAATGCTTTGTGAAATAGAAAATAATATTGTGGTACATGTAGTACAAAGATGAGCTATTTTTCATATCAGCTGAATCCTTTGAGATTTATTTTAACGGTTTAAGAATTTAAAACCACTCTATATTTGCAAATCGTGTGGAATATTTGTGAACCAAATAGTTGCTTTCATAATCATAAAATCATTAGCTTTATTATTATGACAGGTTTTGTTCTCATCATGGGTATTACTTTTTTTTTTCTGCTGAGAGAAGACCTTAATTCTTCTGAGACTTATTTTGAAGTTGTATGAAGGGTACATTTGACTAACATGCAGTAGACACCTTGTTAACAGATCAGGGGCATCTTGCCAAAGACACTTTTCCTTTCTTCACCAGTGTGTGTAAGGTGGTTTTGCACATATTCTTTGAATGTTCTGATCATATAAGCCATTTATTACAACAACCAACATGGATGTATGTTCAATAAATGTACCCTTTTAAATTCAATATCAGTGTTGTGGCTTTTTGTTTTTCATTGTCAACTGTTGTGATTTCATAGAAAGTTGATAATTCAAAAATGTACAGTTTAAAAGTATTTAACCCTTGTGCATTTCTAAGTTAGTACCCTGTGGGGACACTGGAGCCAAAAAGGTACATGCACAAAACACTGCTATTATCCTACATCAATATTTTTGTGAATTTTTCTGCATAAATCGCTTACACTACCAAAGGTTTTGATTACAGGAACAAATAGGAAATATCAGAATTGGCTGTACTGGCTTTGTTTATGTACACACACAAGGAATTTGACTAGCTTTTCCTTAGCTCTCGTGCTATGGAATAAAAATATGTTTTAAAAAATGGAGAATAAAAGTAAAAAGCGTGCTACAAAATCCTCAAAGAAAAAGTAGTGTGCGATTATATAGTACTAGAAAATCACTTGTCAACATTTCCTGAAAATTTCAACAAAATCCTTCCATAACTTTTTGAGTTATCTTGCCAACAGATTAAACAAACAAACAACCCCCTTGCCAGAGGTAACGATGGTGAGTATAAAAATCAGGAGTGTAGAATAAAGGACAACAGTGCAATAAAAAAAAATATGGTTTCAGTGTCAGGTTTTGAGGTATTTTTACCATTACTGTACTGCACAAAAACTACTAATGCAATGAAATCAATGTTATATAGAAAATATCTCATATTTTGTGTTTTATGTTGTTTTTACTGAAACAAGTGGCAACATGTAGCTATTCAAACAGGCATTTAATTGGTTCAAATCCTGAATATCATTGAAAAAACAGTAGATTTGAGCAGAATTGAAGTGGTTTAATAGATATATAGAGAAAAAAAGCAGAAAATATTGATATATGATGATCTTATGGCAGCTGTTTTGAATGGAGGGTACCCAGAGGGGGTGTAGTACCCTATAACGTAGTAATTTCCTGAAAATGTACAGTAATAATGCCTGAAAATGTAATACAGTTTGCACTTAACTTGATTGAAAATGTAATAAAACCCAATAATGTATTAATTTCACCAATGATGTAATAAATTATCCTGACTGATATTGTAATAACATTTTTACTAGTAATGTAATACCTTATTACATTATTGGAGATTTATTAAATTTTCAGGTTTGTCTTTTTTTTTCAAAACTGATAATGTAAATCTTGACAGATAATGTAATATATATTCATTTTCAGTCCAGATTTGTACATCATGGCTCTACCTCCTAAGCCAAAGCTGCCCCCTTTAATCCAGTAATTAATCTGTTGTTTCAAACCCAGTGTATATAACATTCTCAGATTCTCAAAACACAAAATGTTGAACTCTATATTACATTATCTGTCAAGTTTTACATGATCAGTTTTGAAAAAAAAAAGTGTAATACAGTATTGCATTTTCAATAATAATGTTATTACAATATCAGTCAGGATAGTTTATTATATATTATTATAAGTTATTATATTATTGGATTTTATCACATTTTCGATCGGGTTAAGTGCAAATTTTATTACATTTTCAGCCGTTATTACATTTTCAGGATATTATTACATTATAGGGTGCTACAGTGGGCAACAAGTGTAATTGACCTGTGACATTAGATTAACCCATAAGGACCCAGTGTGACTTTTGTGGCAGTTACTAAATTAATTTTTGTCTATATTTAACCTTTCTGAAGTGATTTATCACCATTTATTCTGTTATTATCCTCTGAATTTTGCACTTTCTTTCAGTGCAAATTATGTATTTCCCTATGTTTAATTGGCTGTCATATCGATGTTCATTAAACCTCAGAGTAAAGTCAAAGGTTATTATATCATAACAGAAAAAAAACCTAAAGAAAAAGTGTGTTTTTCAGTCAGTTCTCTCATTAACTGAACATAAACCCAGTGCATTTATCCGTGGTCATTGATCCAACTCCATGGGTTTTACTGGTGAATCAATGTTGTAGAAGATGACTGTGTTTCCATGGTAACTATGAAGCCTCTGAACATCCAAATGGGTCCTAATCCGATGACCATGAAAAGATGACAAACTTTATCTTACACCAGTTATTTACATGTATCGATAAGATTTGTGGATCAACAGTTTAGATCAATACATGCTTTTGGTCAACAGTGGATGTTTCCAATCCAATTCAATCCAACTTTATTTGTAAAGCACTTTAAAACAACTACAGTGGACCAAAGTGCTGTACAGAAAATAATTAAAACAAAATAAAAGAATAAAATACAGAATAGATTAAAAGACATAGAAACTGTACAGAAGAATAAAATAAAACTCAAGTAAAAGAATAAAAAGATAAGAGTATAAATAAAACCGTTAGAAAGCCATACAATAAAACAGTAAAAAAAAAAAAAAAAAGGAAAACAACAAAAAAGAACAATAAACTACTATCAAATAAAAACAATACAATAATAAAAAAAAATAATACCATCAAATGTTTGGGTAAAAAAAAAAAAGTGTCTAAAAAGAAACATTCATGCCATAAGCTGCAACACAGGCATAATGAGGAAATTTAAAAAAAAGGGGAAAAAAAGGTGCAACAATGTCCTGAGGGAGGTCTATAAGAGTTAAAAGTGTCTGAACCAGTCAGACTGTGTTTGACCACACTGGGTTCAGGCAGTGTCCGTGGACAGTGTCCGTGGGCAGTGTCCGTGGACAGTCGACAGGGGGTGCTGCTGAGCCGGAAGTTAGATGCCATTTCATTTGATATAAAAGACGTGACGCCAGGATTTGACCACACTTTACCCTAGATATTGTGGACTTTAAAACATTGGACACAATGGCCGAAGAACAGAGGTGAGGACACTTAACAACTAAAAAAAAACCCAAACAAAAACAAAAAAAACATGTCATATTCTGTGTGTTTTTCCACGACTTAATGTTATAAATGAGTGTCGTGTTTACTTGTTTTTAACCTTTGCCCTCGGTTACAGTTAGTGGTGGTCAGTGTTACTTATACAGTATGACGTATTATGTAACAAAGCCATTAAAAAGTAATGAAATATAACTTTTATTTAGCTGTTATGCGCTTGTAAATGTACATTAGCATATAGCGTTAGCTGACAGTAACTTGACATGTACATTAAAGCTAACACATGGGTCTTTTCTAAGCGCCAAAGGCTTCAAAGATACGAACACCCACCGGGACGTTAAGGTAAAGTTGTATAAAGCAGGTATAATATCAACCCAAATCCCATATAATTTAAAATGTTTGTCTACAGTGATTTATATAGCTCTGAAGTTATATTTTTCTAATTAAATGCTACTCACGTTCAGTTTACGTAATCCACATGTCATATACTACTGACTAAAGTGTGCAAGTGTTGTAAACTGTATCTGCACAAGTAGGATTACTATGGTAAGAAGCTGAAGAAGTCCGCAGACCTGCAGACCAATGCCTGTGTGGCTCCAGCCAAGCCCATCCCCGCCTTCATCCGCCAGGCTCTGAGCAAAGTGCATCCTGAAGTCACTGCCAGGTCTGACTATCCAGCTGCCACTGTTTCATATAAGCACTGATACACACAGGTGTTTAGAATGTGGGTCTCACTGTGTCAGGTACTATGGCTGTGGTCTGGTGGTACCTGAGTGCCTGGAGGGCTGCAGGATACTGGACTTGGGCAGTGGATCCGGGAGGGACTGCTACATGTTAAGTCAGCTGGTGGGGGAGAAAGGCCATGTCACTGGTATTGACATGACTGAGGACCAGGTACAGCACCTCACTGGAAAAAAAAAAATCACACACGATGCTATATGACAATGTCTAACAACATGATCCGTGTCCTCCTGATCCAGAACTGAGAGCATATTTTATTGTTATTCTAAATATGCTGTTTTTAACTATCATTCCTGTTCCTGACCTTAGTTTGAAACATCATAACTTCAGATTCATTATTTACACTCATTGTTCATGCATTTTTCATATCAGACCTGTTGGATAGTGGAACAAACAGTAATGACACTCATCTCATCCACTCCACCACAAGTCATCAAGTGAACTGAAATATAGCAGTAGATGTATAGTAGTAGTGGACAGTGAGAATATTCAGCATGGTGGATATGATGTAGGGTGATGACAATCTGCTATGGCTTGTCTAGTTGTGTAAATTGAAAGTAAACATAGGTCCAAAGTAATTCTCCATAGCATAGACCCTTCCATTGCTGAATTAGTATTGAATATGTCCAAGTGGATTATTTTCAGTGATAGAATCAAATCTTTATTTTGTCAGTAGTAGTTTGTCATACACGTAAACATGCATCACACACCGAAATTTGTCTTCTGCCATTAACCCATCATTAGATCATGCATCACATGCAAGGAGTAGTGGGCTCGCATTGTGAGGTGCCTGGGGAGTAAATGAGGAATCGAACTAATGACCCTTTGGCCATAAGCCGACTCTCTAGCCATCTAGGCCACGGCTGCCCCAAGAGACATACTGTATATTACAGTAGGTTGTTTGTAACTGCTTAAACATAGCTTTAATAATAAATATTAGGATGTCCAAAAGCTTCTTTCCATAAAGATAACATATGATTGATTTACAGAAATGTAAACTTAAAGATAAGTCTAGTGGATGTTACACATCAGTGATAACATCAATTAATTGATAATAACTTATCTGATAATTTGGGAAAAAAATATTAAATAATCAGGCAATCCATAGAGAAATGTTTTGGTGTTGTAATGCTATAACTAGGCCAAAAACAGATAATTAGGAGTAATTATTGCAAATGTTATTGCAATAATAAATTTGAATAACACTATGTACGAAAGGGTTAATGAAGTGTCGATTTAAGTAACTTCATCATTGTGAATTTGTGCTATAGCCAAATACCACAAAATACCATCCCCCAAATCAACTGGATTCACCCTTGACCCATGCCCTCACCTTCCACCAAGGTTGATGAAAATAAGCGAAGCATGTTTTGTGTAATCCTGCTGATAGACAAACATGCAAATAAACACAATGAAAACATAACCTCCTTTGCTGAGGCAATTAAATGTGCACACAATGGAGAGATGTCACACCAGTCTCTGTTCTCCTCTAGCTTGAAGTGGCCAAGACTTACGTGGACTACCACATGCAGGAGTTTGGCTACAAGAAGTCCAATGTCAATTTTGTCCAGGGCTACATCGAGGCCCTGATAGAAGCAGGATTGGAAAAGAACTCATTTGATATCATCATGTAAGCTGCAGCTCTTGTCTCTCTTAATTTCATGTTGCATTATAAAAGACAAATTATTTTGAAAATGTGACTTTCTTCCTTCACTTAGTTCCAACTGTGTGGTGAATCTTTCTCCAGACAAGAAAAAAGTACTGGCTGATGCCTACGATGTGCTCAAGGTACACAGCTTTTAACTCAGCATTGGCATTAATTTCGGGATCCATTTACAATGTCCAGATTCATTTTAACTCTTTAGATTCAAAAGTGTGTGTGTTTTTGATAATATCTACTTTTTGATCTTTAGGATGGTGGGGAGTTTTACTTCAGTGACGTCTACAGCAGTGCAAGACTAACAGATGAAATTAAAAATCACAAGGTCCTCTGGGGTGAGTTGGATTGATAATCTGCTGTCATAAAAATAACAAAATCCAGTCACAGTATATTACTGCTTGTTTTCCCTTGGCAGGCGAGTGTATTGGTGGCGCTCTGTGGTGGAAGGATCTGCTGCAATTGGCTGAAGAAGTCGGGTTCAGCTCCCCACGTTTGGTTACAGCCACCATCATCACTGTTGACAACAAAGAACTGCAAGAGATTCTGGGTCTGAGAAAAGTCTTGTTACTTGTGTATTTTTCTTTTTTATTTCTAAACACTAACTTTGGGAGGGCTGTACTAACAAGCATTCATTTGTGTTTCTGTTTTACAAAGAAATGGAATACATTAGTTTAAACTCATCTGAGACTGTTGGACAGTATTGTAAAAAAGTCCTAGGCAACCTTTAGCTTTGTTGTTTTTGCAGGATTGAAGTGTGCACACATCTATTTCTCACTCTCTTTTCATCAGATACAACAAGGAAATGCACAAAATATGTCCACAGCCTTAAAAGACACACAATAATATTAACTAAAAGGATTAAAGTCACTGCTTAATATGACCTCTGACCCCATGACAAGAAGCAGCACAAATAGTTAGAAACATCTGGTGTGTTGAGTAAAACCTGGTGTTTTATTTATTTTAACAACTTTGTACGGTGACCTTGCGTGTCCTGAAAGGCGCCTATAAATAAAATTTATTATAATTATTATTATAAAATATCAGAAAAGTAGTGTAATAAATCTCATATTGTCTAAAAAAGGGTGCAGCATATTAAAGATTACTAAGTGCAAAGGGAGGTCACACTAAATGCTTCCACTTTGGTTATAGAAGCTTAGAAACATTCATTTTTACTGCTTTACGTCCTCGATCAGTTTGTATTTAAATGCAGAAACTGAGAAATGCATATGTGTGGATATTAGAACTTTGTTAAACCTCCAAACCTGATGTTGACCTATGACTGTACTGTATAGTCAATTATGTCTTGAAACATTAATTTAATTTAATGAGAATTATGGATTTTGTTTAAAAACCATATCAAATGCTAGTGCAAATAGGGTTTTCACCAAACATCTAATTTTTATTTTTTATTTTATCTTTAAGTAGACATTGCAGTTGTTAGCAGTTACAAAGTCTAAATTATCAGGTGTTTGTGAATGTTATAGAAACATGATTTTTCACTTTAACTTGCACAGTAGAGCTTGTTTATGCATCAAATGACTAAATATAAACATTTATACAGTGGCGCTGTTTCATGCCTCCGGAAAAGGGAAGTAAAAATATCATGGTTATGGGTGCTGCTATGTTGAGTCATGTCTTAGTGAATGTTAACTGTCATAAGTAAATAAATCTGTCTAACATATTTAACCCTCTAACTCTCTAAAACGTATGTATGGCAATTTTTTTGTTTAATGGAACCTTGAACTGTTTACATTAAAGTGAAAGAAACAATATATTTAAGATTTTATTTTGCCATTGAATAATTTTTCATATTTTGTTTTTGCAATACAGGTGATTATAAGTTCATTTCTGCAACGTACCGCCTGTTTAAGATCCCTAAAGGCCCCACTGAACCCTGTCAGGTCATGTACAACGGCAGCATTACAGGTGTAGAGAGCAGCTTTCAGTTCGACAGCCAGTACACCTTCCAGGTCTGTAGTTCTTAGAGCAAGAACAGCTTCTGTTCAATGTCTGTCCTACATTTACTGAAACTAAATCAGATGTGGGTACAATTTAACAGGCTGATAAAGTGGTGGAAGTAGATGGAGAATTGGCCAAGATCTTGACCAAGTCCAGATTTGCAGAGGATTTCACATTACAACCACCTGGAGGGTCATCTGAGCGCTGTGGGGTCAAAGTTAAGGTCAGTATCATAACATTAATGGCAATTTAGGGTGCGTCTTATTTTTCAATTTGATTGTGTGATCCTGAATTCTTAATACACACTTGGCCTGGATATCGCTGTGGTTCATCACCATTAAGGATGTCAGAAAGGACTTTTATGTGTCCTGAAGTGTAACGAGCTAACACTGATTAGGGAGTGCTGAGTGAAGATGCACACATTTGTGGAAATGTTTTACTGGCCTGGTCTGGTTGATTCATAGATTCATGGATTTCCTACTATTCCAATTGTTTCCATGCACCCAGCTTAGCTGGAGTATCCATTCCACGTTGGGCAGCACCTAAAATCAAAATAGAGATCACCAAGACTAACTGAATGAGTTTTTCCCAGATTTAATGATTTAGTCCCTAGTGGACTTCATTGTTTGCAGTTGCATCCTTGAAACTCTGATATAGTAATTCCAAAAATAATGTGAAGTTCTCAATTTGTATGGAAAAATTAGACTTTCTGGACTTTTCATCATATGCTTAAGTGTTCAGCAGATCAGACCAAAACCACCACAAAGCAAAACTGAAGTTCAAAGTATAAGCAACTGTTTTCTGATTCACTGTCCAGGTAAAATTAGTGAATCTAATCGTCAGAAAAAATAACATCCAATCACAGTAATTATTGAGAACTGAATGATATCTTCTTGAATTCCAACCCACAATAACTGTTTAAGAGTCTGAGCAGTGAAGACCACACTATAATGTGACTGATCTGTGATCTTTAATTGCTGCTCATGTATGTTTACAGTGACAAACCTTTGTACACATTTGTGTTTAAATATATCTATGACAACAGATAAGAATGCACCACTGCACTGATGAGGTTTTACAGTTATTAAATGATCAGTCACTGCTTAGATACAAACTCCAAACCATAAAACCTCACTATAGAGCAGTTTAAAGCCAAGCAATAACTGATTAAGCAGTGACACTGATTGCATTTACTCTGTTGCCTATATGTTTAAAAAAAAAAAAAGGTTTTCAGACACAATCCTCTTCTTATTTCTATTTATACAGTAATTACCTTTGACCTTGAGCAATGATTACATTGTGAGTCCCAGTTACACTTTATCATGAATAAATCACATTGTCACAATCATTTCATGAGAAGAGGTAAAAATATTTTATTCCAGCCTTAATGGGGCAACGGTGTATATTAATAAAACATTCTAGTTGTTTACCCTTATTTCAGAAAAAGCTAATCATCTACTATAATTCCTGTTTTCATTTAGCTGTGCAAAACCTGACTGACCACACTCTCACTTTCAGTTCTTCAAATACCTTGAAAAGGTCACATATTCATCTAATATCAAACCATATCCTCTATCTTATTGAAAGAAGGTGTTTCTCCTTGTGACCAGAGATGTACACATTTCTTTGGAGCATGCTTCACTGCCCTCTCTCTACCCTAGCTGCTAATAAAACACATATTCCACATCTGAATAATCCTAATTATAAAATCAGAATAATATTAGCATATCCCACATGTCTTATTTGGAAAAATGTTTACATGACACCAGGCAAAATCAAAATACTACTTAAAGAAGTCCTCATATCATTTCTCCGTACATTTTCTCCTTGCATGTCACTACATCTTCAACAATTTGTAAGATTCAAGTGAGTAAAACAGTTGCATGTAAAACAACTAGGTTGTGCCCTAAATGCATACAAGTGTTTTTTGGTTTTTCTTTGAGCACTAGAGGTCAGTGTGTTTGTAGTCTGACACACCCAGAGAGCCCTGCTGTCTCTGTGTGTATGTAGTCACACACACATGTGCACCAAGATGAGGGCTGCGTACACTCGCATACCCACTCAAACATACATACGCACACTTCACACGCACAAGGTCAAGCAGCTGTCTTGGAGTCATAACCAGACTGTGGAGTCATGCTGGGGAACCTTGAACAGGAAGGAATGTTCTCTTCTCAGCTAGAGGAATGCCATCTTATCAGCTCTCATGGTCAATCTGAGCACATATACACAACTACAAACACAACTATACATTTCTCAATGAGAATCGTAATCCTTTAATCGCCCAGGACACCTTCATATTACTCTAAACAGATTTCCTTTTAGTTTTGGGGAGTTACGAGGTAAAAAAAAGAGGAGTCATTCATGAAAATCTGTCCTGTGGTTTAACCTTTGGACTGACCATCTGAAATCAGCTCAAAGATACTTTTATGCAATCTCTAACAAGTGATAATAGTAATAAAAACCCTTTGGTCTCGTCTCTTCAAAGTACGGCTACTGTGAAATGCTGATTTAAACAACAGCCAGTGTTTGACCAAAGACACTGAGTCAATACACCTGCAGTAAACACTCACTGAAAGACTATAAACATCAGATTGCATTCTAATGTAGCAGAGCACAAGGTATATTCATTAGTATTAAATGACAAAAAACAAAGGGAACAGATCTCTTTATTTTGACTTTGTAATGTGTTTTACTTTGTTGATAGTTGTGGATGAAATAAGTGAATTTATGTCATGTCAAACTGGATGTTGCAAACTTCAAATGAATTATGCTATGGGAACTTGTCCACACAGGCCAGCATTGTGGATCCTTTTGAGCTGGCCCCTCTGCTGGAGAAACAACAGCCGGGTTCAGCCACTGGGGGTTGCTGCAGCACACAAGCTGCTACCTGCTGCAAGTGATGGTGGGAAATGGAAGAGAGAGGATCCATACCTGCTCATGTTCACTAACAGGTGTTAAAATTCACTATACCATATGACTTGTCATTGTGATGTGTGTCATTAATTAAAGACTCCGATTATACTCAAATTATTGAGATGATTATGTTGCTTTAACAAAACGGCAGCTATCCATGGAAAGGTTTTAATACATATATAATCCTGAGCAGTGTTGATTAATTAAAATGGTCTGATGATTTCTTTTACAGCTGTCTTTTTCCCCATCTATCCATGTCCTGTGTAATCCACTTTGCCTTAACGAATTACATTACTCATATTATTTGACATAGCATGGTTAGATTATTTGTAATACACCTTTGACAGATTTTATTTACAGATATGATGCAATGTTAGCTTTGGCACAATGTTCTAATCCATTTCGCTGTGACTGTGTAAACTTTTAAAACTTTGTTAAATTTCAATAAATATGAGTGAATTGAATGCTTATCAGTTATTTCATGCGCTATTATGTCTTTTATTGTCAGGTGTTTTAAGCTCCTTTTAGATGCCATGAGTGTTGCAGTATTATTTTATCATGTGTAATTAAAATTTTTGTTTCTTTGAAATAACTATTTGAGCTGCTCATAAATCACGTTCACATTATGGCTTTCACCTGTGATGAGCAGCCACAAACTGCTCTTGTAAAGGTCATAGGTCAGAAAGTTTCAGAAACTTTTCTGTAGGGGATATAGGGTTGACTTACTGCTGAGGCATCAGCGTGGCCCTGTGGGAATATTATAAAGCAGCAAACGATTAAAGGACATCAGACATTTTATAAATGATCATAAATGAACACCTCTTATAATCTGAAAGATAACATCTGTGTGCATGAGACTGAATATGTGTTCACAGGAGTCTGCATTATGTCATGGTGTGAAGCGGTGCAGTGTATCATCCCGTGGGTTCCTCCTGTAGTAGATATATGTTAAAGTCACGAGTAGAGTCCTGTCCGTCTCTTAACATGAGGTGCACTTGTTTTGGAATGTGATTCGCCAAGGAGGCTGCGTAGGCCCCGCCCCGTGGCCAACGGCCCCGACTGATTGGCCGAAGCCGTCGCCTGTCTCGGGGACATCAGGGGAGGCACGAGTTGGCCCATAAGCCTGCGCTCGCGAGTCATCAGTGTCGGACACGTAGTGGGAACGAGCAGGTCCCGATGCGCGAGTCACGGCAACGCTCGGTGGAGATGAAGGCGGACTCCGACTGGCTCTGATTTTTAAAAGCCCTTTTCATTCAGGAGGTTGGTTGCCAATGGTTATCAATATGGCAGAACCGTTATTCCAGGCACCCACCGCTGCAAAAATGGCGTCACTTAACCGGGTCCGAGCTTTGGCGATGATTTTCTTAACCGTCACTGGCTGTTGTGTCACCCCGACAAGTGGCAAGGAAGGGTCCGAGGAGACCGTCATCATCGGGCTCCGACTGGAGGACACGGACGACATTTCCTTCATGGATAAGGGCTACCTGCGGGTGAGTGAGCGGTCTCGGGTGAAATTAAGGGTGTACGGGCAGAACATCAACAACGAGACCTGGTCTAAAATTGCTTTTACGGAACATGAGCGGACCCGGGCGGTAGGGAGCCTTGACAGCTCCTCAGGGGATAACCAGAGCCAGGAGGACTCGTCCGGCTTGCATCCCTGTGGCATTAGGACTTCGGATATAATTATATTGCCCAACATCATCCTAAATCGAAAGACGTCGGGAATAGTTGAAATTGAGGTCAAACCTCTGCGAAAGACGGAGAGGAGCAAAGCGTACTACCTTTGCATCGCCACCTCGTCACCGGCCGTGGCTGGGATGCACGACCCGTGGACGGAGAACACCTGGATCTACCACGACGGAGATGACACCAAAGTAATAGTGGTGGAGGAGAAAAAGTTTCTGCTGCCTTTCTGGCTCCAGGTCATCTTCATCTCCATGTTGCTTTGCCTGTCGGGAATGTTCAGCGGCTTGAACTTGGGGCTCATGGCTCTGGACCCCATGGAGCTCCAGATAGTCCAGAACTGCGGCACGGAAAGGGAGAAGAATTACGCCAAAAAAATCGAGCCGGTCAGGAGCCAAGGGAATTACTTACTTTGTTCGCTTCTACTCGGGAACGTGCTGGTGAACACCACGCTGACCATCCTGCTGGATGATATCGCCGGTTCGGGTTTGATCGCTGTGGTCATGTCCACCATTGGAATAGTCATTTTTGGTGAAATCGTGCCTCAGGCCATCTGCTCCAGACATGGCCTCGCAGTCGGCGCCAATACAATATTCCTCACCAAGTTCTTCATGCTGCTCACCTTCCCTGCGTCCTACCCGGTGAGTAAGCTGCTGGACTACCTGCTCGGACAGGAGATAGGAACCGTGTACAACCGGGAGAAGCTTCTGGAGATGCTGCGCGTCACGGACCCCTATAACGACCTGGTGAAGGAGGAGCTGAACATAATCCAGGGCGCACTGGAGCTCAGGACTAAGACCGTAGAGGACGTGATGACCCCGCTGAGAGATTGCTTCATGATCCCCGGGGATGCCACCCTGGACTTTAACACCATGTCTGAGATTATGAAGAGCGGCTACACCCGTATCCCGGTGTTTGAGGGTGAGAGGTCTAACATAGTGGATCTGCTGTTTGTCAAAGACCTGGCATTTGTGGACCCAGATGATTGCACCCCTCTCAAAACCATCACAAAGTTTTACAGCCACCCGTTGCATTTTGTGTTCAATGACACCAAGCTGGATGCAATGCTGGAGGAGTTTAAAAAAGGTGAGACAAATAGATACCTGTATTTAAAACCCTTATATGGCATTATCTCTGTTATTATGGTGACAAATGAAAATGGATCAGGTTTGTTTCATTTTCTTCTCTGATGCTTGACCCCTTGACCCTAGCATATTGACCCTTCACCTGTTTACCCCCTGTAGAAAAGTGAGTCACCGCTTGTGTATCACTACATTTTAGTCAGCATACATATAATTTCTTCTTAAATCAGTTTGGAAGCACAGTCAAACAGTTCTTCATCGAGATGTAAAGTTGTGAAAGGTGAATCCAAATATATCCCAAACCCAATTTTCAGGAATGATCTGAGGAGGAGAATTCTTCAGCTCCTTTGACGTTTCACAAGAAGTTCCAGGTAGTCAAGGAAAAAGAGGTGGAGTAGGAGGAGGAAGGAGGATGGAGGATGGAGTTGTTTTGCCACTTTGGGTCATTCTTATCTGACCTGCCTCACACAGCACACTTGCAGCCCCATCAGTAGTGTGAGGTGCACCTGTTAAAGCCCCTCTCTCTCTCTCTCTCTCTCTCTCTCTCTCCCTCTGGTCACTTCCTGTGAAGGCTATGAGGAGGTGTCCTTATCTCTCCATCGCTTCCAGCCACTGTTAATGTTCACACTGTTTCTCTGTGTCCGTTCTTTTTTGTCTCAACTTTCCTCGTCTTCTCATTCATTCAACCTTTTGACTCTTTCCTCTCCTTCCACCGCTGCCCCCCCCCATCTCTCTCTCTCTCTCTCTCTCTCTGAATTTGTGAATGTATTAGGACATGTGGGAATGGTGCAACAGCACTGCTGAGGTTATCAGGTGGGGGCATCTTGTTTGAGAACCTGTTTAAATCCCTCTCTACCTCTCTTGTGCTTGCCTCTAAATGATGGTGGCGATAACTCCTTTTGTCCAGCCCTGGAATGCAGTCGTGTGGATAATGAATAACAGCCTCTAACACCCTCGAGCCCCCCGTCTGTTGTGTGTGTGTACATATGCGCATGGCATTTGAAAAATATGTTTACCTCACCCATAGTTAACCTGGTGTTGTGCATTGCCATCCCACCTTCTATTGTAACCTCTGACTAAGTTATTCCTGACATTTTCCTGCAACTCTTTTGTGATGAATGACCACATCTGGAGATCTGGTGTTTTTTTTTAGTTTTTTTTTTTTTATCATTTTCTAAAACAGTGTCAAAAACATGATTGATGAATTGTGTACTCATTAGAATATTCACTTTACTTTTAAGAGGATTAATTGGGTGGAAAAACAAAACAAATTACCAGCTCCATTACCAGAAATTAGGTTCAGGATTCCATGCCAAATTAGCATTACATAATATACTAGTAAGGGAGGTTTGTTTGTTTTCATCTCAGTTGACTATTTACAGACATGCACTAGCAGCAGAAAACATACTTTAATTCCCTTGAGCATGTTGATAATTTTTTTTGAGTGATGCAAGTACATCAGAGGAAGTGTAAGAGTACAACTTTGCTCCATTTTTACAGCATTACTCTGAAATATGAAATGTGCAGCCTCTGTCTGTAATATACCTCAGTGTTCTATTACATTTAACAGTGAATTTGTCTGTATTTGAATAAGTGCTTTAGTGCTAATGTGGGTATGAAAACAGTAGGACATAGAGAGAGAGAGAGCATCTCTCATCCATGATACTAAAGGTTTCACTGTACACCCAACAAATACAGTCAGCAAATGTTAAATTCAGTGCAGACATGATAGTGTGAATACATAAATATTGAACGCTGAGGGCGGTCAACATTTAGTCAGTATCTGAATAATTTCAAATAGTTATTTAATATTTTTCTTGTCCATTTTATACCATTTGTATAGTATTTATAGCCTGACAATAGTTTAATTATACACATACTGTATATGTAATGAAGAATAGCCATTTATTACAATTAACATAGAGAGACATGAATAAAAATCACACTTGTTTGCATTGTAGGCTGTGTAAACAAAAGTAGTACAGGAAAGATTTGACATAAATAGCTCAGATATACAGAGACTACTGATGCGTACAAAGAAACCTCTGACATTTAAATGATTGTAGAAATATGGATGGAAACGTGACATTTCTTTTTGTTTCATCCAGCTGTTTTTATACAGGTGAACAGAGGCCATTATCATTGATTTGCAAAATAAATCCAATGACAGCAAATCAATAATCACTGATAATTAATAATCAGAATTGTATATTTGTTTATAACATTTGACATTACAGAGTTGCTTGCTTTTCTTTACATAATGCAGATGATAGTAAAGTGGCGACATGAATAAAGCAGTTAATTGATAAAATAATAATAATATTGACTAATGATATTTTTTTGCTGTAGATGTATTTGTAATCTAACGCAATCAAATACAAAGAAACACAATTAAATTTGGCGTACTGTAATTTATTGTTATTGAAAACCTTGAAATATTGGAACAAACTGTCAATGAAAGTTTTGGTGAGTCATATGTAAAAAGTCTGTTATAATAGTCCTATATTGATTACATTTTGTCACCAGCAAAAATGGGAAGTAACTAACAACTAATGCTTTAATACTTAATTTAAGATTTTTTTTTTCAGGTATCAGTGCATTATTTATTTATTATTCTGACAAGTTTGAACTTTTACTGATTACATTTTCTATATTAGTTTATCATTTTAGTTTCTGTGCATTTGAGGAAAGTTAAGGATTATTATTTATTTTACTTTACAGTGTATCTTCCAGATATCAAGACCATTTTCAACCACATGGACAGAATAGTTAAGACAGTAAGATTTGGTACATCATGCATGCTAAATAATGCAAACAACATAAGTGATGAAAATATGAAAAACAAGCAAAATAAACATGCAGTAATGGACATGTATCATTTGTAGAATTGCACAAGTCGTGCGAGTCACAAATTTTCCTCACACCCACTCATCAGTTAATGCCCAAAGATGTGACATGGTTGTGAGTGTGTGCTCCTCTTCATCACTACAGGTCACATCTACTTGTTGTTTTTTCTTTCAGTTTGCTGATGGATGCTGCCAAGGCTCTATCTGATAGGTTAAATATTCACATGCTGAGTGTGAATGTGTAGGTTATGTAAATATGTAAATTCATTGATTTTTTTCATACACATTGGGTTTCAGGCAGTACAATGCTCATGTACATCAGCACCAGTTGGAAAAAAAATGAAATTAAAGACATTGCTGATGTCCGTGTAGAGAATAAGAGAAGCCACATTATAAGCCTACTGTGCAGAACTCAAATCATTTTAGACATTGCCAAAACCAAATTAATGTAAAATCAAATTGGAGAAAATCAAAACTTAATGATTTTTCCCAGAGCTAATAGTTGTAGTTTATTACCCCTTCTTTTGCTAAGTTGAATTATCTGCTCTAGTTTTTACAGAATTTTGTTGACAAATGTCATAATAATAAGAAAAGTCCAAAATCATGTGAAATTATATTTTTTAATTGAAAAATGCTACGTTTCCTTTTACATTTACCTGTAATCTTCCAACTCATGTGTCTAAATTTTCTACAAACATAAGCTAAAACAGAGGAACCCAGACACAACTTGAGCCCTTAACGTTTACTCATCGATACACAGCACTGAAGCTTCTGTATGTGGCTCAGGCTCCCTGTACTGCTAATAGCCAACCCAGCTGATGTTCTTATTATATGACCTACGCACTTAGAGCTGCTCTGATGTGAAGTGACTGGGACATACTGTAGTAATTTTTTTTTTTTTTTTTTTTTTTTAAATATGGGTGGCCCTGTGCCAGAGGGAATTCGCCGACAGTTCCTCATGGAAGTCATAAGTAACTGTTATAGGGAGCTCTGCAGGATCAAAGTTTCCCGTCAATCTGGCTCTGTTCACAGCACACACTCAGTTCAAAGTGCTTTGTAATATAAGTCATTGTTAATTAATTTGATGCCACTTGCAGAGCTGTATCTGAAGTCTGGTATAAAAAATAAATAAATTAAAAAAAATAACAAAACATGCACACATAACCAAATGCCACAACGTGCTCATACTGGAGACTAGTTCTTCAAAACAAATCGTATTTTCATCTTCTTCTCAACACAGACATCCACAGTAACCACAGGCCTGATCTGCCTTGGCGGACGTTTGTGCTTTCCTACTTTATGCATTCACACTCAGAATGTTCTGCCCTGTGCATAATAATATTTCTCCAATCCCATTTTCTGTATTTTATCTAATATCCTCTATTTAATTGTCATGAATTTTGTCTTGACATCGTGGTGACGTTCGGACCGCATACGTACTCTTAACACCTTACACTGCATTTTAGTGATGTGATTTAGAAAGCTGCTTTGTCTGGACACTTAAAGATATTAAATAAATCCATAGATCAATCAGTCAATTAGGGCAGCAACTAACTTTTGTTTCTTTGTCAAATAATTAATTATTTTTTATCCCATTAGTCAATTAGTTGTTTGGTCTATAGCATCATAAAATGGTCATTGTTTCATAGAAGAGGAAAATATAACATCTAACGAAGTGGAATAATAAAATTAGAAGGCTTTGTCCTTTTAAAAATTCCTCAAACTGATTAAATCAATGAACAAAATAGTTGCAAATGATTTCAACAGTTGATAACTAAGCTATGAATCACTACATCTTCATAGTCATTTTTAAAACTGTCATAACCTCAGGGTCCACATAAAAAACAAGACAAAACCTAGAATAAATGCCATGTAAATACATTCCATATATACTGTGCTGCAATAGTAGGACATGAATTGTAATAAATAGTTTCTTATCATCCCAGATCCATAATTAACCTCATAAATGTCTTATTATTTTTTTAAAGCTGTTATATGTAGTATTGATATTCCAAGTTCTCAACAGTAGGGGGAAGTCATGTACCAGAACATATTTATGACAAATAAAACCACTAACAAATCAATACTGAGTATCTACAGACTATATTACTCACTGAATCAAGTATAAAACTCATTATTTACACACTATATTATGGTATCATCAAGTTATGTTCTCAAAACAAAAATTCATTGCCAGTAGTTTTGACAGTGTTTCCACGCTGCGACAACTGATAGTTTGCATTATAGCTCTGTTAGCTTAGCTCGTTTAGCACTAAAGATCTTGTTTGCATCTGTCACTTTAGTCTGATCCGTGGATCAACAAATAGTGATAATAACATGACATAATAATTGTATACCTTCATAACCCTCATAATCAGACCCATCTGTGTAGAAGAAATGCTGTGATTTCATAATCAACCTCCATTCTTTTCATTTAGATCTGGGTCCAGTGGTGAAAACAACCACTGTGATTCTAGCTTGTATCACTTTATCATTTTATTTTATTTATTTATTTAATTTTTTACTTTTTATTTAGATATTTTCTTTCTTTTTTCCCACAAAAAAACAGAACAGAATATTCTCTGACATAGGATCTTAAAAATTAAAACACAAATAAATAAATGGCATACAATAGGAATACCATAATGGTGCATCGCATGGATAAAAAAATACATAAACAAATATTTGTTTTCACCAAAGAAAGTTAAATCAGTACAATATCAGTCATATAGGGACATAACATTCTTGTAATAGCTCCCATTCCTTCATCAGTCACCCAGATATTGCGTAACACAATTCCATCTTTGTTCAAAAGTGTCCATGTTTAGTTGTAGACTCGCGGTCATTTGCTCCATAGTGTAGACCTTTTCCAGTCTCTGCACTCACTGAGTTATGGTCGGTGGTTTTGGATCTTTCTTGTTGATAGTTATCATTCTCTTAGCGATCAGTAGAAGTATCTGTAACATGTGTCTTTGATTTGAACTATATACTTTGTCACTTTATTTGACTCTAAAAGGTCATTCTTAGTCCTTCTCATTTCATCTGGTCACTTTCTGATGCTTTGGTCAAAGGTTATGTGGTGTTAGTTTTCCTCACCATGGGAGACCAGCACAGTGACTCACTACTCCCTCTAGTGGTCACAAAAATCCCCCGGCCTGTTGGCGTGATCTCTGTAAGGATCATTTTAGGGTATTTTTTTAAATGTATGAAAGTATAAATTCTACATCTAACCCCTTTAAAGTTTAAAAGCAAAGTTAAAGAAACGATTATATATACATTATATGTCAAAACATGACAAGCACTTGACAAAGAAATGAAGTATTCAGGAATCTATAACACGTACCAACAATTCTAATGATATTTAGCATTTCATTGCTGAGCCCCATTGTTGCATATTACATAACACTCATTTAGTTCAGTGGATGAATAAGGGAGTCAGTTAACACGAGGTATGAAGATAGAAAAACACAAAGTACTCTAAAGCTAGTTTTCTTGGTGGTAAAATTAATTAATACAGGTCCTGATCCTCATCGGTGTGTCCTTGTTTACCCGGCTCAGTCCAGGTCCTAGGTTAGAGGTTACAGTGCGACTCATCTAGGAGGTTTTTAATTGAGACGGACACCCTTTGGAAACTTCTGACCCTTTCATTAATTGCTCTCTGTCTGCGATTGTAACAATTACTGTCATCCAGGGGTTGCTTGTCAAACTGCAGGTTTTACCACTTAATGAATGAGTCAGTGTGAGCCATTTGGGACCAAACCAAGTAGTTGAGTAAGAAACGGAGGATTTAACCAGCTCTCTTATGTCTGATATTTAGTGGATTTTTCTGATTTAGTGGAAGTGAAATTTTGGGCACATGCTTAACTGGAGTATGGATGGGATTTTTGGTCTGCTGTTTGCTTTTTCTTGGTAACATCTGCCATATCCTCCAGAGACCCAGGAAAGTACATGTTTTGACTTTTTTTTTTTTTTTTACATTAAATAAATGTCTTTAATGTCTTTACTATCAGATACAATTTTTATTTTATTTTTTATGGAATGCCCTTTGCAGTGGACAGGATTTTTTTTTTGTTGAAGTAAAGCTTTGAAACTCTTGTCCCCTACAGAGGACAAAAATGCATTGCTGGGTCTCAGGAGGATTTAGTAGTTCTGATGGATTCTTCCAGTCTTGAACCTTTATGTCTCAGTTACTCTGCTGGTTTTCACAGATTTACATAGGGTTTTATTAGATGTGTCCATGGGCCACTGTGTACATGGTACTCTGCATAGCTCAGTCTTATTTGCTGAATATTCCTAATGACCAGTGAGGATTTCTAAACACCAAAAAGCCTCCCTCAGTGCTGCTCTTCCTGAGCCTTTGCAGCTTCACTGTTTGAGAGTTAGGCCCCAGTGTAATAGAGCCTACATGCGGCCTGGCACGTCTTGAACTAGTTCCCCGATTGCTGCAATATAGGCCAATCTATGCTTAATTCAGATTCAGCAGCCTTCACAGTCTCTTTGCTCAGTACTTTGTCTTAAAGTGAAACTCATTTTTTTTCCCTCCGGTGGCCTTTGTCAATGTAATGACAGCAGTTTTGTGATTTGCTCCAAATGGTTTCATTCTTTTCTGTATGTTTGTGCGGGAGCGTATCATAGCAAATGTCTTGAGAGCACGTCGGAGTGTTTGCCTGGTAACCCTTGGTGCTAAAGCTGAAACAAGTGTTGAGATTAAATGGCATCATGTTGGTAAGAACACTTAATGTTTCCTGATGAGGGACACCCCTTTGAACTCAGCGGGACTTCTCCTGCCAACCCCTCACTTTATCAGTACTAATTACCTCACATCAAAATGTTGTGTGCGTTTCACCGTACTTTGTGTTACAGAAAGCATTAGCAGTAGAGTTTTCCCTAATGTGAAATTATAGTATTAATAGAAGTTGCGTGCTGCTAGGTTGAAGCAAATGATATGTCATAGTGTTTTAGGTCATTAATAAAAACTGTATATGTAGAAACAGTACATTTTTGCAATTCTATGGAAATATTGTATTTAAATGCTTGTTTTTCTACTTACCTATGTTGACATTTTGGAATTAAGACCCAGTGTATAGTCGGCCTCCAGTTTCTTATAATTCCCACCTTAACTTAATTTAATCTACAGTGTTTGAGTTTTCATACTCAAAGCAACCTCTTTGGCAGCAAACTGCTGTTGTAGCAACCCGTTTCATGGTAACTTTTCTCCATTGTACTCCGCACTTTGAAATTAAAGCCACACCAGCTGTTTTGCATGTTTTAGTCTATTTAGTAGAAGTGATTAATTGACATTGCTACCAACCATTTTTCCAAAACATACCCGGTGCTTAGCAGAGACTTGTAACTCATCCTGTGGCAATGTTTGTTGCTAGTGCCTCAGATCATTTAAAAGGGTAATGACTTTTTGGCTCGTGAGGGCCAACAAATAAACTGATAAGTCAATGTATTCTCACCAGATGAAGAGACACAGAGTAACACCAGCAAGTTAAAGATTCTGTCTCTTTTACTAACTGTTGTGATCTCTACTGTCTTCTTAGTAAAATATGAACTTGGATACTATAAAGGCACTGACTGAGATGCATATAAACTAAAAACACACAGACATTTGACAGTAAATTTCAGTAGTAGGAGCAAATCTCAGTCGTGTCAGTGTGTGTGGTACATACACTAAATACGTTATTGGTACTGATGTTATCTTAACTATTTCAACTAGTGGTAAATAGGTTCATTATATATGTTGTAAAACTACTTTCATTGGAGACATATGGGGTGCTGAAAGACACAAAATATTTGTTCTGTTGTTTTCTTTTGGTTTAAATGGAGATATGGTATTGAAGAGAAAATATTAATCAGGAGCTGGTATTGATGCCAAAGTATTTCCAACATCTGTAATATTATTGCAAAAAATGTATCAGTATTTCTCAACCAAGATCCATATATATCATTGTTACAGTATTTTTTTTTATTTTTTTGTAGTGCTGTTTAGAGGAAATAGGTTGAGACTATGAAAATAACAACATTCTTAAACTTTTGAGGGTTAGGGTTAAGAACTGGTGGGGTTGTGGAAAGATAACAAGCCTTATTCTGATACACAAAAAGTCTGCAAACATGGTTGAAACAAGTGCTGTCAATTACAATTTTGAATCAGATTAATCACAGGGTTTCTGTGGATTAATTTAGAATAATCACAATTAAATATCATACATTTTTATTCTATAATAATCACGTTTCATTTTGCATGAACAAACAGACTCAAGAAAGAAGGGAATATATATGCACTTAATGTGTTTGTTGCAAGCTGGGCGACACGTTAGCCGAAGTGCTAACAGAATTCCCGACTAAAGTATGCTTTACGTTAATGTGGTATTTGAAGCTGGAAGTGCGTCGGTGAAAAGAAAACTCCTTCCTGCAGAGTGTGCATAATATTTTTTTGGTTGACTGTTGAGTCTTGTTTTTTTTTTGTCCTCATATTTCCATCCAGAGGCCAACGTGCTATTTATCGTCTTCTATCTTTATGGGTTGGTTCTGCTGGCTGTCACTACTGGATCAACTACCCATTTGCACATTCGTGACGCTAACTCTACTTGGATAAACTGCCCGAAATGTGTCGCCAGAGACGTTCAGAGTCATTCTGTGTTGCAGATGGGTTAATTACATTAAAATTTTTAATCCGATTAATTATGATGATAGATTAGTCTGCATTTACGTGCTAATTTTGATAGCCCTTGCTAAAACAGTCATATACTCCATGTATTTATTAGTTTAATATTTCGATCACAGTCCTTTTTTAAGCATTTTTACTACTTACTTTCTGGGGTCTGTATACAAACCCACGCCACTGGTGAAAACACTACTATGTTGATATTCATGCATGTAGACAATATTTACATGGAACAAGGTCCCAGTGTTGATTCTGTTATCCCACAGTTTTTACCACCAGCTGTATTAAGCTAAATGTCTCTGCACTGTAAAGAGTGTGTCAGTACATGCAACCACTTGCTATTATACAAACTTATTTCATCCATCTTTTATGTTCTGTATAATAAAGTAAAAATAACAGAGATGAAATAGTTTCTGAAAGTAGATTTTTAGACTCAAAGATTGAAAACTACATGGATTATATTGGTGGAAATCTATAGTGTTCATGCTAGTTTGTGGAATTAAATGCAATTTTGAGTGAATGTTGCTGGTGTTAAACTCAGTAAGATTGAAGTGTTTGCTTATTATAGCATTCCCACGAGTGATGCAACATTATTAATCGCATTTATTCAGAAATGTGCGTAAAGGTGTAAAGTAAAATCACTTAAGACAGGACTGACTTTGAGGGATTTTGATGTTGTCCGGCCTAAAATCGTGGTCTTCCTGACCAAGTTTGTTGTGTTAAAGACTGGCTTTTGATTTGGCCTACATTCTTCAGATTCTGGTGCAACATGGAGTAGGCTTTTAAGACCTGATTAGTACAGCAGTTGAGGAGTGTGAATCTAGGCGCAATACATTCTCAAAGCCTGTCTGATCTGGCATTATGACTTTTTCTTTACATCTATTTTCCCGGCGCCTCATACTACATGATTATTTAAGGCAAAAAAAAAAAAAAAAAAAAACAGCAGGAAAGGTGTCCTGCTAGAGGCCCTGATTTTCCATTGAGTGTTAATGTTTGCGTGTAGTTGAGCCCGTGCTCTTGTAGGCTTTTACCATTGTTTGGTACAACCCTACAACTCCAGATTTTACCGTACAAACAAGTGACACTTTCAGCCTTCTATATTTGGCATTGGATGGAAAATACTTAGACTTCTAAATTCCCCCCACTTGGCAACCCTGTGTGCACCCAACAAAAGGTGCAATAGAAAATACTCTGTGTATATATATATATATATATATATATCAGAACAAGGTCCCCGTTTCCTTGAAGAGGACGTGTTAGCATGCTTCACTTTGAAGGGCAAATGATATGAATTTCTTTCATCAGCCACTTTGACATGACCTCACTCTGTGCCAAGCTTTTATTTATATGCATTACTGTTCATGTCAAAAGACTGCATTTAGTAGTGTGATAAAGGGCTTTTATGTGTGTCTGCTGAGATGTTTTTGTATCACTAGAGTCAAGAATAAGTCCCATATTGTGTCAGGCAAGTGTGTAGGCTAACAGGTACATTGCATTTCACAAGTCTGCTTTGATGGCGTTTGACCATACTACTGCAACAAAAGGTTTTTATTCATTCTACAATTCAAGAGAGCACATTCATCCACCAAAAAGAAAAAAGTTACCACTCAGTACCGTCTATATTGCACTCATTTCAAAAGGTTGCAGTACACTGGCTTGTTTTTTTCCCCAGCACAGTAGTACATGTCGGATCACATCTTTTCCTCCTTATACTGTAACTTGACGGGAGTCTCATTAGTGAGTAATTTCTGGTAGCCTCTGATGAAGGCTATTCCCGAAGTAGGGCTTTTGGTCGTTTTTGTGTTGTGGATGTAGTTAAGGAGCTGAGTCTGCTTCCAGCGCATGTTGCCTAGGATCTGTAGCCATGCGCTAGTGAGGAAAATGTGTTATTATGCAATCTAGAATGCAACCGCCCCCACGTTCCTTTTAATAAGCTCCTTCCCAAAACAGAGATCACACTGGACCTTTTTATTGGCCCGGGTGTGTACAGACTATTTCGTTTTTATAATTGGCATGATTAATGCATTACCATAACGACTAAAGACTGACATATAAAGCAGACTATGGAGCAGAATGGAGCTGTTCGAGTGCATTCACAGTCATTTGTATTTACTTTCAACAGCCTGGTCCAATCTGCCTGTAAAGAAATAAAATAAAGAAAGCACTGAAGAAAATAAACTCTGTCAATTCTAGTGATCACAAAACCGCAATTCTAATATGTAATGTCATCAGGGAAAGAACATTTACAAGTGATTTTTTTTTTTGTAGTTACTGACAGATTTCCAACACCAGTAACATTTCTACAAACAAAAAAGATGTATTAAAGTTTTTGAACCGCAATTATTATATATCAGTGTTACTGTATTTTATTCTACTACTACTGCTGTTTTGAGGTAATAGAGTACAACGATGGTGGTTAGGGTTAAGAATTAGCAGCATTTGGGGTTGTGGAAAGATAATAGGGCTTATACTGATACACAATAAGTCTACAAAAATGGTTTGAAACAGGAATATACTCAGTCTTTTTAAGCCACTTTTTTTTGTATTCACTTTGTAGAGTCAGTATACAAACCCAAATCGCTGGCAAAAACCCTAGAAAATATCAACATGAAACATATTTTTTGGTACGTAAATGTTGGTATTATACATACAATTGATTTTCACAAATACATAAACAAATAATAAAATAAGCAATAAACATAATGATTACTGTGATGATTTCTTATATGTTAAGGGAACATTTAGAATACATTAAGACAGGTGTGCCAAAACTGGCTCTCCAAAAGGTTCAATCCAGGCCATGGGATGAATTTGCAAAGTCCAAAAATTACACAGGAAACACTAACAATTGAGGATGTGACTGAGTCTTGACTAGTTGTATTGGTTATCATATTAAATACTGTATATTCTTTGTTCCAGATTCCTATTAATAAAAGTTTTGTGACTTTGTAGATTCATTGTGATCTGTAAGTTGTAATGCACATGTGTAAATGAT
>JAPTYQ010000001.1:17976736-17991101 GCA_029814465.1 Ostorhinchus cyanosoma
ATCTAATCTAATCTAATCTAATCTAATCTAATCTAATCTAATCTAATCTAATCTAATCTAATCTAATCTAATCTCAACATAAATGTTAGTGTTACTCATAAAGGTTTTCTGTGATATTTAGTGACACTACTGCTACCACTACTTTAGCGTGTAGGGAAGTTGCAGATGGCACCGCTTTTGTTAAAACCAGTGGCTGTCTGTTCTGGATTTGTTAGTAAAATGGATATTAACTCTGGAACACACTCAAACTTCGTACATAATGCTAATGTGCTTTAATGCTGGATGCGATATAAAATGTAGAAAGGGGAAGAGGGATTCCATTCTGGGCTGCTGTAGAAATATGACCTCCCTCTGGCTCCATTTCTGTAATTACATCCTCCTCGATGTCTGTAAATCTTACACACTACACCTTTAATGTTATCTGAGTAAGCAGGATATGACACCAGTCATGAATTTCTCTGAATCTGAGCACTGTTGGAAAGATTTGATACAATGTAAGCACACAAGTTATCCACATATATATAACAAAGGTGAAGTCATTTTTTTTTTTAGGTATTTTAATGTCGTTTTACATTCTGTGTGGCTGATTTGAAGGAACCTGATTGAATCTGGACATTCAGCGGCTAAATGCTACTGAACATCCATGAGACTCATACAGTAGCTTTGCTGTAGCTAGTGAGGACCTAGTCACGGCCTCTGTCTATTGACTTAAAACTGCACATGGTAATATTTGTATGATCTTTATATGTGTTTTTTAAATGTTTGTAAATTTGTTGTCAGCAGTTTAACAGTTTTCCTCTCTAGATGAGACGTGTTCTAGTAAGTAGTTTATGGAGAAACTCATTGTTTTTGTGAGTTGAAAAATAAAAAGTAAATCAGCTGAGTGTATGAAACATGGGGTTAAGTGTCTGGATTCCTTTTTAAAAGATCCATGTGTGTGTTGGGGGGGGGGGCTGATATCAGTATTCCTTAAGTCCTGGTTATGGCCCTGCAGAGATGATTTGCTGCTGTGCATCATCCATCCAAATAAGGGCTGCCCCCTCAGTGACATGATGCACTTTCTGGTACTGACGTCATTTGCTGCCATGTTGTTAAGTCAGTGCTTCACGTTGCGCTCGTGTGTGTACTTCAGGAGATGAAAAATAAGACATTTACAGGCCTGAGTGCTTCGTTCATAAGAGACTTTAAACCAGTATTTCAGTTTTTAGGTGACTATAACATGCTTCCTTAATGGATGAAAGTGAAAGTGAATTGGCCCCGTGGCCCTGATGTGTGCAGTGTGCCTGTGTGCGGGACTACCCAGCATGCATTCAGCCTCAGCCCAGCTAGACAACCCCAGATGTCAGGCAGCAGTGGTGGCTTATAGGACCCCAGACGACTTGGTCCTCACAAGGACACGCTCTCCCTGAGGCCCGCTGCCAAGTTCCAGGCTCCAGAGGGTCCAGAGGGTCAGCTTCCCCACTTTTACCACCCCCTGCCGCAAAACCCGCAATGACTGCTTAGGAGCTATGAATAAACAGGCTGTCATTGTCTTTTAATATATTTATGGAAGACAGAAGCTGCTTTTTTTCGGTTGCTTGTGTGGTATTTTGTCTTTGTGGGAAACTGGAAAGTATGCGCTCATCTTGTGGGACAGTAAGACAAAATGATTTGGAGTTGAGCTACTGTGTGTAATACTGAGAAGGACAGAAATAAACAGAGGTAGACCGATATATCGGGCCGATATTTTGATGTTTTTCAATATCGGCTATCGGCTACTTAATTTTTTTTGAAAGTCCATATTTAAATCAGTAATAAAAAGGTTATAAGCTTTTTGATCCGGCACCTATGTGGGCAGCACTTGAAGTTCAGTAAATGTTAAGAGTACTGTGTGTATATGTATTAATAGTTTCATTTATATTGCTGCATAAAAATCCTACTCATCTGAGTGTTTCTATTGCATTTTACATTCATTGTGCTTTAAAAAAAAAAAAAAAAAAAAAATCGGCCTTAACCTATAAAGACCCAGCGCTACTTTTGTGTCACTTTGCAAATACAATTTTCTCTATATCTAATGTTTCTTAAGTGATTTATCACTATTTACAACAATATTATCCCCTGCATTCTGCATTTTATCAGTATAAATCTGATATTTTCCTGTATTTAATTCACTGATGATGTAGATGTTCATAAAAACCTAGATTAAAATTGAGGTTTATTTAATCAAAATCAGAGAAAACTGCAGAAAAAAGTGACTTTTTCAGTCAAATCTATCATTAACTGAACATAAATCATATCTGATGATCATGAAAAGATGATAAACTGTATTTTACTTCAATTATTGACGTGGATTGATAGGATTAGTGGAGTTTAGATCAGTTGATGCTTTTGGTTAATAGTGTATGTTTGGGTCTTTATGGGTTAAATACCAGCCAGATATCGGCCAAATTAAAAAAAAAAAAAGAAAGAAAAAATGGCATCGGCCTTAAAAAAAACCCATATCGGTCGACCTCTAGAAATAATCAGAATACCAGTAGATGATTAGGTAGAATGAGGTTATAAACATACACCACTGGTTACTGAAACTTTTTGGTCCTAAAGTAACTTCTCATCATAAAGCAGACTATTAATGATATGTTTCCACATGGTATTCACATTAATACAAAAAATAGAGCAATATTCTGACAGAAACAAGAATTGCATATGTATCTTTCTACATGCCTAGTTGTCACTTGTCATAAAAATGATAATTTCATGACGCACAGACATGAAATTTTGTACTATTGAGCATGGTCCCACGGGATGCATCTTTCTGTGAATTAAAAAAAAACGATTCCAGCAGTGACAGCAACATTGTAAAGCTATATATCTACTGCTGTTTTGTCAGTGTCATTGTGCTAATAGTAGTTTTAGTCAGTAGTTAGACTATTTAGAACAGCTGAATTGTAGAAAAAATAACTTTGCTGAAAATGGCCTGAACAGAACTTTTTTGGAACATAAGAAAATACATATTGAAAGGATGAAAGATGAGTTCAAGGACACATAATAATGGAGAAAAAAAGTTAAATAATAGCAAATTGACCTGATTTGAATATATAATTAGAGACAGGTTTGCCTCAAGAATAAAGAGTAATTTAGCATTTTTATCAATTTATAATGACTCTGTACTTACATTTAAAGGTGTGCATAATACAAAATCAGGTGTTTAATGCATATTATCTCCATTTAAAGGTGCAGTATGTAGGAATTATTTTCCAAATAATCATGAACTGGCCCTATCACTAGAGCTCAGTGTCAGCCCCTAAATAATGTTTATGTTTTCATTTGATGTTTTGGTCTGATGCTCCGCCCATCACCTATGTTCCAATCACCAGGGCAGTAGCCTTTCAGCATCCAGGTTGCCAGTTCCCACTGAGGTGCAGCTGTAACATTTCTGATCACAAATGTCTGTCATTACTAAACCTAAAGGGCCTCTTATTATTCACAAATACGTCAACAAAACAAGGATATGTATAGGAAATGCTTTTGGAACATGGAGACGGCTGAAAGTAGAGCAGAGTTTGGAGCTTGATGCCGGCTCTCCTGTGGTCAGTGGCTGTCACCAGGTGGTGAGACCGTGGGCCCGGGCCGTGGTGTCCTGTCCTGGCACGGGCCTCGGTGAAGACCACGGTCCAGCCCCAGGAAAAAACACCACGGCTCTGTCCCAGGAGAAGGAACCGTGGCCCGGGGAAGAGATTATAGGAGACAGTATAACTCTTTGCTTGCCATGGTAACACCTTGTATTAGAAGCTGATGCTGGATCTGGGGGGGGGGGGGCGCAGAGGGGATACCACACTTGACAGTATTTTGAATGTGATTACAGTACCAGTTTTGGCCACAATCCTACATACGACAGCTTTAAGTGATGTTGAAGACATAAATATATCATTTGAGCTTTTTGTTATAAATATGTGCCTCATTTTACAGAACATCCATCCATCAGTCACAGTCATGTTCCACTCTGTGAGTCCCCATCATTGGCATAGCTAAACAAAAAGTTTATTTATAAAAGCAGCTGATTTTGACCCAGTATATGTCTTAAAATACGCAGCCTGATCATTCCTGAAGGAGCATTAGCATAAGAGAAAATGGGTGTATGACATTTACTTCGCTGTCTGTTCAGTGGAATTTGTGAAATCTCCGTCTCCTTGCGTCTCCGCTTGTGGGACAGATTCTAGAATAAACCCTCTCAAACTTTGCATAAACATGTTTTTCTCTGTCATTTCTCGTGAATAGCTTCAGTCACTTTGCTTTAGTTGTGACCTGTGTGATCCTTGTTAAAGCTCTTACAAACGGGTCATCTCTAATAGTTAACCTTGAGTTTACTCTTCTGTAAAAGCAGTTGATAGAAAGTATATCTGATGTGGACAAACGTCTGTGTCTGGTGATTAGTTGACACAAGTCAAACAGCTAACTCATGCTGTTACATATATGCTTTTAGTGTGTGCACGAACGTCAGAGCTGAAAGAGCAGAGCAGATTGTGTGTGTGAGTATATGATTTTGGCGATTTCCTCACCTCTTATCAGTTGGTTTACATAAAGGTCAGGGGTCAAGCCTTGTTCTGTGGTAGGAAGGTGAGGTTATGTTGACTCACATTCTGATTGGTTGTTGCTCTACCCGAGCTGGGATTCCTCTATTCACCTGGTTACACCATCAGAAAGGCCTGTACAGTCTCAGTCCATTTTAACAATAATTTGGTGCAAGTATCGATTCAGTGCTTATGTTTCATGACCATAAAAATCCAATAACTGGGAGTAATCAAATAATTGTAATAATCTAACACATTTATGTTCATGTAAGAAATGCGATAATTGAAAAACCCTGGTTTAGATGCTCCAGTCCATTATCAGAATTCTTTCTTCTTCAGTATGTACGTACAGTAGTGATGGTAGACTTCAACTTCCTGTTATTGTCTTCCGCTCACGTTTGACTACTTAACTTCTGTTCTCTACGATTTTGATTGATTTTATACATGCGCAGATGGAAAAGAATGAAATAAATCAGATTAACCTGTATACATGCAGGACGACATCAGAGGATTGGGGAGAAATCCAGGTGTGTTAATCCGGTTACTCATAATCAGATTACTGCTGTTATCTGATAAAATATATCAGATTATCCTGTTTAAATGGTCACTAAAATAATCTGACAACTCCAGAAATCAGATAATGATGGGAGTATCGGTGTGCGTGTAAATAGGCTCGTCGTGACAGTGTTGATGTGAGTCTTACATTGTTCATGCTTACACTATACTCGATGGAGTGATGGTCCTGGTATTTTATCTGTGGTCTCAACACTGTGCCACCTCTGAAGGTCTGGCACCATCCATGATTATTATGGAATAGGAAAAGGGGGCTGTCTCAATTCATTGGTTGGTTTGTATTTGTGTAAACGCATCACACTCGGGTGGCCCTTAGTGCAGCACACAGTCACAGCGTCTTAGCAGTGACAGGAAGTTGAATTGGTAAAACATATGCATGTGGGAAAGGAAATTATGGAATCAAAAATGAAAGAGAAAATGCCACTTAAAAATGCTTAATGTCCCAGATAGTGGAAGGGTGGAGAATGGCAGGATTATACTGCAACACTTTTTTGTTTTGAGTGAGCTAAATAATAAAAACAAAATGAGGAAACAGAAAGTATATATCTGTATCAGCATCGGCTGTTTGACAAATCTCAGTATGTGTTAGTGAATCCTTAATCCATTCCAAAATTTGGAAATTCATTCTTTGTCTTAGAAACTGTAGTTTGTCAGAACGTTTACTTACCAGTATTTTGTAGACCTTTCAGATGCACATCAGGTTTTACTGTTCAGGAGACAAAGTTTGCCATCATCACATGATGTAAAATGTAATAAAATGTAATACATAATCGGCTGAAATTGGGTCGACACTGTGTTGAGATTATTTTAACTGATAATTTCTTCTTATTTCACACCGATTGGCGCTAAATCAGAATCAGTTATGTCAACCCACTGGCATAGTTTCTGTGTGTTCATGCTCGTTTCAGTTAAGTTTATCACTTCATTATCAAAAGGACATTAAAAATCTAAATTCAGAAGCCAGGCCCTGTTAGGAAATAGTGGAGTAGATGCCATTAAAGAGAGGGAAGTGCGCATTGATCTGTTTCACTGTGTTGTGCTGTCCACTCCATTTGCCTCCCTTTCCCTGGGCAGTTCAGAGTAATTGCTTGCTCAAGGACTTCTGCGGCCTTATTGCTTAAACCCACCAAGGCATCATTTGTGTTTGTCCCAGTTAAACCCAGCCCTCAGTGTTAAAGCAGCATGGTGAAGATGGCACTGACATCTTCATAGAAATAAGGCCATCCTACTGTTCTATCACACTATAAAAATAAGATGGGTTGTGTGCAGATTTCCTTTTTCCCGGTAGGCTGTTTAGTGTTTACATTATTCATACCTCTCTTTGGGGATCTCTACCAGCCTTTTAGGTGTGAGCTGTGTGTGTTTCTTAAAGGCATTATTTCTAATACACACAGCATTCCCTCTCAGGCAGTGTAAACTTCACATCAGCGTGCTGTCAAAGCGTTGTGGGCAGGCAGTGAGCTGCAGTGCAATAAAACACTCTTGGTGATCAGCCCAGGAGTCCTTTCAGTCTGTGCTTGCCTGCACCAAAGCAGCAGACATTAGCTGAAACAGCATCTCAACACTTCATTCAGTGATGTACCTGTGTTTTCTAAAACGCACATGCCCTCACATACTGTATTACCCATGCACTTTTACACACATGTACACACGCGAACACAAACACACCGTGACACCCTCCATTATTTACACCCAGGTGTATCTGCATGCAAATGACCCATTCCAAGACAATCTGATCACACAGCGGAGGCTTCGACCGGTCTGTTCCTTCACTCGGTGAGAATATCGCCAGGGCGGAATGGAAACTTCATTTTGCAGGGGCTAATATTAGCCTGGGCCTCTGGAAAATTCCTTTTAAATGATCACAAGCTGAGAAAAGGCAAAGAATTTGTTTAGCGTTTTGCCTCACTGTACTCTCTGCATACACGGCAGTTTGTTTCTTTTGTTTTTTTGTTTTTTTTTTCAGATGGTACAGCGCACAGGAGGGTCCTGGGAACACAAATGTGGAAGGAGGGAGAAAGGGAGGGAGGGAGAGAGGAAGGGAGGGCTGAGGGTGCTCGTGTGATGAAATGTTTGACTGTCTGTCGTCTACGTCTCTGACTGTCTGAGTGTTTGCCTGGCTCCCTTAATGCTTCACCAGACTCTTGCATCCCACTTTGACCATTTCAATCGCCTGCTCTGTGTGAGACGTAAACATTCACACTGCAGTGATGCTGTAATGTTGGCCTGTGTTGTGACAAGCATAACACTATTTTAAGTCTTTGATTTAAAGCTCTTATTTGACATGTATACATCTGTAACATGCTATTATGTCTAAGGGCATTACCCGTGTGTTTATTCCCTTGTGCTCGTTCTCACTGTGTGAACACCATTTCATGCTTCATTTTGTGGCTTTTAGCTTAATAATTGCTGCTTGTTTGTGTTTCTTCCACCAGGAAAATCCCACCTGGCCATAGTTCAGAGGGTGAACAATGAGGGTGAAGGAGACCCGTTCTACGAGGTTCTGGGTATTGTCACACTGGAGGACGTTATTGAAGAAATTATCAAGTCTGAGATCCTTGACGAGACTGACTTGTATAGTAGGTTTTCCTCTAAAATGTTAATACCACACCTCTACAGAGTATTGATCTAATTCATGCCAGAGGCCAGTGCATACGATTTAGAGTGATCTACTGAGGCAACTTGATTCACCTGAAAAGAGGAAGCTTTGAGAAGAACATGTATAACTCAACAGTGGGGTTTGTTTGTTGAGGCTGTTATTTTGCTCTGTTTAAAACAGGCTTCCTCCTTTTTCCATTTTATTGCAGGTGATATCTAGCATTAATGTGAATAACTGTAATCTGCTATGTTGGAGTAAAATTTTCTTACCTAAAAAGACCAGACTAAACAAAACAAACTCTGACTGGCTTTGCATGGCCACTGTAGGGGAGGCTAAATTTAATGCAATCTACTTTTTTACCACTAGATGTCACTATAGATCATACACTAATGTAATACCGATCAAGTCACATTTTCCTGTTTTATCAACATCTTTACTTAGAGATGTATCAGGTTATCTTGACACAAATATAACACAACCTGTGACTAGAGGATTTGCGGAACTGAAGATTATTGCAGATTTAAAGCTGCACTAATCAGTGTTTTATATTAACATTAGATTAAGTGTGTAAAGTGCTGTCAGTAACTAACAAGACTGGTGACCTGAACCTGCTCTTCACTTTTGCTCTAATAGATTTAGCATTGTGTTGGTTTTAAAACATGCACATTAAGCTTTCATTGAGAGCCGGCAGATGTTTTAGCTGGAGAGTGCTGACAAAACCCATGTATGAAAGATGCCCAGAAATATGCATGTTTGATGACACGTTTGACGACTAGGTAAAAAAAAAACAAAAGAAGAAATTTACAGTTTCAGGGTCTTCATGAGGAAACCTTTATGTAAACATGAACTTGTAAAAATATTCTCTTTATTATTGTTATTGTTTTTAATTTTTGCTTCAAAACTTGTACAATCTATAGTGAACATGATGATTTTCTTTGTATAAACAGGGAGGATTAGTGACAGTTTGACTGACTTTGTTAAGACTTTTCATCCCTGTCAAGCTGTGAACCATGCATTGTGCAGACAGTAGTCCTGACTGTTAAATCTCTATTGGTCTGGGTTGCAGACATAGAGTACATGCCAGTGTATCTATTGCTGTAATACATACAGTGTATGGCTTTAAGTAATGCTAAGAATGTGGTAAGCTAACAGTGTAACCCCCTATAGCTTTCTCTTTTAGTTCTGAGAAAGACGCCACGGCTAGATTTCCAGAAAAAGCAATACGCTTTGGGTAACTCAAGTTTAGTCACCCTGCGACCTGGTACAACTAGCTTAGTACCTCTGTGGGTTGACCTTTCTTCTCTTGCAGAAAAGTTTTCAGATTGTGTCTCAGGCCCAACTTTCATTTTCTCTCCTCAGCTGACAACAAGACAAAAAAGAAAATCACCCATCGGGAAAGGAAGCAGGATTTCTCGGCCTTCAAGCCTACCGACAATGAAATGAAGGTTAAAATATCACCTCAGCTTCTGCTGGCTACCCTGCGTTTCCTAGCAACAGGCAAGTGGGCTGCGTTGCTGCTTGACTTCCCCCAGTGTGCCCTCAGCCCCTCACTGTGGGGAAAGAGTGTGTGCGAGCTTGTATGTGTGTGCATGTGCCCGTATGTGCTTTTGAGTTTTTTTGGGGTGGGGGGGTCGGGAGGAGTGAGGATGTGTGTAGAATGAGTATCTGTTGTTTGTGTGTGTGAGGGAATGAGTTGTGTTAGGACTCACAACAAGCGTGTTGGTATGCATGTGTGTGTGTGTGTGTGTGTGTGTGTGTGTAGAAGGTACAAGGCCTCTTGGGACTGCGGCACGGGATGTCTGCACAGGCTGCATGCAGATCAACAAAAAACCCCACAGGCGTGTATTTATTTTATGTTGTGATCTTAACACACATCTTTAAAAACACCACCCTGTTTACTTACCACTTCCCCGGTGACATCACATCCAGCATTTTTTGGCCTGTGATCGGAGTTCTCACACAAGTTGACATACTTAGTGTAAAATGTGAAATATTTCACCCCCTTTCCCTTGGGAAATGGATTTCTAAACAGGCAGCAGAATATCCAGCTACTACTACAGCAGCAGTAGTTGACTGTGCCTCATTGCAGATGGATTTGCTTTAGAACTTTGACCCAGCAGCTAAGTGTTGATTAAGCCTCTAAAGGCTATTAGGGAGTGGAGTTCCTGGTGGTGGAGCCAGCAGCTAGCTGACACACATCAGTGCCGCTGAGTTGAGGTAGCTGATTGGACCATTAGGTGGTTGAAACAGACCAGTCACCATCAAGACACGGGATTTAAAAGTTGTCAACATGTTTTTGAGTCTGTGTAAACGATGCTGAGGTTAGAAGGACATAGGAGCCGAGTGGACAGCACCTAGAAATCAAGAAAATATTTGTATGCCTCAGGACACTTGTTAGTGTCTAAAAAAAGGTGCAGAAAACAGTGAAAGAACACAACATACAAATACCTTCTTGACACACAGTCCAAGAACTCTTTAAATCTGAGAAAAGGATCAAAGCATCACCTTTAATGAATGTCCAGGACTGGCCAAAAAGATTATCTTAGTTAAAAAAAAAAAGTCTTATATCATTAATGATCATAATAAATGTCAATTATATCTTTGTAGTTTAAAGACCTTTATCCTGTGTAAAAGAAATTAAATGTATATATGTGACTTTAAACAAGTTTCAACCAGCTTTCATCATGCAGCAGCACAATTCAGAAATCTAGACTTGGAACATTCAAAATAATCAGAATAATAATATGTAGGAGTGAGATTATGTAAAAACAACACTGAAACATTTTCTGTTTCAACTGAGATTCTAATCTTACAAATTAACTCTAAAGTAAAAAAAAAAAAAACAAGTTTTATCACCCATACCAACTTGATAATAGTTTCTCACTTTATATTTCCTTCAGTCGATGAAGTGATTAATTGACTAAAATGTCTGCCAGCATCATCAGTCCTGCTCAGTCCAGTGTCATTGGCTCATTCATTACTTCTGATCGTTTACAGTCTGTTTCTTTGTCTCTGCAGAGGTCGAGCCTTTCGCACCAGTGCAAATGTCAGAAAAGATTCTGCTGCGCTTGTTAAAACACCCAAATGTTATCCAGGAGCTGAAATATGACGAGAAGAACAAGCGGGCGGTGGAGCACTACCTCTTCCACAGGAACAAGCCCGTGGATTATTTCATTCTCATTCTGCAGGTGTGTGGACACGCTGAGGTACAAAGTACAACACAGATCATGAGTGTAGTCCTCCTCCTTTTAATTTAGATTTGAGGATTTTTAATTTAGGACCATTTTTAAGGAAATAATACCAGTGAGGCTTTTCCCATTTATACAAGATGTCTTCAAACCACAAGAAAACAGAACGCAATAGGCTTTCAACTACGCAAATTTATTTTATGCATTTCGATCCATTTTTTGCTAAACTTCTTAATATTGGTTATAGTTAGACTAGAGGGTTACTGTGTTCATGGTTCATTGGAAAGATCCCAGTCCATTTTTTCACCTGAATTAACCTGCTACATTTAACCACTACCTGCTAACTACATATCACAGGTATAAAGACAATATGTTACTGAATTTATAGTGTGTTATGACTAGTGATGTCCTGATTAGGATGTTTTTGCTTCCGATCCGATTTTTTTTAGGACTAGTTTTGCCAATACCGACTTTTTACAATGAAATTTTGATTTTAATTTGGAGTCAATATTTATAGGCTATTATGTCATTATTTTACTTGAGATCACAATTGGGCTGAATATGAAACCTGAACTAAAACAAACCTTTGACTCTTAATAACTTTAGTATAATTTTTGCACTTTCCACATTCATACTGTGGGCCAAATTAGGCCGGTTTTGGATTGTGGGTTGTATGTTTCCCACCCCTGCTATAGCGCGGTTGTGGAGAGCTCTGTCCAGGTATTAAATGAGGGTGTGTTCTATGCCATATGTTAGTGATCAGCCGATTATTCGGGTTACTCGCGGGTCAGGTCAAAAGAATGCCCCTTTATTTGTGGGGCAGGTTGGATCAGGTCAAATAATTCCACAAAAGCCCTGCAGGTTGAAAAAGACCTGACTCGCGCATCACTTCCAGACCGTAAAGTGAAAGTGAAACTTATAGATGCTTTACTAATTCCTCTAAGCCTCTCGCTGTTGTGCAGCTCATGTTCCTTTCCCCTACCTTCAGAAACTTTAATTTGGAGGGGGCAGGACGTTTGTTTACACCCCCCAGAACGTGGTCTGATTCGGTCCTATATCGTCACTAAATCCGATCCAATCCCATCTTCTAAAAAAAAGTCAGATCGGATCGGATCAGGACATCCCAAGTTATGACACTATTTTAATTCATCTAATAAACAAACACACTTTGCTCATACATTTAGCCTCTGTAGCTAACAGCATAGCTAATAGTACAACATAATCAAAATGTAATCTGCCTACACAGTTTGAGAAATGTCTGAACAGCATTATGAGCTGTTGTGGACTGTGTTTTGTACTAATTATTTATTTGCATTAATCATTTATTTTCTTTCAGACTTTTCTTGATGCTTAGTGACATATTTATCTTTGACATCATGCATGTTTTCCTGTTTCTAGTCAAATTTCCAGAAGCTTTAACTCATACACCGTGGATTATAACATCATCTTACATCTTCTAACCTAATTCCCATGATATATGTTCTCATGTTGTAACTGCTGCTACATAAAACCTAAACCCCAACAAACACATACAAGGCAGTGCTAGTATGCTGTACACTATTGTTTTTCTTAGTCCTGCTGTTTTTCACAGTAAAACCATCGATCTAAGAGAGATGTTTGTTCCCACAGGGGCCACGCATCCTACAAAGGTATGCATGGTATGACTGCACTGCGAGGCAGTTTGGATAAAAGCAACCAACAATGTTATAGATAAATAACTCATTAGTAATATAAATGAAACGTTGAAGCACTTGAAAACATTCATATCAAGTGAAATATGTTTTCAGGGCATGTGAAGAGAATAAAGCATTTCAACCGTATTCAAGTTATTTTTTAATAGCGTACAACAACATAAAAATTGTTTTAATATATTTAAAAATAGAATGTAGTTTCAGTAACACGGCCAATTGTCTTATTTTTTTATCATTTTGAGTCTTGTAGGCGTATAAATTCTTCTTTTTAACATTTCTTTAATGTCGAATTTAAGGTTTTTAAAATTCATAGAGGAAACGTAATGTGACTCTAGTCCAGGCCTGTGCTTCTAGGGGTTTTGCATTATACGACAACAGTTTCACATTGTGCTTCTTTACAAAAGGTGCCTGGGGTGCGATGTTGTAATTGTTGGAACATGGATAGCAGGTTACATTTCCACACATCCTCCCTTCAGAGGCTCTTTGATGAAGCTCTTTCTTCCCAATTCTGAAGAAGGACAATTGTGGGTGGGTGTGGAGTTTCAATTTCTGTTCAGTGATCTGTCAAGAGCATCATCTGAAACAAACTCAAACAAGCTTTAATCTTCGTGTTGACATTTAAAGCCTTTGCAAACCTGCAGAGACAATAAGCTCCTAAGTTGTCTGTTTATGTACAGTTTCTGGGGCTGAAAAGATGCAGCTGTTTTTAGAACAGATAGTTGTAGTCAGAGTTTTAAAAGCACTGTCTTATCTTTGATTTATGGGTGCTTGTATGAAACTGGTCCCTAGATGCAGACTAATGTTATGAAGCAAGATTGGAAGCACTTTGGATCTATTTAAAAAATAAATATTTACCGAGATAAAAGAGAAACTTTTTTTTTTTAGATAGAACACATTTTTATATTATTTTTATACAAAATCTATGGAAGCCCATTTCTGCCACAGAGGAAAAAAATAGCCCTATGAAAAGTCATAATTATGAGATTTTAAAAAATCATAATAATGAGATAAAATGTAAAATTTATGATAAAAAGTTGAAATTATGAGATAGAAAGTCATAATTATGAGATAAAATGTTACAATTATGAGATAGAAAGTCATAATTATGAGATAAAAAGTCAGAATTATGGGATAAAAAGTCATAATTATGAGATTAAAAGAAAAAAAATGGATAAAAAGTCAAAATTATGAGATAAAAAGTCATAAGTATGGGATAAAAATTTGAAATGGTGATATAAAAATTCATAATTATGAGATAAAAAGTCATAATTATTAGATAAATAGTCATAATGATGAGATAATAAGTCAAATATATGAGATACAAAAGTCAAAATTATGAGATAAAAATTTATAATTATGACATAGAAAGTCATAGTTGTGAGATACCTTTACACACAGCTACAGCAGCTGTTCTTTGGTATGAGATCTGTTCAGACATGGATTGCAGGTACATTAAAGATTACTTTACAACTGATGAAATTCTTAATTTGCTTGCAAATTCATATGGCATCGTATTAAGCAAATGCATTATACACATATTATATTAAACACATCATTTTGACGTTTTATCTCATAATTATGATGGTTTTATCTCATATTTATGAATTTTTATGTCATAATTTCAACTTTCTTATTTCATAATTATGACTTTTTATCTCATAACCTCAAAACCACCAGGATCGACACATTTAAAATTCATTAATTTTGGGATGGCTCAGAGCAAGAGTATAATTTTTTTGCATTTATCTGAGGTCATCATTAGGTACA
>JAPTYQ010000001.1:18003358-18030540 GCA_029814465.1 Ostorhinchus cyanosoma
GAGCCTCTGAACGTCCAAATGGGTCATATCTGATGACCATGAAAAGATGAAAAACTGCATTTTAGACCAATTATTTACATGGATTGATAGGATTAATGGATCAACAGGTATTAAACAGTTTAGATCAATAAATGATTTTGATCGCTGGTGGATGTTCTGGTCTCTATGGGTTAAGCCAGTATCACAGTAGAACCACATCTGCCAGAATATCAACAGTGATCAATAATTATTAACTGTCAATCATGTCTAACCTCCCACTTAGTTTTTTCTTCACTGGGTCAAATATTTTCTGTCCAAAAACACAGTCCAGAGGAGCAGGTAGAGTTTCAGACCAGTCACATGACTTTAATGACAGTATGTTAATGGTACATAGGTGATGGAGGTTCTTCCCACTGACACCAAAAAAACCACTGCCCGCTGGAGCTTTAACAGAATTATATCTGATCACAAACTCTGTCTGAAAGTTTTACACCATGTATTTAACTGTTTTATAGCTTTTCTCATCATCAGCTGTTATTTGTGTCTATAAATAAACAGCAGAGATAACTGATAAGTACCTGTATTTTCCTGACAATAGTAAAGGCATTTGAGAGAAATACTGTGTCATATGTGTTTCCTAGGTAACGCGCCAACAGTACCAGAACGCGGTGATGGCATCGCGGATGGACAAAACGCCCCAGTCCACAGACAGCGAATTCACTAAGATCGAGCTAACGCTAACGGAGCTCCACGACGGAGTGGAGACCCCCACCGTGGTGGTCACCACCGCCAGCACCACGAGCACCACCCCAGCAGTAGCCGTAGCCATAGCCAACGAGACGTCCCACTTGCTGAACCAGCAGCAGAACTGTGTGGGCCTAAGTCGGAGCAACCACAGCGCCCATAACGAGGGACCCATTTAGCCCACGCCGAAACCCGGTGGAGACCCAGAACCTCCACCCTGTCTCATGGACACACACGGAGGGTGTTCTAGATGATGATGAGGGAAAAGTGTGGAAGTGGAGGCGGGCGGAGTGAAGATTCTGCTCCAAGCAGTAGCCCCCAGTCAGTCAGTGAGACCCTTTCATGGAGGGGCAGGGGGGAGACGGGTGCCGTGACACCCCGAACACCCCCACTTGAACACTGTCAGAATCCCTGCTGTACTTCATCCTCTTACAGAGGGCGCACTCGGACAGTACCTGCAACTGAGCTTCTTTTTTGGGACAATCTGACATTTTCATAGCGGTGACTTGGACTGGAGGACAACAGAGTGCATGCAACCCCCCCGTCCCCCCGTCCCCCACCCGGAAAAGACACAACAGATGACACAGAAAACCTTCTCCTCAGGCCAAAGACTTTGGTCCCCCCCCCCCCTTCTTACACTGGACTGTTTTTGCACACACACACTTGCGTTTTCGCACACACACTGACACGTCCCACCTGTGCGTTCATCAGGGAGGCTCAGTCGACTGTTGATTCCATCAGCAAGAACTCAAAACCCAAACATGCAGAGAGCAACGGTTAGTCAAAGACTGCACCAAAAACCGCTTTGAAAGAAACCGTTAAACCATGAACCAAGAATGTTTTCCTGTATTTATTTATTTTATAATATTGTATGTATATATGTATGCGTGGAGACATGATATGACATAAACTGGCATACGAGCATGCACGAGCATGTACACAGAGCTGTGTGTGTGGTACATGTGTCATATCAATAAGGACATGCTACATATATGGAGATGAACATCCATTCATGTATATGAGGAGGTGAAGGTCTTTTACAGATACAGTATGTATATTACAGATCTTGCTATTTTTACTATTATCCTAAATCAGGCTTATGGTACATTATCTTTTTCACCTTAAAAAAATCACACTATTGCCTTTAAGAGAAATCACATAATTAATTATTTTAACAAAGTGCAATGAACCACAATTTATTTAAGAGATGATTACAAATTTTAAAAATCACTGTATTATAAATTGACAGATATATTTGTATGTACTGTATGTATGTGTATATTTGTTTTGGAAAAAATGCTAAACTGCAGCCATCCGCAAGCAAAACTGTCCGTAGTCAGCTTCTCTTTCTCTTTGTCTCTGTCATGTTTTTGCATCGTTTGACCTCAAAGCGCCTCTTCACTATATTCATATGAGAGTTCTGATGCCTAGACTTGTCGCCACAGGGCAGGGGAGGGGCCTATCAGGTGGTGGCGGTGTTAGTGAAGGTGTGGATAAAAGTGGCCACAACGTGGTCCTATGCATGTAGAGCCTATGTGTCTTATATATTTTGCCAATTTTATGCATAATCAAACTTGATAATTGCACAGTATTAATGACCTCATCTAACATGTTGAGCATCATCAACGTCACAAAAAGCAACCTCGACATTAAACGTGTCCATTAATGATAAACAGCTGTGATTTTCCACTGTTTATGTGTGCTTTTCTCTCTCTTTCTCTCTCTCTCTCTCTCTCTCTCTCTTTCTCTTTTTCTTTTTTTTGTAAATTAATTTGTGTGTTTTCACAGAACACAGCAGGCATGTTTCAGTTTTTAAAAAGCTATTTTTTGACAGCAGGGAATGTGAAAGAGACTCGACTCATTTGTTTTGGCTCCCGACACAGTATAGATGTGTCATTATTGAAATCACGTATCGCACATGCGTTATTCTTTTCTTTCAAGACACAAAAACAATGTTTGCAATTATACAGTAAATGAACTTGTCTAGAGTTAGATGAGAAGAATTCATTTGACTCGTGTCTTTACATGGATGGTAAAGGTCCAGTGTGAACAACAACAGCTCTAACAGAGTATAATATTCAGAACTATGGTTTCAAAAGTGTGTAATCACCTTGAATGAGCCATTTGAAGAGTGTCCGCCATGTTTCTACAGTAGCTCAGAACAGACTTTCTCTTATCTTTTTTTTTGTTTTCAGACCAGTTTCACTTTTTATTTCCATCTTCTACTGTCTCTGATTGAAGAACAGGGTTAATATGCCCAGAAAAAACAGCCAAGAATGGATAAAACACATATTAAGTGTTAAGAACTCGCAAATGACTTTTGTGCTTTTAGTAGCCGGGTGAAGGTCAAAGGTCAGGGGTCAGAGGTCAGAGCGCTGTAAGATCACCTGGATGTGACCACATACTGGTTGTCCACTGAACCTTTATCCATCCACTGTTTTATTCCATCAGTAGCAGCTGGTTAGTTTTAGCCTGAAGACAGGACGCAGAGCTGATTAAACTATCGTCATCTGTCGACAGAGTGACTTCACAGGAAGTTCCTGTGTCCAGCTGAGTAGTGATGCCATCAAATGAAACCCATTTTGTCTGCTTTTGGTTATTTACACACCTTAAACAAAAGCTAAAATGTGTTAATAAGCATGGCTGCTGCTGCTAAGCTAATCCACCGCTAGCCTCCACCCATTACACTTTGATCCTCTCATTTCATTCTTAGTAAAAACTAGAGTAAGTGTATTTTCAGACTTGATAATCATGTTCATGCTTTTGTTTGTTTTTTTTTTACTGTATATTTTCCCCATTTTTATTATTTTACCTCATAAAGTCAGGAATGAGCCTTAGGGTAGTTTCTATTCTTGAAATGTTCAGTGAATCTTATGTAGTAAAAGTCTGCTTATTTTATTTTATAGACGTGTAGATTTTTACTCATTAACTTTCAGATTATTTTCATTTCACTTCCACGTCTGTACATGGATGCACATGACAGCACAGTCATGTCCTGGAGCTGAATCTCTTCATATTCAGTTGCAGTGTGTATCCACTGATGGTCACTGTTTCCACGTGTAACTCTGAGTGTGTGTGTGTGTGTGTGTGTGTGTGTGTGTGTGTGTTACAGTATCTGAACACTTGCACACATAGACAAACATGAGGGCGTCCCTCTTGTATAACCAGACCTAGAGTACATCTGCATTGTTTGCAGCTCTTTTCTCTTCATGTTTACTTGAACGTGCTCCTGTGCAGCAGATCCAGTTCTGTTCTGCAGGGACAGTCACTCCAGAGGTGAAGAAACCATTCCATTGTGAACATTGTGCCTGTGATATTTCATTCTCTGCTTTCCAAACCAGTTGGATCTCAGTGCCTGATAGATAAATAAATAGATAGAATGGCTTCGAAAAACGCACAACAGGAAACACACAGTCACCTTCACTCTCTTTGCTAAACGCAGACCATCATCCTCCCGTCACGTGAACGCTTTTGCAGGCCTGTTTTTATTTTTAACTGCTGTTTTGTCCAATCACAGTGCTGCTACTGTACCCATGTGCTGTCCATTCTGCTTCTACCTGAGGACCACGTTTCCCTTTGCCTCCTCCAGCTGGTGGTTTAATAAAAAAGTGAATGATTAACAGACTGACAGTTTGTGGGTGAATGTGCTTAATTTGATGATGTTTCCCCCTGAATGTTTTTAATTGAATGACACTTAAAAATACATGCACTTACATTTTAGTATTCATATAAAACTGTACTTATAAACAGTAAAACCCATAGAAAAGTAACATCTAGATCCTGTATCATTAAAAAAACAGCAGCCGATAGAGCCAGAGGATACGCTTCGAAGCTGTATTTTAACACTAAGAATGAAGTCTATTATTTATTGTTTTTAGTTTGTCATTTATTAAGTCTCTGCAGGTTGGACTGAAGCATAAAAATGCTGAATCAGGAGGTTCTGCTGCTGCTCTCACTCCTTCATGATGCGTAAATGTATGCCGTGTTGTATGCATGTGTACAGATAAAGGTTAATGAATTCATGAATCAATAACACAGACATAATTAAAGTCTATGTTTTACAACTGGGCCCATCCAACCATTTACTTTCATCACACAAACAATCCCCCTTTGTTTAGCTCAGAACCACAACACACAAACACAAAGTGTACACATCCACAGCCTCCATCTCAATAAAACAACACCGTGTTATGAAAAACTATCTTTATTCTACATTTTTATGTCATTTTTTTATTATTATTATACAGTTTGTAAGATGAATTTAGGAAACAAACAAACACTTTTCAGAGGAATATGACAAAAAACTTTAAAAAAGAAAAAAAAAAAAAAGAAAATGGAAGGTGTCTTGTTTTGGCACCTAATGCATTCTGGGAATCACAGTAATGGATCAAACTGTACTACAACGCTATAACCTGTTCACCAGACCTCGCTTAGTTCACAGTCTGAGCGACAAATTTGTGTTGTATTTTAAAAGTTAACAAATAAGGGGTTTTTTTTGTTTGTTTTTGTTATTTTTTAAGGGGGAAATGACAAGGAAAGCAAATGGAAAGGTCTATTTACACTTCTGTAAACCAAGACCGTTAAAAAAAGACTAGCTTAGAAAAATAAAAATAACTCCTATGGTGTTGATTACATGTAACTTCTTTGTTACAGTACTTAACATGCTATTTCCCTTCATTGTAGTTTTTTTTTTTTTTTGTACAGTTATTGTCCGCTGTGTAAACTACAATGACATAAAAGCTTCCTTCTAAAAATTATGCAGCCCACACAGAAGAAAAAAAAAAAAAAAACCCAATATCGCCATAACCTGGGCAGAACAGATATGCTTGTTACTTTCACATGCATAGGCAAATTATGCAAAGAAAAGACACCGATTTCTTATTAGCAACGCAGCTGCCCCTTGTAGCATATCCAGTTAATATATGTTCAATAAACAAAATATTAAGAATACAAATATCTCATTTGTATATAAAAACAAACATAACAAACAGGTCTAATATGTTTTTCTTAGAATATTCAACACTGTTCCGTCCAAAGAGTCGTCACACAGAGTTCAAATAAACATCTTTCTCCACTTCACGTCAAGCCAAACTTAAAATATGCAAAAAGCAGACAGTTTTCCTTCCCTTTTGTGGCCCAGAGCAAAAAAGGCCAATCCAACACGTACAAGATGTTTACAACATATCAGGATGAAATACTAAAAGGGGTGGGGTGGGGGTCAACTCACTGAATGGTTTAAAAAAAAAAAAAGAAAAAGAAATAACCACAATTACTAAAATATCCCAGCCGATCTTATCTGCAAACCAACACTAATGCGCTTTAACACATACACATACCAAATCTCTGTGATACTGAGGTGAAGTTCAATTATCTTGTCTTTTGTTGGCTTGTAAAACTCAAAATTTCCCAAAAATGGTGATGTCACAGTGCTCAGAGGTCGATCAGAAGAAATACTGTGCATTCGCATACACTCTGTCCAATAGCTTCCACCCACTGAGGACAAAGCCGACGCCCGTGGATCAGTGTGGGAATAAAAGCAGAGAGATGCGCTAAAAAAAGGAGCTTATCGCAGACAGAAGCCAGATACACCTAGACATCCACTTCCTTATACTCACAAAAAAAAAAAAAAAAAAAATCACACATCAAGCTTCTTAAAACCTCTACAGAGCTCATAAAAAAAAAAAAAAAAAACAGCCCCTCCACCCGCGACATGAACACAACAAACTGTTTTGAAACGAAATACTCAACGTTCCATCTGCCGGACTATAACCAAGCTGACAAAATACTGCATGTTAGCTGCGTGTGGCCTGTTCACCTGACAGCTATTTACAGAAACATGACTGTACGTTGTCATAGAGACTATCAGCATAATGTACAGTTACAGAACTCTGTCCTCAGTGTTGCCTGGTAACACTTTTCAAAATGTCAGTTCAAAAACCACTCGTGTACCACGACATTCTCTCTACTCACAACTTCCAAAAACAAAAAAAAAAAAGTACGCAGTCAGTGATCAGCTCGACGCCGGATTGTGCTTCGGTTTCCTTATCTTAGTGTCACTCAGGATGCTACAGAGTCTGAGTGAGTCTACTTTGGCAGATACACATGCACAGAAACACACGTACTTCCTTCCCTCGCATACAAGTTACTCCTCGCGCGAATGACAAGAAAACAGACAAGTCGAAAAAAATAAATGAAACAAGTGAATGTTGTTCCCAAGTTGCATAAAAAAGAGCAAATCTGTGGCTGTAATGTGTGCATCGTAACTAAACAGTGTTTGATAATAACGTGCATAATGTGTGACTGCGTCTGATGGATTATGGGTAAAGGTGATGGTTTGATCCACCCTTGGGTCTGATGCATGTCTGTCTGAAAAAAACAAATAATACACAAATCAAATCAAATCAATTAAAAAAAAAAAAAAAAAAAAAAAAAGCATTACATGTTTTCTTAAATTGAAGCAAATGTAGAAATTTTGGGTTTATAGGACCGAGCATGCATACAGTCATCTGAGAGTCATATGATCTGCCTCGATACTGGTCCTTTACACTTTCTGTAAAAATCTCTAGTGTGTGTGTGCGTGTGTGTGTGTCTGTGTGTGTGTCCCCGCACATACAGTATTAACATATACACACACACACACACACACACTGGAGATGTTTTTCGTCCCTGCTTCACTTTGAGGGAGATCACTATACGATTCTACTGGGGAAAGTACAAGGAACGTGGCCCTCTCTCTACTCAAGAGTCCAGCTTATTCCTCTTCCTCCTCCTCTTCCTCCTCCTCCTCGTCATCGTCCTCGTCGTGGCAGTGGGTGATCTCCTGGGGAGTCTGGGGGAACAGGTTGGGAGGTTTGATCTCGCTAAAGGAGCGGGTCAGCTGGTTGCGTTTGCAGTCCAGGTCCTTGCAGTCACTGCAGTGGCTGCGGTTGCGCGTTGCCAGCGGCGATTCTGCGTCGATGTCGACGTGAGTGTGTTCCACCGTCGACTCGTGGGGCATCTGCAGAGAACGAAGGACAGGGCAAGGACATGTAATAAGAGAAGGCAGGAAGACTTTGAGTGGAGACTAACATGTTCCACAACCCCACATACTCGACATACCCGTTTCCTTTTCCTAGAATTCAAAAGTCAGTTCAATGTGGTTTCAACAGTTCACTCTGAACATTTTTGATATTATTTCACTGTAACTTTCAAAGAAGTTACGATTAAAGTTACTGACATAGCATATGTATATTATAGTTTACCTTCTCTAATTTATTTAACGAAATATTTCTGAAAATATCTTTAGCTAAAGTCAATACACTCTTATTGCACAGTCAGTTTCCTGCACCAATATTAGTATTTAAAAAAAAAAAGGTTCTGTTCATTGTTCTTTAAAGTGTGAACTATCCTGATGCTGTAACTTCTATAAACAGCTTATCTGAAATGATTTACATTTACACGTTAGGATGTTTGTGAAAAGCATGAGAAAGACGTCAAGGTAAACACAAGGTTCTGTGTAAAGAACCACAAACCACGGTTCATGTTTTTGTTGGGTTCCTTTTATACCATGTGGTTTCACACTGCAATTCTGGGAGGAGACTAAAGGATTCTGCACGATTGTTCTACACGTTCTGCATCTGCCGTTGGCACATTGTTATTTTGACAAATGTTCAGCTTCTTTCATCTTCCATTTGTTTTCATTTTATTTTTTTGGCATCAGTAGCTTTGTGTCACTTCCTGTAACTACTCTGAATATCACAAAAAGTGTCCACAAACCGATCTGTGGATCAGTTTGCCCTAGACTGAGACCACCTCATTTGATCAGACCGATCGCTGGGTCACAGAAAATAGTGTGAGGGAATAAGCCCGTCATTATCCAAAAGTTTCCCCCTCCTTATGTCAGACAACAGCCTGATGGAGGTTCGGTCTGTACTAAAGACAGGCCTGTTTGCTGTTATTTTCTGTGAGGTTTTAGCCTTTTAAATGCCAGGGTTCGCCTCCCACATGCAAATGTTCCACCACTGCAGTCCTGGCTTTGTGCCGCTCTTGACAACTATGATTAATCTAATGAAACACAAGCAGGATTTCAGAACGATGATAGGTTTAGTCAGACCCTAATCCAAGTGTGGACATAAAGCAGGTCTGACTATGCGAGAACATTCCACTCGCTGCCTTTTCCTTCCAAATACTTACCAGTACATGTGCAGCTCTGAAGAGGTAGCTGAAAGGGTAGTACAGCAGGTTGATGAAGGACGCCGCGTACAGGTCGGCATAACGCATGACTTGGGAAGCAAAGAGGGTCTGCCGGGATCCGCTGCGGAATAGGCTACCCATCATGCCATAGCACATGTCCATGTCATGGGTGACTTTCTGAAGGGAAGAAAGGAAGCACTGGTGAGAATAAGGTTTCCAAAACTGGTTTAGTTCACTCATTTGATTATTCCAGACTGCAGTCAGAGGCACGAGATAAGAAACAGAACCAACAAAGAAGTACTTCAACATTTCCAGTACACGCAGTGCAATAATATAAGATAAACGTTCATGTGCAGATTAATCAGAGCCACTGCACGAGGAACAGAGCACTTTCTAGTCTAGAAGCGAGATCCTCCAACTCCAAACCTCTGTCAGGAAGAGACCCCAACTCAGTGACTGGGCTGGTTTGTGCAGTAGAACGTTGACTAAACCTGGTGAAAAAGGTGGTGGGTCACCTTTCATCTGTACGAAATAGTGTCACTCAAGTGGTTTCTGTCCATGACTTTTCAGAGATTGTATGTGAGGACTACGGAAAAAGCAGCTGCGGTGCAAGAATTACACAAGATGTTCACAGTCAACGTGGTGGAATTCATTTCAGTTCAGGGACCACATACAGCCCAATTTGATCTCAAACGGACCAGACCAGAAAAACAATTTGATAAAAACCTGGAAATAGAGACAACTCCGGATTCCCAACTCTAAAACGTTAACAATATTATCCCTGTTACTAAATGTTTTGTGCTTTTGTGGATTTGCTGTGATCTATAAGTTGTAACGCAATTGCACTTGTATTTCTTAAAGGAGTGATATTTTGCTTTTTTAAATTGAATTATGCATTTTCAAACATTTCCCTGTGGTCTACATAAACTGTAAATGCTATGTTTGGGTCTGAATCCATTAATTCAACTCCACAAGTTGATCTTCAACCATATTTCTGACTAATGACACCAGAAAGGTCATTTTGGGTGCTGGCCCTTTGAATGCAAATGAGCCGCAGGAAAAAAGCAGTAACTAAATGATGGATGATACAAGAAGAACCAACAATAAATATTTGGATAGACATAACCATGGGAATTTATAGGATGGAAAGAATAACCTTTACTGTAAAATGTGAAGATGGATTTTTTTTTGTGCAACACTGGGTGAGATCTGTGAAGCCTTTGAGACCTGATTTTGCTGAAATGACTGCATGAATATGAACCCAAAGTCCTCTGAAGGAAATATGTTTGTGTTTTTATTTATACATTCATTCTTTACTCTGTAATCCAGGATGCCCGGACAATAATAAGTTGCTGTAAATGTTTTTGTTTGTTTGTTTTTTAAAATTCTTTCAATAAAAAGAGAATTAATAAAAGAAATAAAAAAAAAAACAGTAAATAGTCCTCAGTGACTGTGTGACGTCTGCAGCAGTAATTCTGCTGGTTTTCCAACTTTAGTTAGTATCTACTATATAATACTTAAAATAAAAAATAAAAATATAATACTTTGATAGACGAGTTGTGCAGTGTTTTTGGTATGTTTGGATCAATTCCCAGTGTTACTCTTGAACTCCACAGCATCCTCCATCCTATTCTACAGTTCACCTATGACCAGCCTGAGGTCTGCGGTTACTCAGTTCTTCAGGGGTTTCTCCTTGAGCATCCAGGACGACAGTGGAATTCCTGCTCCAGAAACATTCTACATTTAACAACTGAAGATTTCAAAGAGCTTGATGCCATCTGCTCTGGCTCTGGTTAGTGTCATTATTGTGAGCGACTGCATTGATGTTGCCTACCATGTCATGTTGCTCATACCAACAGCATGAGCAACATGGCATGACCCAATACCGTGAGGATCTATTTTTAAAGACTTACTAAAGCAATCCTAATCAGTGCCTTCTGTTCGCTGTTGGGTGTGGCTTTTCATTCATACCGCTGGATAGTGTTGGAGATATTTTTCACTACACTATCACTTAATCATTCCTGACGTGAATGATTAGACTAAAGTGGGCACATGAAACATACTGTATATGCAGGCACTGATAACTAGATCATCAACACATTGTGAGTGTTAACAGCAAGTGGACAGGTCCTCTGTTGTCATAGAAACAGAGTAGATAGAAACCGTACCTTGACTCTTCTCTGAATAGTGCTGATGTCTGGCCTCTCGTTGCTGCTGCTGTCCAGATGCCTGAGGAAGGACGGCGAGAAAGACGACGGGGATAAGAGAACGTGGGGGAGGGAAGGATATTGATATCAGTCTGCTGAAAGGTGATGTGTCAAAGAGGTGGCGCAACACAGAGTCGTGCCAGGCTATAAATAACGTCAGTGAACCCGGTTATCAGGCGGCGTGCAACGGCCGACCCTTTAGACTTTACCCTATTGACCCGGTTGCTCTCACATGAACGCAAACAGACGCTGAAAATGCTGAGAGCAAAGAGCAACAGAATTGGTGCTAGGGATGGAAATGGGGAAGGGAGGTGTAGTGTGTGGAAGAGAGGCCAAAAGGTCACATTACTCACTTGTAGAGTTCTGCCAGGAAAATATCCAGGCCCTGCAGTTCCTCGAATAACGCTAGAAAACACAAAAGGACATGAGGCTGAATCTATGCCTATCTAGTATCAGGTGTGGACTTTGTACTCATTGATTTGTGCATCAAATTTATCTCATTTTGCATTCGTACCGTTCTTCTGGCTTTATTGGAAACAGTGTAGCTGTTGTTCTAAGACAGGTGTTTGCTGAAACTTTCCTGTCATTTTAAAGGTTTGGGCATCTAGGTTATAGATTTCAAGGAAAATGGCAACTTTTAATACAAACATGTCTTTTTATGTGTGGATTTATTTAACAGGGTTTTTCATTTTAATGCCGTGAAGTGCATCCTCACCAAACGCAACCTCTGTGTCGACACTATTTTGCAAATGCACTGTTGCAGCATCACACTTAAGAGCTAACCAGACTACACAGATAACGTTTACCTCAAGTCTAGTTTTGCATATCGCGACCTTTCGCTACACTTTAACATAGTTACAGTCACAGTTCTGGCAACCTGCGCTATCATTCCGGAAAAGAGGTAAATGTTCTCTGGGTTATTTGGTTAGTTCCTGGGTGGTGACACAAAACACAAAAAAAATGTAAAATAATAGAAAAATAATTTCAAAAAAGGACTTTATTGTAGTATAATTGGTTTTATTTCTGATTGATTAAGGGGATGATAACGGTGGTGCACAATAAAACTAAATACATGACAGTAAAGAATTTTACAGCAAATACCAGATACCAAAAAAGAACTAAAGGACAAACAGACTGTTCACAGCTGCTGTAAAAACAGCGTGGACTACATGATTGAAGAGACCGACATAAAAAAAAAAACTCATTCAACGATATGGAAAACATGACAATGCTTATTTTTTTTTATTTGTCCTTTATATTTTCACTATTGTGTTTTTTTTGTCTCTGTCAACCTGTAAACTGGTATACAGTATATTGCTAATGTAACTGTGGAATTTCCCCAGGGTGGGATCAATAAAGTACTATCTTATCTTTTCTGATGAGAAAACACCAATAAAAAAAATTATTATGACTATTAAGTAGAATATCTGTGATCAGATTCTCCCTAAATGACCCCAAATCATACAGACTAAACCTTTAATCAGGATGAGGGAGGGTGTAACTACAGTATTTTACAGAGGGAAACTGAATGGAGGTTGCTATAATACTGAGTATATTCAAATGTGTCAGCTCTGCAAATGTTTTCCTTAACTGTGGTTTGTCCATCTGTATGTGACGTGTTTTTTTTTCTGCTGATCAAAACCAAGTTAGAGTTTAAATGAGTTCAGATCTCTGTGGTAACTCAGCTGTTGCGGTTAACAAATGCCCGACTGAGCAGTAATTCTGGTTTTATACAGCTGGTTTAGCAAAAGTGTTAACTCAGAACATAATGTTCTATATTATTATGTGATTATGAGAAGTGCAGAAATACTTTCAGTTCATTATGAAACTGATAGTGATAACACAGAAGCAAACACTGGCACAAAAAAAGCTACATAACGCCACATCAAATTCCATACGTATAAACAATAACATTTCATTCTTTGCCTTGTGTGAAAAAATACCATCATACCTAAAAGTTAATCTAGACTGCAGAGTGTTGTGAAGCTGTGTTGCAAAATTACCAAAATAAATCTGAATGACTTCCACACTCTGCACAGGGCTCGAACCCTGAAGATAGCAGAGCAGATCCTAGCCCACCCCACCCCACCCCACCCACTCTGTCAACTTAGAGTTCAAGCTGTTCCCATCCGGGGTAAAGGTTTAGTTGCCCAAATGCAGGACAAACAGACATAAAAACTCCTTTGTCCCCAGAGCCATTGACATTCTAAAAAGCACTTTATAATTTAATTACTGTACTTAAATGGTCTAAACTGTGTTTTTATGAATTGTTATGTTGTGTGTGCGTGCTATGCTTTGTCAATGTGTTACTGCTGGCTGCACAGAGAACTGCCCCGCGAGGATAATAAAGTTTCCTGATTCTAGAGAAGGTGTAGCACTGCCCAGCCCTGGCATATACACACATTTGTGAATAGAAACCCAGACTCACAGCTCTTGTCGGTCCAGACGTGCAGCTCCTGGGCCAGCTCAGGAATCACCAGGAACGTCCTCCACCCCTGACGTTTCTTGGACTTGAGGATGTCTCCAAAGATATGGTCCCCGATGTAGACGATGTCCTTCCCCTTGGCCCCCAGTAAGTCACACACGATGTCCGAGGAACCTGGTGGACAAGGACGGTGCAACATCAAAATGGATCAATCCTATCAATTCTAGCAGTTACAGATACAAAAGATTCGACAGCAGCAGAAACAATCAACGTACCTCCAGAGTAGACGATACCATGCTGCAGAGGTCCTGTGTAGGTTCCTATCTTTAGACGCCCCGTCGTCTGAAATAATTATATGTTATTAGTAAAAGTACAGCATGACAAGGTTTAATGTCACAAAAATGAATGGTGTGATTTTTAAAACAAGGTGATGAGCTTAAATATGGTTAACGAGTTTTCACTTTAAGTTTCTCACTTCACATAGAGGTTCCAACTGCATTCATGCTTATTTTTAACTGTAGATAAATACTGAAATAAAGAGGCTTTGTGAACTCTTCTTGCGAAGTTTAAGCTCACTAAAGCAAAATACATGGTGTATATCCTCAAGGTGTGATATTAGACTCTTATTGTCACTTGTTTTATTGTACTTCACTTGTATTTCAAGTTCTGCTTGTACTTGCAATTCAGTTTGTGTTTTTGTACAGTTCTTATGTATTTTTTTTAAAGTATTTTAAAAGTCTAAAGACAAGAACTGCAAAATATCATGGGCTATAAAGGCTTTTGTCTGTTTATGTTACATACAACAAAAAAATAAGTCATCACCTTACTTTCACTTTTACTTGGAAGATTTCAATAGTGAAATTTCCATCATAATTATTACATTTTACTATCTTTAAAATCTACAATTGTACTGTCAGGACATTTTGTCATAGGTATTTAGAACGTGTACATGCATAGATCTGAACACTGTTGAAAAGAGGTAGAATTGATGACATCTGAATGGGCTGCAATAAGCCTTGACAGGTGAGTGTGCAGTGCAGCTATTAGAAATGTCATTTCCTGTCAGAGATGTGTGCTCAGTGCCTGCTCACCGTGTCGACTTGTCTGAGCACGGTACCCTCACCAAAGAACAAAGGCTTCCTGGCATCTACCAGAATCAGATCAAAGTAGGACTGCCAGGGTCTGTGGGATGTGCCAGGCTGTGGTGGATGTGAACACACAAACATTAAAAATGTATTCCTCCTGCAGCTGTGTGTTCAACACATTTACAATGTGGGCTAAAGAAAGGCTAAAAGATAGATGAATTCACCTTAGGGCCATGGGGGAAGTCAAACAGGTAGGTCATAATTTTCTGTGAACACACAACACAGATTCACAATGAAACTGAAACATGCTTTTAAATTATTCTACAGCCTTAACTCATCATCATTTGCCTTACACTGCAATTGCAAGACTATTTCCAGCTAAATAGTGAGGCCTCTGTCCTAACCGCATGCCTGTACTCACATCAGTGTATTTGTAGTCACTGTTGGTAGCCAAGAAGACCTTGGCAACTTCATTCATTCGGCTGAGGAGAAGAGGCAGCTTTCCCTGGTGGGAACAGACACACACAAAAGACGAGGACTTAAGCTCTAGGCATCTCGAGCAAAACAAGAATTTGTGGCACTGGGTGTGCCTGAGCAGCAGCTTTGATGAATACAAATTACTTACATCCTTCACCACATACTTCTCCAAGTTCTCAACTGTCTTTTCCTTCAGAGTTCCCTGCAAAAAGGAATGAGGAAACTAAATGTAACACCGACTGTCTAAATGTGAACAGGGCACTTTTACATCCGCAAAATAAACACAAATCAACACACTTAGCAACTGTCATTAGTTGCATCCCATGCAAAGCATGTGAGGAGTCATGACATTTAGCTGTGGCTCATACAGGATGTGCAGAGAGCAGCGATGATACTGGCTCTAAAGACTGTAATTTAACTTTAGTCAAACGGTGCCAATTCTTCAAAACATGTCGCCTATTTAATTATGTTTTAGTGAGGCTACTTCTGGTTCAGCACTTACTCCTCTTGCACACTATGACAGTCAAACACTGCATCGTAATTTAATTATAATACATTTCAATATTCATTTTTAAAGAGGATTAGGCAGTAGACTGCTATTAGTAAGTAAATAATAGAATTGGTGAGGCTATGGTTCACATGGCAGTTGTTGGTAGTGAGACATCTCAGAACTTTACTCAGGATCTGAATCATCACTTATTCAAATTAGGTGAAGTGTGCTTTATTTGTATGCTTAACATTCTGTTGTACTTTACTGTGTTTAATGTATGCTATGTCTCTCCTGGGTGAGGTGTTCTGGGCATGTCCAACCGGGAGGAGACCTCAGGGCAGACCCAGGACACGTTGGAGGGATTACATCTCTTGGCTGGCCTGGGAACGCCTCGGCATCCCCCCGGAGGAACAGGAGAAGGTGGCCAGGGAGAGGGAAGTCTGGGCCCCTGTGACCCAGACCCAGATAAGCAGATGAAGATGGATGGATGGATGTATTCTATGTGTTTTTCTGCAGTGTGCTCTGTAACATGTACAGTATTGTATGGATGACTGAGGTGCTATAGAATGCAACTTTATATCTGCTGAATTTCTGAGGGACACTCAATGTCCCGCCTCAAATGCCAACACATTTTTGACAGTTTTATCACCTGAGTGAAAAACCCAGGTATGCAGTATGATTATTTTTCTGTGCTCAAAATGTCATATGCACATTATTAAAGCACAAATACAATGCCACACTGAATAGTGCCAATGGTACCTTGAAGTGGACCCAGTCGACAGCGTCACGGACATCCTGGAACATGCTCTTATAGGACATGAATAAGTCTCCATCTTTGAAGCCAGTTTCACAGCTGAGGAGGAGGAGCAGAGACACACACGTACATAGCCGTTGGCCAGGCCACATCTTTACCAAACTTTTTCAAAAACATGACATTTGTTTTTTGTTTGCTTTTAAATGGGATAGCCTTCCCTTGTTGGAGGGGTCCCCAGCCAAACAGGAAAGCATTCTCCCCCTAAAAGACCAACAACCAGGTTTCAGAGGACAAAGGACATGCAGCCATTCCAGATTACATTCTCATCAAATTTACAGGCCACTCTATTTCCTTATTACAAAAAGATTATCACTTCATCTGAAAATAGTTAGTATGGTATTTTTAAATTTCTGTTCACATTCTGATAAGAATCCATGCTTTTCTACAATTAGTTAAAGAGATTAATCAATCATTGTTACAAAACAAGAGAAAAGGAGGGTTCTTTGACTCCCCTTTCATTTCCATTTTAGGACAATTAGCTGAGATTAGCAGATGAGACACCTGGACCCTCCCATGCAGCAGGGCTTGCTCTTGACCCAGTTTGGCTTGCAACTGTCTTTGTGTCACCATGCGGTGCCCAGAAACTTGTTGCATGACACATATTGTATAGAACAGTCTTCTTACCTCGTATATCTGTCACAGTTGGAGAAAAAATCCACTAGGCAAGCGAAGAGGTAGGTTTCTATGAAGTTGAGAATGAGGTAAGAGCCGTCAATACAGGAAAAGCCAGATCAGACTCATCTTGTCCAGACTTGCATCTATGACACTCAATATTTGGTATTTAACTGGGACAAAGATCTATTATGAGTGATAACATTTCTTTTCAGTCTCCTTGGTGTTCAGACATCTTACCTGGGAGGTTGAAGAGTGTGTTTAGGATATAAAAGCGCTCGGTATCATCTCTCTGGATGAACTTGTTTGGGTACCTCTCACGAATCTCAGGACTGAAAGAAAACAAAGATTAAATCCTCTGACCAGATTAGGGCTAAATATTCATTCAATATACATTATTATTCTTTAAAGAAAGAATGGGGGGCTGACCCTCGTAGGAAGTTGAATCCATGGACACAGACCAGTATATTACCATAGGCATCAACCTTTAACAGGTTTCCATACATGGTGTCAAACACAAGGCCTCTGAAAGGAAAAGAAAAAGTTTTAGAAGAAGAAGAAGAAGAAGACAACTCTTGATCATTACCCATTCTGACCATTTCTGACAAAGTTTCAGCAGTTTTAAGATAAACCATGTGCTAATTTTCAAGACATTCATTCATTATCCTGAAGTTAAGATGGGTGAACCAAACACCAAGGCTTTATATTGACTGCAGGAGATGATGCAGAGATGATGCAGTAAAAGCAGAAGTTATCCATTAACCTGACACCCATTACATTAAAACCTCATGGCGCCTGAGTGTGGAGAGGTGTGACTGGTCTGACCTGGTGGGGAAGGATGGATCGTAGACGAAGCTGAGCAGCTCCTGGGGGTAACCAATGGAAACCAGCCGCTCCACGGTGAGCTCGAAACCCAACGACTCATACTCTGGTGACTTGTACACTAGAAATGAAATGCACATACACACAGACTGTATGAGATGACAATAGCCTGAGAAGAAGTCACAGATTTTGGTTTTGATATGTACAGTTTGGTTTGACATGTATCGGGCAGTTTACTTTAATTATTTATGTAAAAACTGGTGGGGTCTAAGGTAGCATTAAACCAAATATTTAAAGACACAAAGGTGGTGCAATGAGCACGGCACTAATGGTATGAAACTGTACACCTCCTGTCTACTAGGGTTGAGAATTTAGTGTAGATGGATGATGATGAATAAGAGTAAAATAACCTGCAGTGCCTGTCAAGGGTTTGGAAACATCTTTTACTGTCTTTGAGAAACACATGGCTGTTCCTAATATTACGATGCAACAACTAGGTATGACTGTTTATTCTGACCAAGCAAATACAGAAATGTACAGATATTGCTCCGAAAAGCTTAATATTCATTCAACTGTCACCTGAGGCAATAACTGTACTTTCTGAATGAAATATATGCACTTATGTCAAGTTCCACTTAACAAGATTCTGTTCGCAGCAGGTTTGGAAAATGTGCCAACTCATCAAAGATATATAGGTTACATATCTTACACAGTATGACTGAATGAATGCACTGATGCATTAAAAACAATGACACAGTTTTAACAGTTTGATGGTTCAGCAATGGCATTAGGTATGACCACCATATACTTCAACAACTTTACCTGCAACAAGACAATGACCTGAAACACACATCCAAATTCTGTGAGGGTTATTTAGAGAGAAAACAGTTGCCTAGAGTGTTGTCTATGTTGGAATGGCCTGACCTAAATCCCACTGAACTGTTGCAAAGGTCCAAAAGAAGTATCCAACTAGAAAGGACAAACTTTAGCACATTTACAACAGGCATGGCAAAGTATATCAGGTGAATGTTTGGAGTAAATGTGTGTAAAACTGTTGTAGGCACAAAGTGAGGATTTTTCAAAGTAAATAAAGCTGAACTGATTATTAAATGTTTGAACCAGTATCTGTACACTTGTATATTTGCTCCATATAAATCTTCATACTGGTAAACTACCTACTTCATAACGTGCACGTGTCTTTCAAAAACAATAAAACCATTATTTTGTCAAAATCATCCTTTGCATTACTTTCCCTCTAATCTTAGAGAATGTGTTGTTGAGACACAAAAAAAAGAGTCTCAAATAAAGGCAATATTCTCCTACTGTATCTTTGACAAACACATTTTTAATATCGAAACGTTTAGAAGATTTACAGCTTGTGAAAAATGGGTCCAATATCTACATGGGTGACTCCAGGATGAAAGAATCTATCATAAGCACATATCGCTTTCATTTCCTCCCTTTGGAATGAATGAGATGGTCTGTCAATAGTCTTCTAAATAGACGGGACAGTTGAAGAAATCATTATTACACAGCCACAGGAAATGATTCTTCTGTGGATTGTCTTTGCTAAGATCAGGTTGCAACAACAGCACCTTTGCGAAACAATGTCAAGAGGAACTTGTTTTGGTGAAACATTTGCAACTAGAGACGCAAACCCCGTCATTGACATGGGTAAATACATGCGAAGGACAAGAGTAAAAACACAAAGAAACAAGCAGATGTGCCTCACTGCAGAGTGAAACTGTTTGTCAAAACTTGCCATTTTCAGTGTGTAGTTTCAGCTTAGAGGTTGGTGTGTCACATAGCATAGGGGAAGAAAATGTTTCTAGATTATTCCAGCAGACTACTTCCTATGTGTCAGACTAAAACCTGATAGATCACTGACCATATCTACAGGATCACATTTCAGCAACCAAACATTTCCAAGTAGCTTCAGTGATGACTCAAAGACAACTTGCTGCTTTTTTCTTCCCTTAGGCCATTGCAATTCCCCTTAACTGGACTTTAGTTCATGAACAAATCAGTCGGGTGTGAAACCACATGTTATCTATTCATAAATAAAAACATCAAGCCAAAGGTCTTCATTAGCAATTCAACAGACTGTTTAGTAACAAGTCCATCTACACCAAACAGATAATTACCAGCTCTTATCCTGCTAACTGGTATGAGGGTTTGTCAGAGGTCACAAGTCGAATGGACACACAATGTACACTGAGGCAGAGATTACACAGTAAACAAAGTTTCATTAGGGGCAACACAGAGTCTGGAGTTCACTCCTATTACACAACATGAATATACAGCTACCACATCCACTTGAGACTCCTTGGTGCTGCCTCAGTATGTTGACAACAGCGTGTTCTCACTCTTCAGTAACCAGAGGACCCCCATACTCACTCACACAGACAGACACACTGCCCTTCACCAGCCACAGGATCAACAAAGACCTGGATGTTCTGCACATAAAGCCACATAGAAACAGGATCAGGTGTGAAAATGACTCAATCACTCAACTTTCAGCAGCAGCTCTAATGACCTCTGCCAAGGCGGAGGAGTCTGCACCCTGTCACTAAAAACACAGAGGGATGCTGGGCTCTGAAAGGCTGGCAGCGGATTAAACTGTTATCTGACACTGGGATGAGAATATGTCAGACGTTATAAATACGAAACCAAGAATGTGCTTGTGTTGTTGCCTGTTTTCTACACTCGCAGCGGGGCTGTGGGAGGCCTCTGGAGGGGAAGAAATATTGGCTGATGAGGCAAACAGGAAAACATCTGTGTCCTACTCTGCAAATTGTGAGAATGTGTAGTTTAAAATATCGAGTTATACAGAGCGATAAACTCCCACTTTTCTGTGAACCTGGTGCTAGTTGTGGAATGGTGCTTTTGCTGGTTTGGAGTTGGTTCAAATTGCAAACCTTGTAAGAACCAGTTTGCTTTCCCACAGGCTACTGAATCCCAAAGAATGGGTTGTGACCCATAGCTGGGTCAAAGGACAGTTTGTTTGGTCCACCAGATACATTTGCATTTCCAAGCATTTCAAAAAGCCTCCAACAACCACCATGGTTTGGATTGTGATGAATGCAGGAAAAACAAAAGCTTTATTTTTTCTCATTCGTAAAGTTGAAATTTTAGTTTTTATTTAACCTGTCCTGCTCAGCAATTTGGCCTCTAGTATGAATGTACTGGGTTGATCTACAAGAGGATTTTGAACCTTAGATCAATATTCCTATTGGTTAGATTTTATTACTGTATGGATGTTACCTGATGGGAGAACAGGACAGGGATTATACATAAACAGACATTGACACAGACCCTGAAACAGAAACAAACAACAAGCCAAAACACAACAGTAAGATAAGTTTTATAAAGCTCGTTCATCAAGTTTTTCCACATGCATATATTAGGGGTGTAACGGTTCAGAAAAATTTTGGTTTGGTACATTTTTGGTACTGTGAAAGAGACCAGTGAAGGAAAACTGTGTGTGTGTGTGTGTGTGTGTGTGTGTGTGTGTGTGTGTGTGTAAGTGTGGAGGGGGGGTTGCGTTCTGTAACTACCGAAAACTGAAAGTGAAACTTAACATGTTTCAGCCCCAAAATGACATGGTTCAGTACAAATGACTGCACCGTTACACCCCCAGTGTATATAATTTTCAAGATGAACATTTCAAGGTGAGAGGGAAATGACAAAGCATTTCTGACTGGAGAGCCACCACAGAGACTTCTCTTATAATCATTACATCACTGTAAATACTTGTTTACATGTTGTTTGCATTCCCAGCAACACAAAAGTGTCAACTTTGAGCAGCCAACTGCTGATTCAAGTGCTGGTTTTCTTCCTCTTTCCTCTATAAAATTTGAGAGATCAGACAAAGCAGTACTTGTGTGGTTTGAACATGGCTGTAACAAACGCCTTGTTGGTCTAGATACTCCTAATAATCCTACTGCGAACTCATGATAGAAGCAGCTGTAGGTTCTAAACAGGCAAAATGGTGAGAATCAGTTTGTCAACAGTCAAAATGTGAACGTATGGTTTGAAATTAAATTCTGAACCAAGTCTCAAACTGCTTTGGTGCCAAACATAATGTTCCAGCATCATAATCATGTCATGTCATGTCTTGCAGTTCAAGCCTTCCTCCCACCCTTCTCCTTCACCCCCTGCAATCACCCAGTAAATCAAGGTACACCAATGAAATCACCTTCCTTCGCTCTTCCCTCCCCTTTGCTGCTTGTCATAGTCCTCTCAGAACTCTGAAACTCTACAAAAGAAACCTGTTTTAAGAGTGGTTTCCCCTCTGTCACCTTTGCGATCATCAGTCTCTCTTTCTTTAGTTCACTAGAAGACTTGTTACATGTGTTGACCTGCAGACAGTGGTGTCCTGCCATTCAAGTACAAATTAAGCACAAAATCAGGTAAAAGCACAAGACAGACAAGTCAAGGCAGACTCATTATGAGAACGTTGGCCTATGATTATTATATAGGGATGATTAGTTTACTGTCCGTCTTCATTGGCCTCAGTTCAGACAAATAGTGAAACTGTTAATAATGCTGAAAAGTCTTAAGTTATTTTTGAAAACATGTTACCAAAAAAAAAGCCCACTCTACGTCAGAACATACATAACATGCACCCTGCAAAAACCTCTAGACGGACACATGACACTCAAGACCTACAGTGTATACCTTTCACGAGTAATTCCAGACAGACTTTACTATGTGAAATGCATGAATACTTGAGCTGTGGTGGTTGGACTGATTTATAGACATGTTTTCTGTCTTTTTTTTTTTTTTTTTGAGGTCAACATATGTTTGTCAATAATCTTATTAAAACCTGGTGTTAAAGCTTTTTCTGAGTTGTCTGGAAAGTGTTGTTTATAATATCTCTGACTTTTGCATTTCTGTTTTAAAGGGGTCAGTGCTCCCCTGCTGTAAGCCCCTTCTCAGATTTCTCACAGTGTCATTAAGCACATGTACACAAAGACACACATGTGATGCGAGCATCTACTTCAGGCAGAGGTGAGAGGCGGCCTTAGCTTCGGGGATCTGTTACCCTCTATCTCGGATGAGATTGTTGCCAGAATAATTATACTCCCGCTGCTCCGCTTGCTGAGATGTGTGGTGTCTGTACAGTTTATAGGTCGGGTCACCTCAGGCCTGCATGTAATACACACCCCTCACACACAAGATAAACAACTGGCACCCTTCTACTAATAGACCACTCAACTAAAATCATATAAAGTGTCTCATACACACAAGCCTCATATCTAAACCATGTCAGAAGCTAAAACCTCAACTGCCTTAATTTATCTGTAGGCGCAATTATACAAATATAGCCCATTGTCACAGATTAGTGTGACTCTACCAAGCATAATGTGGAAAAATGTGAAAACTCAAACATGGCCTCAGGGACCCACATTCCAGCCAAAAGTCTGCTAGAAAACTAGGACAAAACTGTGCGTATCTGTATGCAATTTGTGTCTACATGTGTGTTGGAGCAACATTTTCTGCAGGCCAATACGTGCCCCCCTTTCAGAGAACACAGAACAGACAAACCAGTGTTGATTTAGTCTGTCAATCTTACAAAATGTATGTTGTGTGTATTTGTACTAGAAACTAAGTAACTTTTTTGCCCTACTTTTCAGCAGGATTTTTAAAAGAGAGACTTGCATCATTTTATTTTTTACCTCAAAACTCAAGTACATGCTAATTGATGCTACCCTGCATCAATATTTTTAAGGGTCACTCAAACCACTTTTGTTTTGTTTTTGCCTTGTTTTTTTGTTTTTTGTTTGTTTTTTACAAATCATCATCAATCAGGAATATCTGTTTTTGGATAATGCAGAAAATTCACCAGATGAACTAAAAAGTATTATGTTAAAGCATTTAAGACACTTGAACATGCTAAAGAGATATGTTTACTTAGCTAATAATAAATGTCTTTAAGTATATACTGCCATATGAAACACTAGATTCAGATATACTGTTGGAAAAAGAAGCATCCTTGTTTCAGTACTAGCTACTTTGTGCATAATACATATTTTTGGGTTAAACTTTCAGTAGTTGAACAATTTTAAGCCACTGAAGAATTTAGCCTATAATGTGGACAGTACATTCCAATGTATAATCCAGATTGACTTAAAATATAGTTAGGGCAATAGGACAAAAAAATGTTTTACAATGATTTTCCTATATTGATCTGCATTAGTGTTTCTCACAGATGATCAGAGTACCAGTTTGAAAAGTATTTTCCCTGGCTAAACTTCAAAATATTAATATGACAAAGTCTTTTCATTCTACTCCTATGTATTTAAACAATATAATAAAAAGATCTCGTTTTAACTTTATTTGTAAACACTAGATGTAGAGTTCTGAGATTACAAAGTGCAGTGAATGCACCATCATGTCCTAGTTAGTGTCTATGTCAAACTTGTCACAACACTACAGAAGCAGCACGTATAAATGAAACACAGTACTGACTCTCCCTAGAGTGTTTTATTGCATGACTACATTAGTCATTTTACTTCAGCGCAGTGAATGAATTCTGAGATTTACATGGAAAAACGTGTGGTTAATTCTTCTATGTAATAGTCTGTTCATCATTCCACATTGAGTGAAAATGTCCTACAGTAGTCATCATTACTGACATAAATTTTATCACAACCTTGTTTTGAGATGGTTGTATCACCTAGCATAATAATGAGTCAACACAGATACTGACTGAGCACAATGACTTAACTACTGAACAGAATTACAGTATGTTTGAGGTGTGAAAAAAGTGCATCATTACATTTTCAGTAGCCCCTGTAAACAAAGAGATATACACAGAGAGCCACAGTTAAACACCAGCAGTTGTATGAGGCTGGCAGCTTCCTAGACCCCCTGGTCTGTAGTCAAAACCTGAACACCTTCCAAAGATACATGATATCCAGGCTTCAAACAAACATTAACACTTGGTTATGAGCTCCCATAAAGAGAGCCATGTCAACAGCTGAGCGCCCATAAAATCCCCTGCACTATGAGCAGAGATCGAGCTGAATGGCTACAGAGGGCCTACGAGTGATCCCCGTTCTCAAGGGAGCCATCACTGGTGAACTCAACAAACAAACGTGACCTGATTCTCAAAGTCAGGGAAGATATATTTTTAGAGATGGGGACTAAAAACTGGAGCTGAGTTACAGTACAAAGTGGTATGAGAAATCAAGATAATTTTAGTTCAGTTACTGGTCAGTAAAAGAGAGAAGCACAATCGGCTTTTCATAGCTATGTTTAACATTCTGTTATCCATGTGTGATATTGTGGATTTCAAAATATCCCACGACCTAAAGAGTATGTACTGGACGATAAGCTGCAGTTTCGACTGCATGGTGCTGTGCTCAAATAAAGAAATGAGATGCTGAAAATATGAACATCCTTCATACAGAGGATGATGATAATAATAATAAAAATAATAATAATAATAACAAATTACATTTATATAGCGCTTTTCTATTAACGCATACTCAAAGTGTGTACAATGAATCCATTATTCATGCACTCACAGATTCACACTCTGGTGGTGGTAAACTATGTTTATAGCCACAGCTGCCCTGGGGCAGGCTGACAGAAGTGTGGCTGCCAATCTGCACCCACAGTCCCTCCAACCACCACCAGACATTCATACACCAGTGTGAGTAGCAGCACTGGAGGCAAGGTGGGTGAAGTTTCTTGCCCAATGAATGAATATTCTGAATAATACTACCATTATAATTAACTTAACCTGAACCTCCAGTGACACACTTCTTTGGACTCGTCTGCATAATTAAGGATGACCTCTGTAAACCGAGGAGCTGCTTTCCCACACAGACAACATGGCCTGCATATGTAACATCTGAAATGAACGATCCAGACACAACTAATGATTGTTGTTATTGTGTACTGATGGTTTTAAAAAGTCTTTTGTCCAGTCGAATCTGCCCTTTTTTCCTCCAAAAAAACAAGTCTTTGTGATTCATACATTTCTACAACAATAAAATTAACAAATAATCAGTTTGTTTTCCCACTCATTGTGGGCATTGTGTTGAATGTGTATTGCACATACCTGCTAAGGTGTAATCCATATCAAAGCCAAAGCATTTAATCTTCTCCATCGCCAAGCTTCTGTTGACAAACACTCTATAGAGAAAACAAGTTCAGAGAAACGATTTAGTTTCAAAGCACTTGTCAACAAGAGAAAGATTTGTTCCTGCAAAGACAAAACCAGGAACTGGTGTGGTGAAAGTGATAATGGGGTCTACTTATCAGCATGACGAGCTGCTGTTGGAAAATGTATCACAGTGACACCTCCGATCAAATGTAATTAGATCAAACATTGTTTTAAAGAGCTAAAAGTATGAATAAACATCCGTCTAGTTTAATTGCATGTTTCAGCTCTGTGTGACGTAATACACATTGTTGACATCATTACAACATACCTCATCCTCAAACTATGACATGTGACAATCATCTTACAAATCAATAGAAGCTAATCGTGTCCAAATTAGAGCTGAGTGTGAGACACAAACAAAGTCTTCTGGTTGCTGACAGGCAAAACTATTTAACATTCTTTGACTTGATCTCTAGTAAAGTCTAATGCAGCTTGTTGAAATCAAAACAATCTTCTAATTGGTTTGTTGGCTGGTAGGACCAATATGAGACACCTTAAACCAGCTATGAATGTGACAATCTTCCAGGAAACAGCTTTACTGTCCTGGGCTGGCATATAAATCAGTGAGGAGGCTGGAGTCCGTCGTGGCCACAGCCATAGGCAATGTTTACATAGCCTGGCTGACACGGCTTCCACAGAAAAGGCAGTCACATACTACTAGCTCAACTTTGACTGCTGGCACACAAAGCAAATAGTTTATCTCTAATGTTTGTGACTGAACTCAATGAGTAGCAGAGCCCCTATTACCACATGAGTCAATATTAACTTAAAAAAAAAAAAAAAGATACATCCCAGTAATAAAAAAAACCAACAATGAAACCAAACACGGTTTCGTCATCCTTGACTAATAAAACAATCTAAGCCACCACAGGAGTCACACCCTCTTGAATTACTCACAACAAAAGGTAGTTAGCTTATCACTAGCAGCTGATCATGTTTCCCCATCACTCAAAGATTTCTCAAATACCTTGCTGCAGATCCATAGTGAACAAGCTTCCATTTAGATCTTTGCCCAGCAGAGCACTGACGATGCATTCTGTGCAAAATTAAACCTCAGTTTGACTCCCCCGTTGAACTAACCTGCCACAGCAGCGTGGGGCAGTTTTGGCCCACAAACAATGACCCCCCCACCCCCACCCCACCCACACACACACACACACACTCTCCCTCTCTCTC
>JAPTYQ010000001.1:18037488-18052120 GCA_029814465.1 Ostorhinchus cyanosoma
CTTTCTTTCTTTCTTTCTTTCTTTCTTTCTTTCTTTCTTTCTTTCTTTCTTTCTTTCTTTCTTTCTTTCTTTCATGAATGAGTTAAATGAATGTTTCATTTGGGACATATAAAACAATACAAACATCAACAAAGGCTAATGCCCAAAGCAATAGTAACATACAATATACAAAGTCGGAATTCATCATTTTGCATTGTATTTTCACGGACCAAAAACACAATCAGGACATTCTTCTTCTTCTTCTTCTTCTTCTTCTTCTTCTTCTTCTTCTTCTTCTTCTTCTTCTTCTTCTTCTTCTTCAGTAAACCTTATCCCTGACCAATCTGCAGCATGCTCAGCATGTACACAGCTGTAAATAGTATGTAAAGCTTTTTTGATTTGCCTTTATTCTTCATTTTGCACTTTCTTTTGCTCTTGTGTGGTTTTGTGCTTTGCTACTGTAAATCTGGAATTTCCCCCTATGGGACTAATAAAGGCATATCCTGTCTTATCTTAACTTATCTTATCCTCTTCCTCTTCCTCTATTATTGTCATCATTGCACTTTGATCATATTGCAATTCTGACAATATATTTTCTTTAACCCTACAGTGTGCCTGTGTAAAGGATATGTGACATTTTGTCTTTCAAAGTAATGTCAGTATGTGTGTTTGTGTCTATGCGTGTAGGTGCTCTGTAGATTTAATGCAGTCAGGAAAATGCTGTTAGTTGTTCATTAGTGGCAGATCATTGCACTTTAAAGGTGTGTTTACAACCCAACCCAGTCCAGTTTGTTATTGTTTAACTGGATTAACACAGTGAGCAGGTGAGTCATACTTCACATTTGGCCTGAGAAACAATGATTCCATTTACTGTAAATCACATGATTTTATCTGCATGTGTAGCTGTATTAAGCAAAAATATAGTCTTGAGAGAAAAAAATACTTTACCGTAAATTCTGGGTTTCTTTCATGTGTCTGTTTATAGCCTTGATGTTCACCACTCTATTTGCTTTGATCACAGATGTGTGGAATTGCTGGTGTTACAACTCACCCCATGTTACAGTCACACCTGGTTGCCCTTGTGTAGAAGACCACAGCTTCATAATTTTAGACTATTATGTGTATAACAATTCACATTTCCACTATCATATGACAAGACACGCTATGACTCTTCAATCTTTATTTGTACCAAACACTCACACTTTGGGTTGTAAACCCAAAAACTGTTGGGTTTACAACAAATATTTTATCTGGTATGTTTGTATTTGATCATTTCTATGTTCCTTTTGGCACTGTTTTTATGTAAGCAACTGCAGGTTTTTACCAAAACATTAATCCTTTTCGTGTGTTTTAAATTTGTGCTTTGTATGTGTATGGGCAGAGTTAATCATCTGAACTAAACAATATTATTGTTACTTGTATATTCACAGTGAAAAGAAAAACTGAAATAGAGATAATGTGAAAAATATAAACATTATAAGTGAGCAAATCATAAGCCATCCTTGTTCAATCATTAAAACTGCATATAAAACATATGCACTTGTATGCACAAATGTATTTTACAGGGGTAAAAAAAAAGGCAATTTCAGATTTAACTTGAAGATGTTTACACTAACACTCTCTTAGTCCTATTTCATTTTGCTGTTCCCTAATAACAATGTGAAAAATCATAATATATTTATTAAAGCTGAACATTTGCACTATCTTCATTTCATTTCTATTGAAGGACAAAGTAAAAGAAAAAAATAGAGGGAAAAAATGTGTCAGTTACTAAATAAAATTTGTGATTCTGAGGAAAAACTGATATAAAGTGGCATTTTTGCTTTTGAAAAACTCCTAAATATTTAACACATTAAAACTATGCAGCGAAACATTGAGGGGGCTCCCATCTTTTTGGTACATTTATGTCCAATAGAGTTGGCTACTCATAGAAATATGTTGCACGAAACCTATTTTTTCTAAGAAATCATAAGAAATCAAAACATTTCAAAGTAAACATTAGCCTTCAGTACTCTGGCTCCTCCAGAGTAGAAAGTGACTATTTCAGGACAAGTATTTCTGTAGTCTAACTGTATTTTCGTTCGTGCATGCACTGTACTGCAGGGTGGCAACAGAGGGCAGCAAAAGTCTATCTTTGGTATGCTGCAAAAAAGCATTTAATCATTTAAATTGACATGCACAGAAAATAACTCCCAACGACCACAACAAGTAAGTTATTATTTATTTTTCTCAGCAGCATTTCTTATTTAAAACCCATTTTGCTTTATTCTTACGTATTTCTGAATTATTAAGGGTAGTTCTGTGAAAGAGTTGCTTCCAAGTGTTGTAATGAAAAATTTGTTCGTAGCTAAAGTTTTAAGACTTCTGGGCAGATATATTGTCTTTTTATTTATTTATTTACTTACTTTTTTTTTTTTTTTACATCAATCAGTAGATGTATTTTTCCATCTGCCCCAGGGAAACACTTCTATTTGTATTGTGCGACAAATACTGTAGGATAATGTAAGCCCCTGTTAAAAGGCACAGTATTCCAATTGCATGAGCTATTAAATGCCCTTTTAATCCTCTCCACTGACGCATCATCACTGCGCCAAGACGGACAGTTCCATCTCGGCTACTCCATGCAAAGAAATACAAAGAGCTGAGCCAACTCTGCACTTTTGTACTATGGTGATTAATGGAACTTCGTTTTGACCCAAAAAAATTTTCTTATCTTATTTTGACCAGTAGATGATAATCCATGAGGCTAAATGACGCATATGGGCTGTGCGTCCGGATGTGCAGTGGGCATTAATTAGTGATTGGGCTGGTCCCCTTATAAATAGGAGACGCGCCCACCGCTCCACTCTGTCTGCACACGAGCCAAGATGAGTTACGGACCCGAAACCTTTTCCGCCTCGTCCTACCGAAGGATTTTCGGGGATTCACCCCGTTATTCATCCTCTCCGTCTCGGACCAGCATGAACATGTCATCACGCGGAGGTTACCGGTCTTCTTCTCTATCCCGAACCAACATCTCATCCCTGGGGTCCTACAGCAGAAAGTCCGGCCGCTCCTTCTCGTCCATGCCACTGGAGACCTTCGACCTGACCCAGAGCACCGTCCTCAACAATGAGTTTAAAATCATCCGCACCAATGAGAAGGAGCAAATGCAAGGTCTTAATGACCGCTTTGCAATGTTTATTGAGAAAGTGCGCAACTTGGAGCAGCACAACAAAGTCCTGGAGACTGAGCTGGTGACTTTGCGCCAGAGGCAGACCGAACCATCCCGCTTGGCCGAGCTTTACCAGCAGGAGATCCGCGAACTGCGCTCCCAGCTCGACGAACTCAATGGAGAAAAGTCCCACCTGATGATCGAGAGGGACAGCATTGAAGACGAGCTGCAGAAAGTCCGAGGAAAATACGAAGAAGAGTTCCGTGCCCGTGAAGAGGCGGAAACCACCCTCAAGGCTTTTAAGAAAGATGTGGATGATGCCACCATGGTGCGCCTGGACCTGGAGAAGAAGGTGGAATCTCTCCTGGATGAGATCAACTTCCTGAGGAAGGTGCACGAAGAGGAGGTGGTGGAACTGACGGACATGATCCAAGCCGCCCAAGTGTCGGTGGAGATGGAGGTGTCCAAGCCGGACCTCACCTCCGCCCTCAAAGAGATCCGCGGCCAGTACGAGTCCATGGCCTCCAAGAACCTGCAGTCCGCTGAGGAGTGGTACAAGTCCAAATTCGCCGACCTGTCCGAGCAGGCGAACCGGAGTAACGAGGCCATCCGGGCCAGCAGGGAGGAGATGAATGAGTTCAGGAGGCAGCTGCAGTCCAAGACCATCGAGATAGAAGGTCTGAGGGGAACCAACGAGTCCCTGGAAAAACAGCTGCGGGAGATGGAGGACAGGCACAGTGTGGAGATAGGAAACTACCAGGTAACCATTTCCACTGTCACTCTGAGGGAAAGGATAAGGAAACACTCCATTTATTAATATTTTTTTAAAATCATATAAATGATGTGGTTATACAACATTTCAATAAGTGATGTATGTCTTTTTAAAATCAGAGTAAAAATAAACAGAGTTCACTGGGTTCGGACAGCCTCTGTCCGTGGTGCTGAAACTGACTCCCACGGGACAAAGCGCTCAGCACCTGCATCTGACAACGCCCACTCACTGTTTACATCGAAATGAGGCATTTTATGTAATTATTGTCTCTGATTACAATCCCTCTACAGCATAAAATACATATAGGAAGAACATTAAGCTTTTTCAAACTCTTATTTCAAGCTAAAGGATACATGTTAACAGTAGGGCTGACAGATGTCTTTGTGTGCACACAATGAAGAGTGGACTCTGTATGTAAGTCACTACTGTGAATCAGCTAAATCCTTCCCCCTATACTTTCATTAGGAAAGCATGGTAGAGCTAGAGAATGAGCTGAGGACCACTAAGAGCGAGATGGCTCGTCACCTGAGGGAATATCAGGATCTACTGAATGTGAAGATGGCACTGGATATTGAAATTGCTGCTTACAGGTTGGTTTTTCTCTTGCAACTTACATAGAACAACAACACTTTTAAACTTCACGATGAAAAAGAAAACTTAAAGGCCCTTCTTTAAATCAATTCTTGCTGTTCATCACCTCTTTAGGAAGCTTCTGGAAGGTGAGGAGACCCGCATTGGGACTGGGATCACCTATCCCACCCCCTCCATAGGCAGCGGTGGTGGTGTCTACAGCTACCAGACCCATATTTACTCCAGCCCTGGCAAGGGATCCAAGAAGGAGAGCAAGGATGAAGACCAGCACCAGAGCAAATCTGTAAGCAAGGTCGCCCAGCGTGAAATTTATGAAGAGTCGGTGGTCTCCACTAAGAAGATGGAGAAGCAACAAGAAGCCAGCGGTATTCCCACCAATCAGAAAAACTAAACTAGTGTAGCCTCCTGTACTTATCGACAGTTACCCTCAAACTTCACTTTATCCTTTGAACCTATGCCTCTCTTAAACATGTACCATTGAACAAACCTTAGCCTTTACACTAGATGCACTTGTGGGGATCAAATGTTTTGATAATGAACATAGCAAGATCATCTGAAATATCATGAGTTAGATTTCCACAAGTGAACAGCGTGCAAGATCGAGAGGTTTGTTTTAAGTGGGATTTTACCCCTCCTATTCCCATTTGTCCCCCACATGTGTTCCCTAAAGGAAACCCATTATAACTCTACTCTTAGTATCACTATACAAACCCACAGTGCATCTGTTCTCTCTCATTCATTCCTCACATCAAACAGTAAGCAAAAGCACTTAGGTAGCATTTCTAACAGGAATAGTCTTTTAAAGTACAATATCTAGCAGGTTTGTCACACTTCAGGAACTACAACAACACAACTTTGCAACAATATACGTATACCAGAACATAGTGGTCTATAAACTCTGGTCATGCACTACTAGCACAAACTGTGAGTTATTCTGAACACATTCCAAGGGAAGCATGTATGTGCGAGTGTCACAGCGTGCACTTAAAGAGCAGAGATCATTAAAACACATCAGCTGGTATTTGGTCATTGTGTCTACATCTGCATATACAGAATGAGTAAAAGCAATTCCTCATATAGCAACAACTGTTAAGTAAAGGAGCACATAAGAACATAAGAAACCAGCCAAGTTGAATTATATATGTATATTACAATGTGTCTTTCTGAGCCATTTACAAGAATTGTGGCTGACACTGATAATGCTGCTTACTGAGTTAGTAACAAATAGAAATTATGAAATAAATGTCTGCTACGATGTCTTCTTGCACAAATTGAACAGTCTAATCATTTTCACAGCGTTTACAGTTGGTTGGTGTATCACTTTGACTATGGTTTAAATTAACTCTACATGACAACAGTATAAAAGAGGATTCACATCCTCCATTAAACACCAACCCTTTGGATTTCCCAGCTACCCTTTTTTAAGTTTCACTACCAAAAGTTGATTAAAGAGGCAAGTTAAATGAAAGCGAGATTTAAACTATGAAACAAACGTATTAATCAAGCAAATTTGCATGGTGTATCTAGATGTCATGCTTGCATGGAATCCATCAGTCCATCAGCTCTTTCAACATGACATCACGTCATCCTTTTCTTCATTGACGCTGAGCATCATCATGCACAAACACCCTTTAACCACTGTTACATAAATGTGCTTGTTGGCCTGTAGGCTAAAGCTGTGATTGCAGTTATATCTTAAAAGATGTGACTTAAATATGCTAAGGATTTCTGCACTAAACACAGAAAAGCCAAAACTACTGCTGAGGTGGTAATAATGAACATTTTGCACAATCTGCTACAAAACACAGGGAATAAAAAAAAATGCTGTAAAGATGATGTTGTAGAGTGTTAACTGCAACTAAAATGATAAAGAGTAAAGTCATTTGAGAATTTTAAAGTTTTAGCACAAATGCATGTGTTCTGAATGACCCATCTGGGCTGGATGAATTGAATGCACCCATAGCACCATTTGCCATATACCATCATGAATGCTTAAAGCACATTTGAGCCCAAGAATCCACACCATTACTCAGCTCAAAGAAGAAATACATCTCAGTAAAGTCAACAATCGGCCAAAAAAAAAATCACTCCAAACCTGCCAGACCATGATGTATTTGAAACAAGATGACCTCGATTTCTAACTGTGGCCATGACTGGATAAAATGTCTGTTGTAGTATAACCTCACCACTAGAAATACTATAGTATGGAAGAATGCTTGTTTTTTTTCTGCTTGTGCACTGCCAGCGTTAACACAACTATCTATCTATCTTCTCTTGCTGCTTGCCGTGCCCTGACGAGCTGCACTCACACTACGAATGAAAACTGTTGATTGTACGGCAGGCTGCTTTGGATTGGTTTCCAACTGTTGTGCTAGAAGCTTGTGATAAATAAGTTAGTACTGTGTCATATCTGTATTTACATAAGTAGTGTGTGTCTTTACACAGAGGCCTGTAATAACTAGATTTCCTTAGGGGCCAACAAATCTGAAAGTTGGGGGGAGCGTCTTGTTTTATACTAGATTGCTGGGTTCCAATGTAAGGCAGAAGAAACATCTCACGTTTACAAGAATGTATCACAAGCAGCATTTTGTAGTTCTAAGCTATAATAGCGGACGAATGAATGCCAAGTTTAATCATCTCCGCTGATTGATGGTTGCAAATACCAAGCCTTTATCAGAAGAAAAATATCACTACTACCATTCCTTTGTCAGCACTGCCAAAATCTAAGTGCACATGCGACATCACTTTCTGGATAAAGCAGTTTACAGCTCTCAAATCACCATCTGTAATCAATTGTCAAGACGTAGCCATAAAACAAATCATGTAGGATGTAAAAAAAATTTGCCTTAAAACACCAGCAGCTTTTTTTTTTGTTTGTTTCTTTTTTTTGTTTTTGTTTTTGGCCATGTGTGTGATGTGTATGATTTTGTTTAGTGGAGTGTTTTCTCATCTCTTTATTAGCGTTTACTACAGCTACTGTGATGATCAAAGCATAGGGACCGAATGTAGTTGTTGACATGTTATTGCATTGAGTGTAGTATTTATCTATTGCTGTATGACACCATATCAATAAAGATTTGACATTACTGAGGCCTAAGATGCTTTTGTTGTGTTTATTTATATGCATCATTCAAATTTTCGGGAGGATCTTGTGTCTTCAAGTCTAAAAACATTACTATTCTGTACATGTGTGGATAAGAACAGAATTAAAGTGTGGTTTCTATATTAAGAGGGCTTCGGTGGGCCATTAAAAAGCATTAAATAGAGTTTGTGAAAATTAAGGCCTTAAACGGCATTAAAAAGCATTAAATTCAATGTCCAGAGGCATTAAAAAATTAAATACACTTGATTGAAAAAAGCATTGTTATTCATGATTTATTTTGATTACATAAGCATTTAATTATTTTGATTTGAAGTATAGTGTGATGACTGACAGGCGGAACCCTTTAAGTGGCTATTGTCACAACACTGGATGCCTGGAATGCAACATGCTGTTAACATGCTCATGCTGTGGCGAAAAAGTGGAGGGAATATCAACAAATGTTTGGAAAAATGCAAGTTTCAGCAGAAATGATCGGAGGAGGAACTATTAAAGCCTGTCGAGAGTAAAGCATCATAAATCTCTCTATAAAATTGTATCTGCAGTTGGACATGGGCATTAAATTTGTTTAAAGGGTCATTAAAAAGCATTAAATTAGATTTGCTGATACCTGCAGAAACCCTGATTAAAGTCCTATTGTTATAAATACTGTTTTGACGATTGTGACCTGAACAGTTTGATAAGAAACAATGACTAGAAGTCGCATTGAGACAAGAATTAAAGTACACTGCTTGTCAACAAATCTGATATTCTCTTGAGACCCAGGAAAGTAAAAGTTCTTTCTTTTTAATATTAATTAATTGGAAACAGCATAATCCAACAGTTTTTTTCCTGATGCATTTTTAATTTCTTTTTTCCAGGATGTCCTTTGCAGTGGACATTATTTGACAAACTGTGAAACACTTTTCCCTACAGAAGACAAAAATACAATGCTGGGTCTCAAGATTATATTCCACACATTTGGATTTAATGAGCGTTTTCTTCTCTGCTGCAATCTTTAATTTAAATCCACAACAAAGAATAAGCAAAGATCAATATACTGTACCATTAGGCCTAAATAGGAGGCAAACGACTGTACTTTATGACTATGATGCTTTAATTAAACCATAGATGTATACTTAACTTCCTATCAGGAGAGGGAAGCAATGTCACCCTGACCTCTTTCTTGGGGAAATATTTTTTCAATAACTTCCCAAGGTCATAGCGGAGTGGTGTTTTACTGAGATATGATGGATTACCAGGCTGGGTACTGTATGCTGACCTCTGCGCTCCTCATTTCTGCTCCACACACACAGATTCCCATGGTCCTTGAGCCCTTGGCAGCTGTGGAGGGGGTCTGATTAGCGCATCTCTCGAGGCTCACCAACTGGGTGGGACAGGTCTGGATGCTGGATGTGCATGCGTGACGCAGGTTGCAGTTCTTCAAAGATTTATACCCCTGCAATGCTGCTGAGTAAAAGGTGTGGTGAGAGGCGACCAGTGAAACTCCACTATAAAAGCCCTCTTACGAAACAGCAAACTTAAAGAGTGCTTCACCTTTCTATTTTTGGCTTCACCCTGTCACTTCTTTTACAACCATAGAGTCAACGTGATGGTATTCTGAGGTTGTAAAGTCTATGGAATAACACTGCCTCCTATCATACCTCCTGCAGAAAACTCTGAGACATCACTTTAAGATTTATAGCTGCTGAAAGCGCGCTAACACTACCGTCCCAATGAAACGAGTTTACAGATTCCTCATGTGTCATACTCTAAACATGATATATTGAAACGAAACAGCGCTGCAATAAATTCAAATCCATGAGTTTTTCTGTCTAATCTACACCCCAAATTAAAAACATCATTTACAAATATGTTGCAGATTTGTAATGAATTTTGTAAGGTTTAAATATAGTTTTTTGTTGGAGCACAGAGGTGATCTATCCTTTTGCTACCTTCAGGGATAAAGGAGACGGTATTGAGGGAAAAGAATGTTTTATGTTCTGTCTGGTGATAAGTGTCTGTGTGGGGCTCTGATGGTGGTGGAAATGAGGATCTGGCTGAAGAGTAGGGGGCCATGGAGGCTGTAAATTTCCCCTATTTGTCAGCATCCGTGAATCTAAGCCATTTCTCTTATCTAGACTGCAGATTGTCTGGCAACATAGACCATGACTGAGTACAGACACTGAGTGTAAGGGATTGAAAAAAATAAAGAATAAAAATCTGAAGAATTTTGAGTTTGTTGAGCAGTCTTTAAAAATATCCAATATTTTTTAGGCAGTACATGGCACAGGTTTCTATGTAAGGATTACGAAGCAGGAATGCACATGGTAATTACCTGTTTTATGTTCAAGAACTTAATGTTGGAGTCATTATTACTACATTAATACCAAATAATTAAATGGTGACGGTACTGTGAGAGGAAGTAAATATTCCAGTGTATGTTTTAACTACTAATCGTATGCCTTTTCCTCCTGTATTGCACATTTCCAAAGGTACAGACTACCAATATATACTTCAACACATATTTTTATTTTATTTATTTATTTTTTTAACACATTACCTATTTTCTGGCATGAATTGGTAACATTCATGTCAGCACAACCCCCCCCAAGACCACCTCTGAATTCTGAAAGTAAATGATAAAATAATAATTGACAGACAATATAACTAATAATGACAAATGTTCGTATGTCCGATACATAATCAAACATTTTTTAAAAAATAAAGAAAAAAAGAAAGGGGGTGTGGTCTGACTTTGGAAGTTACATCCTAAGGTGATGAGATATCAGGCCTGGATTCAAAAAATTTGAGGAATGATTTCCATATCTTGTGGAAAAAGTTTTCCATTTAATTGTGAACATGAGCCTTTCATTAGATATGCAGGATAAGAGTTCAGCAATCCATGAATTCAGCGATGGACAAGGAACACTTTTCCAATGTATGTGTATAAGACTCTTCAAATGTATTAGACAGAGGTTCACCTGCCTACTTTCATGAGTTTTAAGTGCTAAAGTTTCTGGAATAAGGCCTAGAAAACAGATCTCTGGGCACATTGGGATTTCTTTATTGGACACTGTGTTAATTATCCTTCTACAAAATTCTTGCATCTGTTCACATTTCCAAATACAGTGATACAAAGTACTTCTCTGGGTTCCACATTGTAGAAAGGTGTCTGGGATATTAGGGTTGAATTTGTTAAGTTTTTCAGGAGTTATATAGGTTCTCATAAGCTTATATATTGAATCATTTTAAATCTGCTATTAATGGATATTGTTTGCACTTCATCCATTCCTGATCTGTAACATCTGTTTTTTGAGGTCTTCTATCCATGATCATCTTTTATAATTTGAGGATTCTAGTCATTTTTACCAATTACTTATATATCATTGGGATCTTTCCTTCACTCTAAAGGTCTGATGTTTCCATTTCTTCAAAAATACTTAAATGAGGACATTGATATGACACCTTGGAGTGAATAAAACTATGAATCTGACAATAAGTGTTATTTTAATGAGGTCTGAGGTTAATAAGGTTTAATAAAGTCTGTAATTCCAACCTTATTCAGTATTCATTGAATAAAATAATAAATGTAGGTATGAATCATTCTCTCAACTAAATGACAGGTGGTTATGGAAATATCAGGCTGTGTTCCTGTAAATTAAGTGTTAAATTGTGAGCTGCTGCTGTTGCCTTGGAATCTGTTGCTAACATCCTGCTGTGCTCGAGCAGCCTCGGGGAATGACCGCTCTCAAAGCGACACAGTTGATTCAGACAGCTGTCTGAAGTGAAATACACGCTATAAACACATGTGAAAGCCAGGAAATAAGGTGAAAGCCTGGAAATAAGGTGAAAGCCAGGAAATAAGGTGAATACAGGGACAAACAAATTTAAGCGGGCAGTTTAGACGACGGTCACTGGAGTGGAAACACACTTAACTGGGTAGTTACAATAAAATGGCCTCTAACTGGAAGAAAGTGCTGAATCATTTGGAGGAAGGGCTTTGTATGACGTAGTATTCTCTTCCATAACCAAACCGACAGTTCTTTTTTTTTTTTTTGGTGCTAATAATAGATGAGACAGAGCCAGCAGGGCCAGACAGGCAGACAGACAGACTGCAGAAAGGAGGGAGGAACACTTCACAGAGGGGCATGCTGGATACTTGTACTTGACCTGTGTCCAAGCTTCTCTGAGGATGAATGGGTTAGTATTGTGGGTATTCAACCTTAAAAATACAATTATGTTAGCCACAAAGTCCCGCTTGCTAATCAGAAAATGGAATGGTTGTGGGCTGCGTGGTTCTTTAAAAACACAAAGAGGATTTGATTTTGGTGTAAAGATTAAATTTGGGCGGTAAAGGTTGTGACACATTCCATCCACAACCGCTGAAATATAATCCTTTTTCTTGATACAATTTTCTGAATTTATAAATGTGGTCTTTCAAATGTAAGTAAACATTATCCACCACTATCTTCAGCACACAGACTATAAAACAGGTCTGTCAAACCAATTTTCTTTCACGGGCCACATTCAGCCCAATTTGATCTAAAGTGGGTTGGACTAGTAAAACAATAGCATAATATCCTATGAATAAAGACAACTCCAATAACTGTTTGTGTTTTAGTGCATAAAATGAACATTAAATTATGAAAATACTGACATACAAAAACTAAACAAAAAAGTGAAGGTGAATAACCTGAAAGACCTGAAATTTCTTAATGCAAATATTTTCGTAATTTAATGCTAAAAATTTGGTGATGTCTTCATTTATAGGCATAATGTAATATTTTTTTCACTTTATGTCAAGAGCATCATTATTTATAGGTTATTATGCATTATTTAACTTGACATCACATTGGTCTTTATGTGGAACTTGAACTAAAATGAGTTCAACACCCTTGACCGTTAACATCTTCAGTGTAATTTTTGCACAAATTCATCACATGCACATTTGACACCCCTGCTATAAAAAGAAAGGTTAATATCCAATAATTACAGACATGGAGACTAGAGGACCTCACGATATTGTAAAAAGACAGATTTGTTGTGCAATACCGACACTTACCTACACAGTTAATATATTTCACCACTAAATAGTCTAATATTAGAAATGTCAGGCACCCAGAAAGATGACACATGCTACATTAAAACACATCACACCCTTTAGGTGAAATCTTCCTCCGTGTGATTCATAATGCTTAAGCAGTGATAAAACACACCAACAAAACCCCTTTCTTATGCAGGGAAATGATAAAATGTTAAGAGGAGGGCTATTTTTAGATAGCAGGAAGTAACAGGGAACAAACATTAAGATGGATAAAGAACCTGACATCTGTGTTGGTGCTTGTGTAGGCTGCTGTCGTCTTTGCAGTGGATGCACTACAGAGTCATTTAGGGAGAGTTAAGGCATTTTAGGATGTAATGCATTATAATCCTAAAACCTGTGTGGTTCATTCAGCTCTAGATGAATGTTGTCTGAAGGATCAGAGCTCATGGTGTTCAGTTTAGGCTTGAACCCTCAACTTTACACTGTGAAACACATTCAGATTTCATCAGTGTTTTCATTCTGTTGTGCATCATAGAGGCTAACAGATCCAAATCTTTTAACCCCACCCTCCAGAGGGGAGGCGACGGTATGTTTTTGATTTGGTTTTTGTTTGTTTGTCCGTTTGTCAGCAACTTTACGCAAAAACTACTGAATCAAAGTCCATGAAATTTTCAGGATAGGTGTAAGGTGGTCCAGAATAGATCCCATTAAATTTTGGTGAATGTAGGTCAAAGGTCAAGGTCATCAAAAATGTGTTTTCACAATGATAAGAGATAGGGCAAACAGGAATTTCCTTTTCATTCCTGATAAATTCAGTTTTGCATAGAGCTTCTTTTTGCTCTCTCTGTTGATATGCATTAACATCAGAACCTTGAAGGACAAAATTGAAGATTCTAGGTCAAAGGTCAAGGTCAAGGTTACAATGGAGGTTAAAATCGAGTTTTGGATATAACTTTTGAACTATTCATCTTAGAGACTTCCAATGAGCACCAAAATGCTGGTCTTTCAATTCTAGTGTTTAGATTTTTATCCTGAAGGACCAGACTGTTCCTGGATGCAGCTTTGGTACTAAATCATGATTAAACTCTCCTCCTCACAAGGCATACTGGTGGTTCACATGAAGAAGAGCCCACACACAACATGACTAAAGGACTAATGACCTGCTCTAAAGTGCTGCGAGGTAGGATATATCCCACCTGGAGTTCTTAAAATAGTCCAGACGATGCATGTTTAACATAGACGACAAATATGGAGTGTTGCAAATCTAAGCCCCTATTTGCTTTCTTAGTGAAGAGGCATTTTGACTGTCAACAGCACAGTATTCTCACACAAACGAGATGGAAGAGGCGAAGCAACAGATGAGGTAATTATACACTGTGAAGTTTTTTGGGTTTTTTTATTGAGAACTTGCAGTGAAATTACAGGCCTAACTGTTAATCTTTTTGCACCCTCTATACTCTAAACAATTATATAAATGGGTATGCTTATGTGCACCACTATTGTTGCGTTGACGTCATGTGGTTGATTCGTAGTGAGGTGGGGGTTGTTCAATCTGGTCCCACTTCGCAAACTAGGACTTCTGGTTTTGATGGGCGTTCCAATGCATTTTACTTAGTTGGATGTAGTATTCAGATCAGGTAGTATTCTCTAAAATATCCACATCTTTGGAATAATCTATATCCTGAACTTCAATCCATATCTTTTTTATCATTATTTAAAAAGCATCTGAAAAGGAGTCTAATTTATGAAAAAATGTAAGGCTGTATATCATTTGATTTGTATTTGAGGGATTTGTAATTAGGGACTGAGCCCATGGGCAGAGGCCTCTCCCTCACTCACACAGTGAGGGAGAGGCCAATAGGGCCTCTGCCCAGGCTTTGTCACGATTTTTTTTCTTTGTCCGCCACTTTAAACTCGAATTTGACCCCTAAACATGCTCAAAAACTCACCAAATTTGGCACGCATAGCACATCTGGTGAAAAATTTGATAAAATGTAAAAATTAACCCCT
>JAPTYQ010000001.1:18052220-18063512 GCA_029814465.1 Ostorhinchus cyanosoma
AAGATAAGATAAGATAAGATAAGATAAGATAAGATAAGATAAGATAAGATAAGATAAGATAAGATAGGATAAGATAACATAACATAACATAACATAACATAACATAACATAAGAGAAAAAAATACATATATTTCCCTACCACTGTCTTCAAATGACACTGTAATTTTAATATTTTGGACTTATCATCTGTCCTACATTACTTCTGTTCTAACTTTTTCTTTACTATGTTTCAAGCTGACTAAGAGGAATAGATTTTTTTTTTTTTTAAAGAAATGAAATAGAACCAACTAAGCAAAACTTCCAATACAGTATGTTGTGTTCATAATTTCCACAGAGAAATACAATGTAATGTGTTTTCTAACTTCCACATATCCTCCTATCATTTTGCTGTTATGGTTACATGCACATAGACATTTCAGTCCACTTGGGAAAAGCTTCATATTTTTCTCGAGTCAGCCTCTCTTTTACAACTGGAATCTTTTTGATAGTTTTGCTTCTTTTGATTCATCTGTATTTTTTTTTTTTTTTTTTGCTCATAGGGAACATCAGCTATTGTTTGTGGAAAATGTTTCAGAGATCTATAGTCAAAGTACAGTTGCTGAACTAAAGAAGACATGCTGTTTGGTCCCTATTCAGACGGGACTCATTATTTTGGAAGGGGCCGAGCAGGGCACAGTAGAGTAGCAAAACAACTTCAACCTACGGGGATGTGTCCTTATAGTAACCTTGTACTGCAGCATTAAACCCTCTGACAGTGTTACCAGATTTGCAATTTGGATTCATTCTGACAGTTTGACTTCCATTTGAGCGATCACCTTCAGTTTAATATGTTTAGAACACAGAAGTGTCCTTATAATACAACACACAGATATTTTTATACTTTCATTTAAAGTTGATTCATTGAGATCTCTGCAGGAAAAGGTCAGAAACTAAATTCATTTTTATTCTGTCATATCTGGAGAATCCCTGAAACAGATGTCAGTAACACAGTTGTCCAAATAAATACCTCCTACACATAGACCTAAAGAAAGGTTTTCTCTTGCAGTTTACTATCGTGTCCTAAAACGTTCCCTCTGCTCATTGGGGGTTAGAGGTGTGGGTCGCTGCTGGCTAATCCATAATAGAGCAGCTGAGCCCATCCGAGGTTTTCTATTCAACATCCAGCCCAGCCTGCACCCTGTGACACAGCATTTTGAGCAAGAGAGTGTGCATCAAACGGAAACTGGAAGTATTAAAAAAAAAAATCAAAGCTGAACCTGATAATAGAAAGAACTTTCTTCAAGGCGTCATGAGGGACAGAAAAAGTAGTGTCAAATGGAATAGTTAATATTCAGAAAGTTCAGAGCGGAGAAAGAGGGGTTCCAATGATTCTACTTCAGTGTGAATAATTCTCTTTCTTCCATATGTTACAGCTTCAATCAGTGTTAACCTCATCCTTTGATCAATCACAGAAAATTTTTGATTTTACTAGACATTTATCAAAGTCCTGTCCTTTTTTTTTTATTGCTCCCTAGTGATAAAATTCACTCTTCACTGTTTTGCAAAAAAAAAAAAAAAAAAAGCTACTCTGTGCACAGACTTGCAGTGATATTGTTGAGATACAACCCCTTCTGAGATGAAGTCATTTTATTATTAGCTCTCATTAAGCATTATTAGGCCAAATCATTCTGACTTTTAATTTCCTTTGCCACTGAACAGACGTGAAACTGAGAGGTCAGAGAGAAGAAATTCAGCGATCATTAATCTTCAGGTGGACTGGGACTCAGCTGTAGGCAATGCACCTTTAAAAAGTAAACATATATTATTAATGCCATTAATTACACCGTCAGATTAATTACTCTGTTTCCCCAATTATAGAATAGTTGGATCAATCTCAGTATGAGACCTTCTCCTTCTTCCTCTGGTTGAAGAAAAACTCCTGTAGCAGATGTGAGTTTAACACGATAAAGAGTCATATTACATCCAAATATTGTTTTATTTATTTTTGTATTTAACCTCTATTTTATCCAGGAAATCCCTTGAAATTAAAATCTTTTTTTCGAGGGAGACCGCACACCATTACTAGGTTACAAAAACTCTCAAATTAAACAGACAAAGACAACAGACACGTACAACAAAATCCAGCAATAACACCGTTTTTTTTTTTTTTATCAGAGCTTTGACCTCTCCCAGGTAGACCAAATCATTAAGCTATAATATTTTCTGAAGATTGTTCCATGATCATAGTGCAAAATAAGAGAAAGCTGCTCTATCAAGTTCTGTGCAAATCCTGGGTACCTGGTAGAGCATCCATCTAGTAGAATGAAAGTTAGAACAGCTGTGTGTGAGTGACGTGTACTAATGTTGAATAGTGTTGAATAATAGTAGAACCATATTCAGTCTTTACTGGGACTAGTGATGAATCTCCTTTCTAGATAATCTTTTTTTTTTTGCTCCATAATATTTATTAATATTCCTGTATTACACATCAAACCATTCTCAAACCACCAGAAATTCAATCATCATTTAAAAAAAAAAAAAAGTGTTTGCAGGTTTTTTTCCCTGCTGATTCATCACTGTCCTTTCTCCTTTGGCAGCACGGTGTTAAATCATGTTCAACGCTAACATGATGATTTTAATCGCATGGTCAAAAATCACTTGCAGTTCTCATTATCAGTGCTGTAACACGGAAAGATGATAGATTTTTCTCCATCCTGCTACAGAGTGGACTAAATTATGTGCGTGCATGACAGACTACAATCCTGTTTTAGAAACTGGCAAACAATTCATGAACTTTTTGTCTGTTTATACTTGATGGACTTTTGTGAGGGTCCTGGTTTCCACTGGTTGTTTAATTTTACACAGATCTGATGCTTTTGTTGTTGTTGTTGCAGTTTTGCCTCTTGGCTCCAAACTCCTCAAGCATTTCCGTATGATAGAAAACATCCTACACAACAACATGCTCCACCTTTTAAGTCATCCCCTTGTTCTTCCTCACACCAAGCCTGACATTACCATATTAATCCTTGTGCTGCAAAGGATGTAAAACTCTGTAAGAGGGAATCAGAGGGACGCCCCCCTCCCTGCACAGAGAGCTGCATGCTGTCAGACTCCAAGAATAAAGATTACATGCCTCCAGAGGCCCAGGTATTGACAAATTCCCCGTGGTCCACACCGTATATCGTCTGCAAACACACAGAGGGCGCAGAGGGCAGCTGGAAGGGGAGGTTGGGGGCTTCATGACGGGGGGAGGTGCTGACCATGATCCCCTGTCAATTCAGAGACTCATCCATCGTCCGTCCATTAGATGCAGGAACCCCAATGCCCTAAAGGTGGTGTGCATCGTGCTCATAATGCATGCAGATTGATAATTTTTTACTGATCAATTACTGGCAAACAGTGACCGATTTAAGCAGAGATATGTTGGATTATTCACAGTTGCATTCCTGAAACTTCTGTCTTATTGCTATATCTAATACCCACTATCATCTGTTATTCTTCATTTACTCCAAAAAAAAAAAAAAAACACCTTTTATTCTGTATCTCAGTGCATGTGGCTGTTCACCAAAATACATCCTCAATAATTAACTGAAATCTGCAACGTCACTTCTTGTGATTATTTTTGTCTAATCCATCCATTTCAATGTTAACACAACTGAATCTGAAAAAGACATGCAAGTAAGTTTTGCAGCTCAATTTTAAAATGAGCCCTATGTACCCTTTGTCCTGATTTATTTTAGCATGGGAGGTCTTAAATGTATGAAAAGCACTGACAAAGGACCACTCTCCACACTCTTAAAAGTAACTATCATCTTTATAGTTGTTTGGTTTCTTTGTGTATTGGTAAGGACACATTAATTTGGGATCCAGGGAAAAGTTGAGCATCACACATATTATTTCTGGAATTAAGCGGAATTTTTATGTAATATCTGAGCTTTTTCAGTATCTGTTTACAGTGAAAACATCTATTTATGCAAAAGAAAACACAAAATTCAATTTAAATTTACTTATGGACACGCTACTCAATTTATTTTAATTACTTTATGCATTTAATCTATTTTTCAGCAAGGTTTCTGCATATTCACAATACATCACAAATATCTTCATTTCATATGATATGATATGAAAAGGCCGACAATATATTTCAATCTACTATATGTAGAATTTGTCTTTGTTGAAATGTGTGTGGTGAGAATTTTTATCTCCCATAAAGATTCAGTATTTGTATGAACTCATACTCGATATCTTGAAGGTAAAAAGTCAGGTTATTCATTATAAAAGCATCATTTTAGCTACAGACATTATGGCTTCATTCCTACTCTGGCTTACTTTAAAAGCTTTGATTTGCTATTAACTATAATAGAGCAATCACAGTACTGACCCCTGTACAAATAAGCTGTACTATAAATGTATTGCACACATTTTGTGCGAGTGTCAGTTCTGTGAGTAGTTACCATGAATTGGCTGCCAGTTTTCATGACCCTTTTAACTGCTGCAGACTCCCATTCTGCCTTCACCCAGAGGAGGTGATAATGTCTTTGTTGTCGTGAGGCGTGGTACGTTTAGACATAGGTGGGCGGTGCTAGCACTGAACTACGCTGTCACTGCCTTAAACTCCCCAGTGCCCATTTGAGTAGCAATATCTGTTTCAACCTTGAAGCTTGCAGAAATGACATTACGATTAGAGATGGCCTGCTGCTGGTGCTGCTGAGTGTTTTCGGTGAAGTGAGCCATTCAGTGTGTAACCTGGTAGTCATGGGTGACCGCAGGGTAATTACACAACATAATTCAAAGAGGCTAAAGCTGTAAAGGATGACTTTATGGTGTTATGATTTCCCAGGATTGTCATTTCATGGTGAAGATGTGGCTGGCTGAAGCTAACAGAGCCATGGTTCTTGAAATAAAAGCAGAGCAAGAGTCTAGTGTGAGAACATGTCACATTAACGCCTGCTTTGACTAATCAAATGTCACCATTGATCAAAAACATGACTTCACTGAGGACAGCTGAGTGTAGGAAACCTTCAGAAAGATCGTAATTAATTCAAGATGGAGACGTTACAAGAGAGGATGAATCCTGGCAAGTCATTGTTGATTCAGATTTGTTACACTTACCTTGTGCAGTGTCACTAGTCCGATACATAATATGTTTTATATGTGATGGAGTGCTGGTGTATCCATCAGTGAGGAAGTATGAGCATGTTTAGCAGCTGAGTTGAGAAGCAAACACACACAAATCCCTTTACTTATACACCCCCTGTCATCGATCAGATTTAATGCAGCCTGCTTTTTGTTTTCCTTTACACCACGTCCCTGTATCTTTCACCTTCACCCTGTATGTTGTTGCACACAGATGCTGCATTGCTGCAGTCTTAGATCCATCAGCCTTCAAACCCACTATATACCTCTGCACTCTAGGCTCCTCCCTCTTTGCTGCACTACAACATGGCAAATGCACACAATCCCAATGCATCCCATCACCTACAGTTTGTTTGTATACTGTACGTGTATGAGTGTTGGCCCCTCCCTTGGTCTCTCTCCTCCTTTTCCCATCTTCCAAAGTGCTGACTGGTCTCATTCTCCACCTGCTGGCGGTCTGCCCTGAGGCTGATATACAGTGTCACTATACACACATAAACAGCTATTGATTGAGGTGAAAACACAGAAAGCATTCCATTATCTCGGCGAGGCCATAATTAAAAATGTCAAGTGGTTTGGAGGATTCAGATGCTGCAACATCTCGCTGGATAGCTGTTGAATTATTTAGCTGCCACAGTGAAGTGGTTACTGTAAAACATCCAGTTGAATGGTGTGTAGATATGCTTGTGTCTGTGTTAGATGTTGCTGTGTATTACGACGTGCGCTAATCTATAGTAAATTAACTGCCCATAATTAGGGAGTGAATCGATTCAGCACAATGAGCAATTAATTAAAAATCAGTTTACAGGCTTGTTCGGTCAGCTTTCGAGCAGACTGACTGACTGGTCATATTTAACCCAGGTCTTGGTTATATTTCATTTTCCCTTTAGTGGATTTATGAGATTGTAAGATGTTCTGAGGTGTCCTGCAGATCAATGAGCGACACTGATTCTGTAAATTGTGAGTCTCCAAAGAAGGAGGCACAATGATATCATGTAGGGAGATGGAAATGTCATATTAATTATACTCTGTAATTTGTTTTCTTAATCTCAGTGTTCTCACTGGACAGTATAAAGAGACTGTGGCTCAGTAGCTTCAGATTCTATTTGAGATAAAAATGAGTATTAGTTCTTAACTCAAGCGGAAATAAATTATTAGTTTTTAACACAGTGGTAAATTTAGATATTTCTAAAAATAAATAAATAAAATAATAACAAAGCGGTGGTATTTAATTTTATTTCCTTGTCACTTCTGCCCCTGATGAAAAAATAAAATAAATAAATAATAAAAAAAGGACAATCCAGCACATAGTTTCCCCTTTTAACATTTTCAAATAATACAGATCTATACAGATGAGCTTCATAATCCCCAGGGTAAAATGCATTTTCCGTCAGCTCAAGACAAGAAAAGACAGCATAATAAAAATAGAATTGAGCGGGTGATCGTCAGTCTATCAGTCATCAGACCGTCTGAAGCAGTGGAGTTGGAGGATCAGTCCTGCATCATAATGAGGTGAGTTGTCCACTGCAGCTGCTTCTCTGGTTTGTTAGAATGACATAAAGGGGACGATCTGGTCTTGGAGGTGTTCAGTAGGAGGCAGTTTTTGTGACTCTGGCCACTGAAGGCTTTGATCAGGTCCCTGTACTCCCATTCCATCCATCCCTGGTACAAACCATAACAGCAGAAGCAGTTTCTGAATGTGACAAGACTCGGTTATATGTGCTGTTAAAGTGAAAATGTATGACTTAACACATGTTAGTCAACTGGAGATGTTTTCATATGTAATGAATATATAGAATATTAATAAAATGCTATCATGACTGAAATGTGGGTAAATTTCCATTGTTACACATTTGCATTATGCTTGTGTTGTGTTTGCAGAAGTCGCTCAGTCTCCAAGGATTTCCCCATCCCTTCTGGTGACATCTGATGTTTGGAACAAAAGAAGTCCTGATCCGTGTAACCTATTTGCATCTGACACAAATAATATTTTTCTGCATCACTTTGACACGGCAACATACCAGCAGAAGAGTATATAAATGCGCCTGATTTATTCTTATATTTTGTACATTTATATCGTTCTATACGCACGAGTCTTTCGCTTCCACACTGGCAAGTCATTGAAAATCAATGCATCCTCTGCACAAATTAACTGATGACCTACAATGAAAAGGTGTCCCTGAACATTTTAAAATACAAAGCACATCAGGTTTCAGTTTTTTTCAGTCCCATCGGCAGATCTCAGGACTTTACAAAATCTCCTTGTCTGTGTTGATGGGATCATTATCAGCTCGTCTTTTGTCCTGAATGTCCTACAAGGGGATTTCCAGCCAATGTGACACACACTAGGTGGGTAGAGGAGAGATCTACCTTGATAATTTGTTCTAACTTATGAGTAGATACTTCACGGATAAATATGGATGGACTGATATAACAATACATCTGTATTTTGTCATTTCTAGGTTATGAAGTCAAATATGTTCACACTCAATGATTGCATAAAAGCATAAAAGGATTTTCCCATCAGTGACTAGTAATAAAGCTCTAGAATTCATAATATCATGTCATTATTTGTCTTTAATGTGCTTATGTTGCTATTGGTAGCAAATTATAATTATTGATTCTGGATTTTCTTTAAGTACCACAGCTGTGACCTTTAGCAAATTGGAGGCCACCCCTTTATCTCAACCTCACAGCTGCTGTCAGTGTTTGTGTGAAAGACCGAGACATAGAGAGGTGGTTAATTGGCTGGAGAAGCTATCTGAAGGGTTTTAGATTTCAGGGACATTGATGCCGTAGATTGGTTGTCATGTATTCATTTATAATCTCATATTAACACCATGTGGTAAACCATAATCTATTAGTGCAACAATGATCATGATGTCATCCAAAATGCAGGGTCTCACAGTTTTAGTTAAATTTGAGTCAAAATGTTCCAATAGATCTTATGTGCCTTGGTGAATTTGTTCTGTTGCCCCACTGTGCTGCACCGTCTGATTAGTTTTACATGGAGCCTGCATTATTTATAGTAATAGAGAAAGTGTGGTGCACAACATTGTGCTGTGACCTGCTGATGGGCCAGGGGGGCTGCATAAGTGCCTGGTTAGATCTCTGCTCAAAAAAAAAAAAAAAAGCGTGGGTGGGAGGAGAGAGAAACAGCTAGTGGAAAGGAAATGAGAGCAGAGGCTGTGTTAAAAATGAATAAAAATTATTGAGAAAATAGACACTTATTAATAACCTTTATTTAAGCAGGAAAGACACATGTACTCCAAAATGATTAGATTAAAAATAGTGACCATGTGCCTGGTCAGTTATGGACAAATTCAATTCATTGGTTGTTCCAAATGCTGGGTTATATTTTCTGCAAACTGCAATATTTTTGTCCACTGAAATAGCAGTAACTCACAGATTTAGTTACGTATTAAGTTGTGATTGAATGAGCAGAACGTATGCGGTGTTACATGTAGTTCCCTCCTGAGTTGTATTCATTTTACACCAAGCTCTTGCATTGATGATGGAGTCAGATCACCGTGTAAAAGACATCCCATAGATTCTCAGTGGAGGTTCAGGTCGGAACTCTGTGAACCTAGACCTAACCGTAACATTTTCATCACTTCTTGTGATGACAGGTCCACAGGTCAATCAGGACTCAGACCATATGGCTGTTTTCCATTTGAAACAGTCTTTACACTGTTTTGCCATTCATTCATTCATTCATTCATTCATTCATTCATTCATTCATTCATTCATTCATCTTCTGAACCCACTTTATCTTCACTTGGGTCACTGAGGTGCTGGAGCCTATCCCAGCTACATATGGGTGAAAGTGGGGTTCACCTTGGACTAGTCACCAGTTCATCACAGGTCTGTCAAACAGAGACAAACAACCAATCATTCTCACATTCACACCTATGGGTGATGTTAGATTAACCAGTTAACCTATCAGTGTATGCCTTTTTTGATGGTGGGAGAAATCTGGCGTACCTGGAGAGAGCTCATATAAACCCGGTTGGAATGGAATCCAGGACGTTCTTGCTGTGAGGTGACAGTTCTAACCACTGCACCACCGCGTCACCCTTTTTGCAATTAATTAAGTCCTTTTGTTTATCGTTACTCTCAAATTGGACTACACAGCTGTTAGGTCAAGGTTTCTGACAATTAATTAACAAAAAACAGAATCATCAAGTCAGTAAATGAAACTCTACCACCTACCTTCGTGTCATTTACTGTATGATCACTTAAAAACCACCTGAGACCAACTTTTTACTTTCCTGTAATTGAGCAAAAAGCAGCAAAAATGAAAGCTGAAAATGTTATCCTAACCCTTTTTGTACAGATAGTGGAGATAAATCCTGGTATTGTTGTTTCTTGAAGGCCTAACCAAAACTATGGTCTGCAGATTAGCTACTATAGCTACTACTATTATATATACCTTGCATCTGTTGCATGCTTTTAAATGTAAGATCATTTTTCCTTTTGTCCCTACATTTAAAGGTAAGATGGAGACAAACCCAAAATAGTCTTATAAACCTCAACATTCCAACATTTTAGTCTAAAAATGGACTAATTTAAACCTGTTTAGCTACAGATCTATAGAGTAAGACCTCTAGAGATTCAGTAATATAATCATGTTTTGCACATTGTGTGATGACGTGTCACAAAACATGACACCTCTTTTTTTTTTTTTTTTTAATAGTATGTAATGTCTAGTTATGTCTTGCATCATATTATCTCTGGAGGATATAGTGTTCATACACCGCAGCAGGCTGAGACATGTGTGGGTAGTGTGTTTATGAATCTCACTATTCTGCAACACGTATTTCTCTTAATATTCTTAATTGTTCCTGTTCAGGCAATACCAGAATTTAGTATTCACTAATTTTCCTCTGGGATTAATAAAGTATTCTGATTCTAATGCTGGCCATGTTATTTGAGGATGAGTGGATTCACCTATAAAAATCTCAAACTAATATCAGTACTTTAAACCACAGTAAGTTGTCTTTTTTTAGTGCCATAAAAGCCACTGAAGTCTAATTAGCTCATTCCATATTTTTGCTGCCTAGTCTGGGGGTTTTAAAGAATCCATCATCTGTCGCACTGCCTCCATAAGGAGTCGACAACTGCGTGCAGATCTGACTCCCCCAGTTAGGTCAGTACTGAATAATGCAGACCCCCCCCACATTTCATCCCACCAAAGTGGAGATCTCTTGTGCCACAGCTCTGCCTTCACACCCATTATTCCGCTTGGATAGGCAAAAGTCTGTGGTGCAGCACACGCATACACTCACTCAGTTGTACAACAGCAAAAGCAAAAAGCAAACAGCACGGCAGGAGCAGTAAAGGTGGATTTTATTGAATGTATCTATTGTGAATTTAGGGTTTTGTGTGGTTAAAAAAAAAAAAAAAAAAAAAAGAAGCTTGAAGGTGTAAACTGTAAACCCAAAACCCCTTGTATCTGTGAAAACTAAGCTACATCTGGAAGCTAATGATGTAGCAAAACAGTGCATGAATGTGTATCATCCTTTATTAACTCCAATCAGTTTAAAGCTCCACTGGCATTAAACTGATCGAGCTTTAACTCCAGCCTTTCTCTTTACATCACTGCAAGGAATCAGTCCAACTGTCGACTCTCTACATTTAACTCACTCCTTCTCTGCTTCACACCTTTTCTTTACACCTACCTTTCACTGTCACATCTCCTTTCACATTCCTAATCTGAGCTTTAACCCTACATCCTCAGAGTTTCAGGTACCGTCCTTTCTTTACAGTTACTTCTCCCCATGCGCTGCCCCACCCCTCCTTGTTCCCTGAGTCAATCCCCATCCCACCCACCATACTCCATTGCTACCTCCGCCCTACACCCTCCTTTTTTATTCCTCTTCATGGTTTTTTTTTTTTCTCCATGCCTTCCTCCCTCCTCTTAGGGCATTTTCTACCTCTTCTGAGAGTCACACCTCATGAATTATTCACTTGTGCTTTTCAGTAGGGGCTTTTGCTGCATTTTCCTACCGTTTACTGCTCAAAGACAGACAGGCAGGCAGTGTTTTCCAACACACACTACAAGTGTCTCCTTAAAATGTGCAGGTAAGCATGAAAGATTCACTGCATCACACACACACACACACACACACACACACACACACACACACACACACACACACACACACACACACACAC
>JAPTYQ010000001.1:18081045-18092663 GCA_029814465.1 Ostorhinchus cyanosoma
ATGTGATGTAGAAAGTAGAGGCCAGGGTGCTGAAAAAGGTAGTCAATGGGCTCGAAGTGGCTGTCCTCCCTGATGAAACACGCGCTGTATTACCCATGATGCATCTTTCTGACCACATGTCCAATTGCCCTCTGCTGTGGGAGAGCCTGCAGGTCGGAGACAACATCTCCAACCTTGTGTGCTTCAACAATAACAAGCAGAATATTGTATCCTACAAATGAATTTGTCGTTTCGTTCTATAAAAATCCATATGATTTATTCATGACCTGTTACCATCATACATGTTTTACTGAGATTTTTGAATACTTTTAGCATTGTTTTTTTGCTTAGACGTTTACTAAATCTAAAAAGTAGAAAAGTTGTCCCTGTTTTTCCTTAGCTGTTCATTTTTCAAAGACTCTGACAAAGAAACCAACTGTGAGATGGTCACTGGAGGAAGGTGTGGTCGCTAAGGATTTCTCTGAGATCACAGTTGGAATGCAGCTGATTGGCTGGATCAGGAACATCATGTCCTACGGCGTCTTTGTCGAGTTCCCCTATGGCCTTGTCGGACTCGCTCCCAAGTCTGTGAGTAAAAGGCCATGACTTGAAGCTGCTTCATTTATCTTTTATTACATTTTTAACCTAAATAAATGTGAAGTTGGTGTCTATTTTCCTTCTGAAAGCCTTCCTCTGCTCTCCTTTCCAGGCTATGACAGACAGGTTCATCACTGATCCAACGATAGCCTTCCAGCTGGGCCAGACGGTGATGGCCAAGGTAACCAACCTGGATGAGGAGAAGCAGCGGTTCCTGGTCACGCTGAAAATGTCTGAGGTCATATCCCCCATTGGGGATGTTCAGACCAGGCTCATTAATGGTCTGGAGGAGAGAAGGGCTGTGATTGAAATGTTGTCAGTGCGAGGTATGCATTCTCTTAATTTTTCTTTGTGTTGAAGCAATTTACACCTGGATTTGAAGAGTTCTGAACCATTTTATGAACCGCTTAAATGAAATGCATAATTTTGCATATTTGATTCATTGTGTGACCGCTCATTCCATCTGTTTTGACTCAGATGACAGCGATCTCCGTAGGCAGTTGGCTGCTCTGTGTGTCGGCCAGAAGCTGAAGTTGACTGTGGATACTGTGGACAACGGTGCCACCTTTAAATCGGATGATTTGGTCGGTGCTACCATTTTGGCCAACAAACAACATATCGCAGGTAAATATAATAATCATACTTCTACCGCTACTACTTTGGGCTGCTCCCTTTTTAGGGGTTGATGCAGCAAATCATCTGCTTCCACCTGACCCTGCATCTTCTACCTGCTTGTCCTCTTTCACCACATCCATAAATCTCCTCTTTTCTTCCTCTTTGCCTCCTGCCTGGTAGCTCCATCTTCACCATCCTTCTACCAATATATTCACTATCCCTCATTTGCACGTGCAAACCATCTCAATCTGGCCTTTCTCACTTTTCCCCTAAAACATTCAACATAAGCTATCCTTCTGATGTGCTCACTCAGAATCTTGTACATCCTTGCCTCACCCAAAGAATATCTCAGCAAAATATAACAAACACAAACATTTGTAATTACCCAAATGCTCTTTAGTCTGTTTTGTTTGGACATACATACTTCGTACTGCTGCTGGACTTGTTTAACTATAACAGGAACAAAGTGGAGATATTTCTGCAAGAATATGGGGTATCATCTTGGACTAAAAGTGGTTAATTCAATATGGATTGCTAATTTTTGTCCTTGTTATTTCCATTATTAACTTGCAGTTCTGCATTGTATCATGTTACTGAGTACATTCACAAGAGTTGAGCTGTTATTCGAGAAATTGTGATAATTCCCGTGTCCAAAAGTGTTGTTTTATTTGTTATGGAACTTGGCTGAAATACTAGTGTGCAGATGAGCTTGGGTCATGTTAACACGTTTTAAAATGACAACATATTAGCGCATGTATCGCCTAAAATCCCACATGAATCACACTTCTTACAGAGATGACAGCTCTATCTTTACTATCAGCTCTGTTAGGAGATGAAACGTGAAGATCTGGTATTTCTTCCTGTGGTTTGTTAACAGTCTAAGCTATTTCATAAATTTGTGTATGATCATTGTCTATTTGTTTTGTTTTTTTTAGGTGCTAACTTGACAGCTGGACAAAAAGTCACAGCAGTTGTCCTCCATGTTGACATCCAATCCACATGCGTCCATGTGTCCATCCTTTCCAAGCTGGTGGCAAAGAAGAAATCAGTGAGTTTTAATGCCCAGTCATGATTTTTATTTTTTAACAATTGAAATCAGGTTTCACCTTTGAAGTTTATTTTTTTCTTTCTTAACTCTGCTTGTTTTTTTGTTTTTGTTTTGTTTTTTATTCCAAAGCAGGCACATGTTTGCAGATTCTAATAATTTTCCATATACCATTTTCATTTATTTACTTTTCAGTTAAATGAAGGCTCAAAGTACACAGCCACCGTGCAGTATGTAGATGAAGACTTTGCTGTCATCTCATTGGAGGACACTGCTCAGCTGACTCTGATTCAGACCCGCAGCCACATGAACTATGTGTTCCTGTCCGATTCGGAGAAGCTGAAGACAGGCAAGTGTTTGACTGCAGAGGTTATAGAAACCACCTGTGAGGAACTTCGAGGGCTCCCCCTGGTATTGTGGGAGCGAACTGCACCAAATCGACAGCGCATGACCTCGGAAAACCAATCGGACTCTAAAGGCAGCTGCTTTGGTGAAATCGTGCACGGTAAAGTGCGGTCAGTGAAGCCCACATGCATTCAGGTGGCGCTAGATGCCGGGGGCATGGGCAGCGTGCACGTATCCGAGGTGCTCGAGGTCGCAGATGTGCACCCGGGATCATTCCCCACGTCGTCCGTTAAAGTGGGCAGCGAGGTCACAGCCAGGGTCATCGGCGGACGAGAAGCCTCTAGTCACCGGTAAACAAATACTGCTGTGTTGTTGAGTGAAAAAACTGCACTCATTCTTTGTGTAAAATCTGTTAACTTAAAAAAAAAAACCTTTGTCTATTTTCAGATTTTTGCCATTTTCCCATCCCAAGTTTACATACACTCTTCCTGAGCTCACACTTATACCAAGGTAAATGCTTTCTGAAGTTAACCACTAAGCTACATTCACTCTTCAATTTTAGGGCCAGATTTGTTACTGTTTTAATATATAGTTAATTTACAGTCTATTAAAAGCATCATCTGGAGATATCAGTAGTCGAATGTCTATTATTGTGTGCATCTGTTAGTTTTATCGTGTATTATGAGTCAGTAAATACAATATTGTATTCTAAGCATTTTCATCTCCATCTTACTAATAGCAGTACATGTAATATTTTATGCTCTCTGTTCTTGCAGCAAACTGGACCAAAGTGCTGATTTAAAATCAGTTTCTGCAAAAGAAAAACGTAGGAGTTATGAGACTGGGGAAGAAATTACCTGTTTTGTGTCAAAGGTGAGTTCAGGAGGTTTTACTTGCTCACCTTAGATTTTTTTTCCTTTGTTCTCAGTTGTGACTAAAGTTGGATAAACTTGTTTGATTAAAAAAAAAAAAAAAAAAAGACCAATAAATGTTGAGAAAAAGTAAATAAATAGAAGTTAAAACAACAGCTAGACTGAGGTGTCTGTAGTCTAAAAGGTCTGTGTGTTTGTGTTTCTGTCCCCAGTTTCATTCAGACAGGAAGTCTTTGGAGGTCACCACAGATCCTGGTGTCACTGGGACGGTTGAACTTCTCGCCATGATCACAGACCCTAAAGTAAATGACTTATGTTGAGAGCATGTGATTGATTCTTATTCTGTCATTTGGGGCCAGAAATGCTGGACATGTAACTTGACATTTAAGGGAAAAGTCATTTGGTGAAGTCTTTTCCAGGAGGGGTTCTCATTTACATTGTGCTAATCTTTCAGGATGCCAGTCACCCTGAGAAACTGTATAAGCTGGGCCAAGCCATCCGTGCCAAAGTGGTGGAAGTGAGCACTAAACCTCATCGATTTGTGCTGTCACTCACAGGTAGGATGAGCTCATACTGTCTAATATTATACTTTGAAGCAGCCATTAGATTGTTTCATTCGAGGTTTTGATCTTCTTTCCAGATACCTTTAAACTGGAGACGGGCAGTGTGACTTTGGGGATGGTGACGGGTGTTCAGCCACAAGTAGGTCTACACGTCAAACTTCCTTTTGGTGGCAAAGGGACTGTTGCTGTCACTGACCTGGCTGACGCGTACAAGTCAAACCCTCTGGGGGCATACAGCAAGGATCAGCTGCTCAGGTCTGTAAATGGCTGTTCTGTTTACTGTGTAACAGAAGCAGGGATCAGTTTGCCCTCTGATGTTAGGTTTGAAGCTGTAAACTCACTAACTTCTCCTTTAAGGGTCTGGTGTTTGAGATTTACTTCCATCTATAAAATTATGGAAATAAATGTTATGACATTCTGTAAGCTTAGAGTGTTGGACTTTCTGTTTAACCAGGCTGTGTGTGTATGTATGTACATGCTTAACATGACTGCAGTGCTTAAATATGACACATGATTTTTCCAAAAAAGCATTGAATATAACTGTATGATACTTGTAGACACCCTAGCTTAGAGCAGACTTCCACTGTAAGGTGCGTCACTGTGACTCTATATTTGAGTGCGGTGTCGAGTTAATGTCTCTGTATTGAAAAAGCTCAAACAGGCAGACGAACCAAACACTGACTTTATAGACGTGTGTGTTTTTTGTGGCCTCAGTGTTCACTGCTACATGTCACCAAACCTTAAGAATATCCTGCATAGCCTACCTTTAACAAAATACAACTTTCTGAACCTGAACCTTTTCATCTGTTTGAGTCTAAAATGGTTTCTGCTTGAAGTACAGGTCTGGGTGATTGATGGTCCTGACAAACTGGTTCTTTGTCAACTTTCAGAATCCATTTTGGTTACTTTCAAAAGTAGTTTTCCTTCTCATTACTTTAGGTTTTGCCTCCTGGGGAATGAAAATGGGAAATGGGAGTTGTCCCTACGTCCATCAAGGTAAGAGAACTGTGAAGTCATGATTTTTATTTTTCTGGAGATTGTGTATCATTTGACACACAGTGTTCTATTATTTGTGTGATGGATTGTATGTCCTGTCCCACAGGCTTAACCCCCAGCAGGCCAAGCCAGTGAAGGACGGAGAAGTTTTATCTGTGGAAAATCTGAAGGCTGGTCAGACCGTCAGGGGCTACGTCAAGTCTGTGAGCGAACAGGGGGTCTTCATTAGGTAAGCCAGAATAAATCCAGGTTTGCTGATAAGAGATGGGAAATGAAGCATTTTTGAAAAAGATGCTGGCAAAATGTCTCACTCCTGACACTGATGATGAGCTTTTTCACGTTTTTTTTTTTTTTTTAATTCCAGATTATCTCGGACAATCACAGGAAGAGCCCAGCTTCAGAAGTCCTCTAAGTACTTCGTAGCAAACCACAAAGTCCTCATGGAGCACCTGCCTCCCAACACCCTGCTCACTACCAAGATCCTCAGGTATAGAAAACATTTCAACATATACGGCATGACCCATATTTCCCTTATATTACCTGTGATCTAATTGATCATACAATACAATTTGACTCAATGGAATACAAATCATATCATGCTGATGTTGGGCTGTGGTTTGAGGGTGTCAGCCATGACAATCGCTTTATTTTGTATAGTGTCACATAGTGGATGACACCCTAGGATATCTCATGACATTCTGACAAAAAGCCTTGCATGTTTGTGTTTTTTTAATAAACACTTGTAAAAAAAAAAAAAAAAAAAAGAAGTTCTGCACAAGTATAAGTGTGTTTGGGTTTTCCCTTTATAGGATATTAGAAAAGCGTCATTGATAACTTTACAATTTATTCATGAATAAGGATAGAAACATGATAAACCAGTATATTTAATGGTGGTATTCTGATTTTAATAGTTGTCATGTAAACAACATATTCCATTTGGTTTCCATTTTGGACTTTTATTCTATTGGACTCTTTCAGTTGAGACATGTTGGATATGCCAATTTTATTTAGATTTGTTTGGATTGTGTTTGGTATATGTCTCATTTCAGGTTTTATCACTCTAGTAGAGATGATTTATCCAGAGAAAAGTCTATATTCCTGGTTGGAAGCTGAAACATATCTCCTTTGATACATAATGAGAAAGGTTATAAGCAGGGTTTTGGACATGAGCAAATATCAAAAAACTGACCTTTTCAAGAATGTGTTTGAAGGAACACGAGACGGAGGCTGAGTTCTCGCATTCAAATACCTACCACCAGTGGGAAAATGTTTTTAATCAGGGTATGCGTGGTTGCACATAAACAGGGGTATTAATGGGAGATTGATTTTCATTAGCTCTGTAAACGGCTTAGTGGAAATTTAGTCTTTTTTTTTTTTTTTTTGCAATAAGGGGAAAAGCAGAAAAGCGTGTGTATGTTACTAGTCATTTTAAGTTCTTTCTCGGTATATGCTGTTTTTACCCTGATGTTTGTGTACTTGAGGATTCTGAATTGTGCCTATTCTTGTGAAAATGCATCTGAAATCCACCATTTACATTCATGCCTGTAACATTAAACCTAGGCATGTAGAGTACAGCATCTCCTTCCTCAGTGCGGTAACATTAAAACATTGACCAGGCAGTCTGTAATCTGTCATGTTAGTCAGCATCAACACTGCAAGACTTTATAACTAAACAATCACCTGATCTGACTCCTTGTAAACTGGCAGAAAAACTGTTTAGTCTGACCACAGCCTCAGGTGACTGCTGTAATTACCAAAAATGGAACAAAACCTTTCAGCAACAGTCAGACATAAGTTGTTTGAGGCAAAAGGAAGAGTTTGTAAGGGCTACTGATAATTTGACTCAACATGAAATCTTGACAGTCTTTGTAATTTTTGCCATTTTTAGTCTGTAGCTCTGTCTGTTCTTATCTGCAGTGTCAAGGAGCAGTTAGTCGACCTCTCTCTGCTCCCAGAGGACACTGGGAAGTCTGACGTCCTTCCTGAATCTCTCAGCCTGCCACTGCGTCTAATAGGAGAGGAGAAGAAGAAACATGATGCAGAAAAGAAAAAGCGCAAGTCCTCCGAGAGCCAACAGGTAACAAATGATGTTTTGCAATTTCCAACAAGTCTCCTACCAAATACTCTCTTCTTCTCATCCTTTTCCCCATTGAATAGTAGTTCCAGTTGTAGATGAGTCACCACCCAGGCTTTTAACATTTGCAGGTCTCCAGGAAGTCAGCAGTTCCTTAAACACGGATCAATGCCATCTCAGTTTATCACTCATTCATTATCTTCCAGTGTGGCAGTAATAAATGCTGCATTGATCTCAGACCCTGCACACATTAAACACATCAGCTGGTTCACTGGAGCACTTAGGTACATGTTGGGGTTTATTTAGTCTTTAACAGATGTCTTCACTCTCATTTTATTTGCTAGAAGGAGGTAGAGTCGCAGGCCCCGAAGAAGAAGAAAACAAAGAGGGCAAAATCTGACGGCAACGACAGCGGAGTGGAGGTGTACTTCAGAGAAGAGGAAGATGATGAAGAGCCCAAACCTGCTCCTGTCAAAGTAAACAGTGATGCTCAGTGTTTTGATCATTTCGGCATGTCTTTACAGCTTTAGGTCCAGAATTAATCGACTCTGTTCATCTCTTTCAGCAGGTCACACTCAGCTCAGCAGCACCATCCAGACTGCAGGTGGCAGGAGGTTTCTCTTGGGATGTGGGGTTGAGTTCCCTCAAACCTGCTTCTGCAGTGCAGGACGGGGGCTCCAGTGACGTAGAGGACCAAGAAGTGAGCAACAAGGTGAGCTGACGTGTTAAGAGAACCCATGAGCTTTGGGTTTTTATGCCCACGCCCTCCCCAGAGGCTGGGGGGAATGTAGACATACCAGGAAGGCCGTCCATCCCATTTCTATTCACCTGATTCTTTTCGAATTTCCCACAGATCTTCTTTACCACTAGAAGAGGTGCAGTGCACTGTGTGATGGTTGAATTACAATTTTTGTTTATATTTTTTTATTTTAATTTAATTTAATTAATTCGTTTATTTATTTTACACATTTTTGAAAATGTCAACTCAGAAAATTTTTCCAACTGATTTCTGAGACATTATTCACCCAATTCTTTCCAAATTTCACACACGTTCTTTACATGTGCCTATTTCTCAATTTTTGCTTTTATTATTATTTTTTTATTTTTTTTACAAGTTTTTGAAAAGTATTTTTTAAAAAGATTTAAAATTAAGACCCAGAATGAATCCCTGTGTAGGCAGGATATTAGAATTTTAGACCAGTTTGGGGTATTAGTAAGCTCTGCTTACTTTTTTGCTCTGTAGAGGCACATCATGTAAGATTTGTCTGTCTGGAATTATTCTACCATTGTTTACTTGTGGTTACAGTCTAGAACACAAATAAACATGCCTATGTTCTACATTGCTGGATTGTGTACAAGGGCCCCTCAGTCAAATAGAACCACGTATGTGATGCTCTCCACACATCCGCCACTGTCACACACCAGAGGACAGAGTCGGAGACACTGATGTAACCTGGTTGCTATGGTTTCATAGTGTCCTCAATCACCTCTAAGAAAATCCTGCATAATATACCTTTAATGGAGTATAGCTTTATGTACTATAAGCTTCAAGATTATCTGTGCTTAGTGTTCATATGTGGGGATTCACAATATAAGTTATGGCAAAATGCAAAGACAATAGCATGCACTTTTTTCATTTATATCAAGCAAGGATGTAATTTCACTATTGACTTTCACTTTTTGGTCAGTTTCAGACATTTTCAGACATACAGGGAGGAAGTAAGTGCATCACTGTGACGCATTTTTAATCAGTAATACAAAAACAGCATGACCATTTCTGTCCCGTCTTTTCAAAGGCAGACATTTCAATAACCTGATGTGTTATTGACACTATACTTTCTATGCAAGAAATTCAACATCCAGATCCAGTCAGAAGACATATCTGATTATTATCAGTTGAATTGGTTTTAAACTGGATCATTAAAATTGGTCTGTTTTGGTAAATTAAAGAGGGCTTTACAGTAATAACTTGTTGACTGAAAAAGGCAGAATTGTATTTAGGGAGGAACCCTGTACAAATAAAAGTGAATTATTTTCACAGTCATAGCTCAGGTTGCTTCATCAGAGTACATCCTCTTGTTGTTCTCTCTCGTAATGTGAATGTTCATGTCTTTTTGTCACTGCCGTCCTCCGTCAGCCCCAGAAGAAGTCTCGCCATGAGCTGGAGCAGGAGAAGAAGGCGGCAGAGAAGGCCCTGGTCCAGCGGGAGGCTGAGCTGATGGATCCAAACCTGAAGCCTCAAGATGCAGCAGCGTTTGAGCGGCTGCTTCTGGCCTCACCGAACAGCTCGCTGCTCTGGCTACAGTACATGGCTCACCATCTGCAGGCAACCCAGATCGAACAGGCCCGAGCTGTAGCCGAGAGGGCCCTCAAGACCATCTCCTTCAGGTGAGTTTTAAATTAGACATGCATTCAAATCAGTTGATCTTATTATTGGATGTTTTTATGAGTGTTCTTATATTTATTGGTCTCAGATGGTGTGTGTTGTTTTTAAAAATGCACTTTAAGGACTGCACTTTCAATTTTGTTGTTCTGCACTAGACAATGACAATAAAAACATTCTATTCAATTCTATTAGTTTGGTAGGGTTTATGTTATCCTGACATTGACAAAATATTACTTGTATTTGTAAAAAGAAATGTTCAAACTTGGCAACGTGGAGACAAAAAAAGCTGTGAAACAGATAATGAACAGAATGAAAATAGAATGAAATGTTATTTCCTGTTACAGCAGTTATATTCTAAAACAAATTAACACTCCCACACCTCAAAATATGTTTATATTTAAGGTCTGTGCAGAAAGGGGGGAGCTATAACCTATGTTTAATTCACGCTATGCTCTTAAATCACAGAGTGGTTATTGCATTCTTGTAATGTCTAGTAATGAATCCCTTTTGTTTTGTTAAAAAAAAAAAGGCAAGTAGCATAGTGAAACACCCTGCCAATAAAGGACAGTGACTACAGAATTGTCTGCACACAGAAAATGAAAGACACAGAAGGCCAATATGCTAAGTGTAAAAAAAAAAAAAGAAAGAACTTTAGCAGTTGTGAAGTTGAGATAGTAATGCTGCACAAAGTGAGGAGCACATGGACTTTAATATTTACTAGTGGATATAATGTACTAAAAACAGATACACGGGACACTGTTACTCATTTACTCACCATCTCGAAAACACAACATGAGGTTAAATATCAATAAAAATAAATATTTTCAGTCACCTATTACCGACACTAATCACTTGAGGAGGACGGGTTTAGAGCTGAACGAGTGATTCATTGCTATTATTCGCACCACGCCATCCTTGGGTTTATTATCCACTGAGCATTGGAACACAGATCTGGGCCCGGTGGTTTCATCTCCTGTCTCAGAGTTATCACGTTTCTATCCTTTTTCAAGAATAAATCCTAAGAAAGGGAATGCTGGCTCTCTGTTAAGAACATGTAAGAGGCCTGTTCTCTGTATAAGAGAAAACAAACATTGTACCAGGATTCATTCGCTTATTTCCATTTTTCAGTGGAAAGGGGTACAAGAATAAAAAAAAAAAAAACGAATACAGAGTTTCACTGAGAAAGAAGTGCACAGGAGTCAAAATATTACACATTTTTAAACACCAGTTAAACCCTGAAGGTAAAAAGCTTAAGCATAAGTTACATTTCATTTTTTTCCCCTACACTCTTTTGGCCAAATGTAATACATTCAACTGAAGAATACACAGCTGGAAGGGATGTACTTTAGTTTAGGGAACTATTATCTAAAATTGCAACACTGTTTATATATTTGGGGCAAGAAGAGAGAAACATTAATCGGGAGAATTTGTGGCTTAAAGTTTCTTTCCTCCTGTCATATTACAGTCCAGTCCTTGGCCGTGGTGTGATGATGTGTGTCAGCCTGTCTGTGCTTGCTGGCATTGACTTGACAAATTATGGAAGTACTTGACCTGTTCCTGAACTGTCATTCTACTTTTCTCAGGGAGGAGCAGGAGAAGCTGAATGTGTGGGTGGCCCTGCTCAACCTGGAGAACATGTACGGCACAGAGGAAAGCCTAAAGAAAGTGTTTGAGCGAGCGCTGCAGTTCTGCGAACCCATGCCCGTCTACCAGCAGCTGGCGGACATCTACGCCAAGTCGGATAAGATCAAGGTTCACCGGAACTTTTATTATTATATCATAGCAGGCGCATGGACGAAAACCGACCCACCAAAGGTTCCAGTCCAGTCCTGTTGGATGTACTTGCAAAATGCAGAAATTACACTGAAGACATTAACAGTCAAAGGCGTCAAACTCATTTTTCCTCAGGGGTTACGTTTAGCCTAATTTGATCGGACCAGTAAAATAACAGCATAATAATATATAAGTAATGACAACTCCAATTTTTCTCCTTGGTTTAGTGTGTAAAAAAGTAAAAAATACCTTAAACATATTAAAACATGTACGCATGAAAATATTTACATTTACAGACTATTCTTTCACAATAAAATGTGAATATCCTGAATGAATATGCGCAGCGTCAAATGTTTTAACAATGTCATAGATC
>JAPTYQ010000001.1:18107924-18126159 GCA_029814465.1 Ostorhinchus cyanosoma
TGCAGGATACCGGCCCTCGAGGACCGGATTTGAACACCCCTGATCTAAAACATGCAGGATACCGGCCCTCGAGGACCGGATTTGAACACCCCTGATCTAAAACATGCAGGATACCGGCCCTCGAGGACCGGATTTGAACACCCCTGATCTAAAACATGCAGGATACCGGCCCTCGAGGACCAGGTTTGGTGACCCCTGATGTAATGGATCATCGGATTAGGGGCTCAAAAGAAAATGAAGCTCATTCTTCTACAACTCAACCATATGTGACATTCTACCATTTTTACTCCAAAATCAACCAGAAAATTATAGACAATAGAACTTTATCAACATAACGTTATGCCGGTGTATTATAATCAGAAGATTAATTTTTGCCTGGTTCAAACTCGACAATAAGCTAGCTCACATTAGTTAATGTTAGGCTGTTAACTGTTAGCATCTGCCAACTAGTGCAAGATACTGTGTAAAGTTTATTTTTTGTTTGCAACCTTTGGCTACTTTACACAGGTGGTCTTGCATAGATGATCCATTTAACCAGATTTGGGGTAGAGATTAACATAACTGGGTGGGACATTGTTACCTCTGCCTGAGGTTCCTTCAGGTACGCCGGCTTCTAAAGACATGCACTAAAAGGTCAACTGGTCAAACTAAATCGCCTGTGATAGCAAATGGTTGTTTGTCTCTACATGTCAGCCCTGTGATGACCTGTTGACATGTTCAGGGTGTATTCCCACGATCTTAACGAGGATTAAGTGGTTCTAGAATTAACATAATCCAACATGCTCGTACACAACAATCCATGGTTTGGTTTGTCCTTTTTGATCCAGCACAGTTATTTTAATAAAGTGTTCCAACGTGTTATATCGATCAACACAGAACATTTTAAAGATGTATATATATTAGATGTAAATGAGGACAGGGAAGTCAATGTAATCCACTGCCTTGAGTACAACTTTAAATGCACTTGACTGCAGCTAAAGCTCTGATGATAAAAAGAGGACAGGTAATTACATTCACAAAGCATCAGAAATGCTTATTTCTATTTAGGTCAGTGTTATTTATTGATTTCCATTTTCTCCTGTGTTGCTCATGTTTGCCATTAGGAACTCTGTACTTTCTCAAAATGCTCTAATTTATTTTCAGCACTGCCGTCTAATAACAATCTGAGAACTACCTCACATGAATGAATAAATTAGTGAACAGAGAATGAAAACATAGAATAGGCTACCTGCGATATACACTTGATGTATCGTGATGCTGCTATGCGCATTTCCTGATTCTCCACCAAGTCTTTACAGGGAATCTTCGCCAGTTGTTTGATCCTCTCCACCTCTGACAATCCCCTCATGATACTGAAATTCCCAAACCTATCAATATCCAGGTTGACGCTGAAAGCACAGATGAAGCTCTTTCCATCCATGAGGGTGACAGACACCCACACTGCAGGTGCTATCAAAGATCTCTGTGTGATTGAACAGAACATGTAGCGAAGGATTGTCGGATCCTTGCTCCGGCTTCCTGTTGGCCTTTTCCACTCTTCTGCGAGTACAGACACGTTATTGTTCAGCACAAAACCCAACAAAAAGAACCATATGGGTGGAATAATAAGCAGCCCGATTCCATAGGTATAATTGTATTCTGGCATACAGGGGCAGTTGAACTCAAAGGCAGAGTACATCTGAGCACTAGCCAGTGCCATGATACCACAGATCCCATTCATAAAAGACTCCTGGTTGGACTGGAGGAACTGGAACATCATACGAAACTTATCCATCTTGAGAGATTTCTTGAATCCTTACTTACAATTTGTATCTGGAAGGAAAGTATAGAACAATTTATACACAGAGTAAATCAAAATGCCTCACAAAAATTAAAAACAAGCTATAAATACATAGGCGAGAATAAAGATTGACCCTTTAAGCACCAAAGTTGCAATAATGCGACAAGCAACTTAACTGAATGAAACAGACAGCTTTCTGAAATCTTAATATCGAAACTGAATATTTAAACTAAACAAAACAAACAAAAAACTCTAGTACCTAAAGGGTTAAAATAGTAAATAAAATATAAAATTTAAATGGAATATTAAAACATCAACTCAGTTAAAACTAAAAGAGAATAGTTCAGATAAAACCATTTCACTTAACATAATGTACAATAGGTTGTCAATCACTGATTTCAGGAAGATGAAAATGTGATAAATAATAGAAACAAATAAAACATTTTCTTAAACATTTTTTGTATATGAAAGTTTTAGAAAACAAAGCAGGGAATAGATCGATTTAATGGTTTGAGTGATAGAAGAAACAGAAAAAACGCAAACTCACCTATTTGTAGACGAATAAAGTAGTGATGAAAAAATTAAAAAATGACAATATCCATTGCAAGTATCTTGTGGTTCTTTATGTAACTAAATATTATACGTCTGACTGGCTCAAAGGTGTTTCTCGAACTCTCTGTGATGTTTAAAGCCTCCGCATCATCTGTCATCAGGCCCCTCCCTTCACAGACACCTTTGTGCAATGGGATGTAACAAAAGATTTTCGACTCACACTTTGACAAAAGTAAATTTAAAACAAGGTGCAGAAAATACTTACATTGTTTTTAATTCAACAATTCACATCCTTTTGTCTAACTTCTAAATATACTGTAGATGTAGTGCGTTCAGCTGCAGTTCAACCACTTCAGACATGCAAAAACTCTCTCAGGCTATTCAAATGTCTGTACCTTTGGTTGGAAAATTTGCTTGTTGTTCAGGTGAAAGACTGGCTTTCTTTTTAGAACCAAATAAATCAAGAGATAATGTTTCATGCAAAATACAATTCTGGAATCACTAATGTTTTTTCTCACATAGGCCTTTAACGTCCACTGTGCTCCCTGAATGGAGTAAATCTGGACAAACCAGTTAGAAGCCCACGAACAGATAAAAGACAGGGGCTTACTATTCTATTCACAGACAGAAAACCATTCGCAACAAGCTTTTGTTGATACAAAACTAATGTCTTTCATATTATTGTTGAAGCCAGAGCGCAGTCATTTCTACTGCTTTTGATGAAATCAGAGGGACAACGTGGATGGTTCATTTTAGAGCTTTATGAGTATGTGCATAAACTTACAGGAAGCTTTTCAACGTGTGTTAATGATGAAAGTGTCAGAGCGAAGCATGTACAGGAAATACGTGACGTAAGACATCGTACACTACATCTAAAATAGGAAGAAAACCACTGAGCTGTGGCTGTGCAAGGTTAGTCTCTAGCTTCCTTATTCGTACCTACACTGTTCACAGATCACCAGAACGCTGCTGTATTTAGATAAATGCTCGTTCTTTCAGGTGCGTGTACTTTGTTCTGTTTTTTGGATTATATATGCAGTAGGAAATTGTCTTTGATAAAGAATGTGATTGTAGAAATTCGACATTTTGAGCTAATCTTACTCACTTGATTAACATAATTTGTGCAATATACCTGCAGGGATATTTCTTACAGTGTTGTAATGTATGTAACTGCTTTCATTTTTGGGCCTGGTCAAGCAAGTAACGGAGTGAGAAAACACTGTGCAACAATACTAATCATTCCATATTTGCTTTTAAAAATTAATTCAGCAGCAACCATAATAGCTCTAATTGTAGGTCTAAGCAAGTACTTTAACATGCCATGAAGGAATAATAACCAACTATTTAATAAAAACATGAATTTTTTCATCATTGATAAAGTAATGAGGTGAGGAAAATATACAGCAGTTATTCAAGGTTTGGAAAAAATACCAAAAAATGCCATATTTTTCTTTATATGAGAGTACATTATATCAAAAAAATGAAACTGATATTTTTATTTTAGTTTTAAAAGACATTATTTCCTGGTAACAGAGTGAGGTGATTCTTCTGTGTGATACAATATAATAATAATAATAAAAGACTTGATTAAGATACTGATAAAATGATCAGTCTTTGGTGACATATGTTTCATTACTATATTTAATGCAGATCTTTCTACTGTTTTTTTTTGTTTTTTTTTTAAATAAGTAACATTCAAACTCATTTTAGAATTTATCATGAAATATAAGATTAGACACAGGCATATATTTTGAGCATATTTATTTGCTATTTACATTCTGAATTTATACTGTATACATTCATTTACATTTACTGTTCTTAATTTACACTGTATTCTCATCTATTTTCTTATATATCCAGCTTTAATTCAAGTACAAATTAAATGTCTTTCATCCCGAGTAATCAAAAGTATTGCTTTAGAGAAAAAAAGAAATTGACCCTCATGTTCACTTTCACTTGACCAGGCCCTTTTATATGTTCCTTGCAAGCACTGACATTATTTATAACAATTTTTCACAGGCTGTGACAATGCAAGATACTTTCCTGCGAGTGTTCGTAGTGGCTCTGGGTCTCCTAATGAGTCCAAAAAATGACCCTGGGCTTGAAGAATGGGATACTATCGCAACAGTAGAGATGCAAACACATGAGGAGAGGCTGCTTAGAGGAGGAGAGAAACTGGACCAGGAAATGGCTTCTGGAAGTCCGACGGAGATGCACACTGATGATAAAGGAAAAAATGTGTATGATGAGCAAAAAGATGCTCAAATAAAAGAATCGGACCGACACGTTACTGAAAATGACGCTGCACCACTCTCAGAAGTCAACGTTGTTAATGATCACAAATTACAAGAAGATGAACATTTTATAGACGACGTGGATCTGCCGCATAAGTCTAAAATGTACCCTGAGACTTCACAGATCGACCATGATGATAATCAAATGGTAAACAAGGATTTGCTGCTGGACAAGCACCGGAATCAGAGAGAAGACATTCAAAATGATGGTTGTTTGACAGACCTGAGCACATCACAATGGCAACAAGAAAGTACAAAAGCAAAAGAAGTGCCTCAGAAGCACACCAAGACATCAGAAACCCAAACTTCAAAAAAGGCTCTTGTTGAGGAGGAGGAAGAGAAAGATTACCTCTGGTACATATGGAACATGTTATCTGTTGTCTCACTAATCCGCTCTTTTTGGAAATACATGGGGAAAAACTCCCAAATGAGACACAATAAAGGGAGTTCTTTGTTGGTGACTTACAGCTCCGATGACGCGTCTCTACCAGACAGCAACACTCTGCAGCATTTTTATTCCAAATGTGTTCAAGTCACATCCACTAAGAAGGAGACAGAGGCTGAGTTTTTGGACGGATTTACAAATGACCTACTGGAAACCATGAGAGCAATATGTGAGAAAAATTGTGATATGACAATTGAGGATGTTCAGATTGTAGATGCGTATAATATCTGTGTTCCCTTGTGCCCACCAGAGCCATACTCTTTCAAGTGTCTTCCCTGGAACCGCCAGATAAGTGACATACTGCTCAATATGCAAATTTGTGGTCAAATAAAACTCATGGAAAATAAAACGCTCCAAAATAACTGCCACTGTCAGACTTCTGATGCAGATGATATGGTTTGTCTGCTTCACTGTGACAGTCAAAAGATAGAGACAGAAATAAGAGATGCCTACGATGGACCGTTTTGCCATAAGAACTCCCCTTTTTTGTCAAAGTTACAGGTTTCCAAGTGGTTTCAGAGCACCATGATGCAAGCGTGGTCACTCATTTCACATAAGTATGAGTTTGAGCTTGACATTTGCAAAACTGATGTCGTAGGGTCTCTGGTAGTTCGATTCAGATCTGGGAAGAAAATACATTTCTGTATGAATCCTGTGGTTAAATTCGACACAGATGCTCATTACTGTATTACACCGTATTCCCCTGCCAAACTGGATACTTTCTGGACACTTTCCCTGGTCTCATATGAAGATCGTTTCTTAGAGCACATGTCTCAACGCCTACCTAACGACTCGTGCCACATTCAGGTTCTAGAAATTGCACATTTCCTTCACAAGAGACAGACCGTGCTTTCAGGAAGTAGCACGCTGAAGGATTTTCATTTCAAAACTGCACTAATGCATCTTCTTTTGACCAAAGACCCCTCCATGTGGAAACCTCACTTGGTAGCTTACAGGCTACAGGATTTGCTGGCCTTCATAGGACATAGCCTTGAGATAAAGCAGTTGTACCATGTTCTGATAGGAAACCCTTTAACACAAGATATCATTCAACTCCCAGCTGAACTAGTTCAGGGTAAGCCAGTGAATCTCTTCCATCCCCTTGTGGCAAATGAGTGTATCTACAGAAATGCTCTCATGCATTTCCAGGAGATGCTTAGAAACGCCAATCTACTGATTCATGATTATGTTAAATGAACTGACAGTGCCAGGGTTTCCATTAGAAAAAATAGATTAAATTTAAGTTTTAAATCTTAAGAAAGTGACTTTACTCCAAGATCAATTACGCAATAAGTCAAGGATAAAGTTAAGAACCAAGCAATTTTACTTCAGTTTACATTGCATTTAATATTCATCTTCCCAGTAGTTCTCAAAGTCTGTGTGGTCTTCCACGATGGTGTCCTGGCCACTGGATGTTTCAGTATCCAAGGATCGGACTTTTCCATCCTTAAAGTCAACTTTCCAAGTATACATGCTGGTGTCTGTATTCTTGGAGGCTGTAAATAGAACACAAAAAAAAAGAAAGAAAAAAAAAAATCAATAACCATGATGCTGAAGTCAAGTCATCTTTCAACTTTGTACAGTCTCGCCCTTTTCCTATAATGGAAAAGCTGAACAAAAAAGATATTTTACCCCTCATCTGTGCTAAGCAGGTGGATTTTTCACAGCAGGTGCACACTGCATCATCACCGTACAGCTCCTTCCACCTAAACCAGAAAGAAAGTTAACAGAACAGACTTAAACCAAGTAGATACAACAACAGCCAAAAGTCTCATTTCCAAAAATTACTCACTTTTTGGTGGGTAAATCATAATTACAAGCCTTTGAAGTCTGGGTCGGCTTAAGTTTACCAATAGTGATGTCACAGTGAATGAAGAATTGCTAAAAAACAAACAAAAAAACATTCAAACCGTGTCACACATGATGCATTTCTGCATGGGAGTACATAGCTCTGTACCAGCTCATATTGACAGACCTGTGATGTTGAACCAGAAATCTTGTCCTTAAAAATAAAGGTACTCAAGCTGAACCTCTGGATCTTCTTTGAGGGACCAGTGAGGAAACGTGACCGTGTTGTCAGTTTGCCATCGGTCATACAGCTGCAAATGGAGACGATACCCAAGTTCACTACCGCTGTTAAAGTCAAGCATCATTAGTTTGAAAAGAAACAAACCTTACCCTTGTTGGTCAATAACTATCGCTTTAGGACTCGAGTTGGGGTCTTGGGATGTTGTTACAGAACACTTGTTGATGTAAATCCTCTCATCATCAGAAACTGCATTACTGTCAGTGTTTTTGGCCTCGAAGTACATGGTCTGCCCCAAGGTGTAGACTGTAGATCCAGTGAGTTTATTACCTGATGCTGATTCAAAAATAGTTGCTGTAAGATATGTTTTTAATATATTCCAGCTGAAGTTTGTCAAAAACATGCAGTTTCTCTGAAGACAGGAAAATACCTGAATGTGTTGCATATATACTGTATTTTTGCTTGTGTGAAGTATGAGTGTTTTCTCATGTGCGTGGTCAAGTGTCTTGGCAGACCACACCATTGAGAGGAAGAAAGGAACAGCAATAAAATGTTTCTCAAAACTCACTCTTTTTAATTGCCTTTTTTTCTGTCATTCTCCTGAAGAGCTTTATAGATACCTCATCTTTACACTGAATTCATGCTATGAAGAAAACTAGATGTCTCTTTCCTGAAAACCCCCACAGATTTACTTGCCTGATAATATTTTTGGTGACATGGTATCAAAGTGACTTGTAAAGCCATCAGGATTGTCATGTGTTCAAATGTGAAGCAAAAATGTGGGGTGTGAGACATGAAGTATTTGCTTTACAAATTAAATAAAATTAAATTAATTAAATTAACAAAATTCTGTTTTTGGAAGAAGTAATGTAAACTTACAACTGCTGATCTGAAAGAAAAGAGCAAAATATCAAAACTGGCATTTGAATAACTTGTATTGAATTTCTCCTGAAAAAAGTACATTTTATATCAATTACTCAAAATCTGTATTTTGTGCACCAAGATGATGTTTCTGGTAACATCCTGTTCAGTATTTACCTTCAGAATGCTGGGCAGTTGTGACTTTTAGATCCAAATATCTCTTCAGATTTACTATTTTTATGCATTAAATTAATGCAGTTTTTTTTATTTTTTTATTTACCAATGCCATGCTTACTTAGGTCATGCATCACTGATTCATTCAACATGTAGAAACTGATCACCAGTGTTAGTTTCCAAAAACAAAAAACAAAAATACAACACATGAATATAGGAATTACTCAGTATTTAGAGATACATACCATCTTGAGCGACGAGGAGAAAACTGCCCTTCTGTGCGAGTTTTTTAAAAAGGGTTCCTCCCAACAGCTTGGGATGGAAACCAGTCATGTAAGAATTAAACCACCTGCAAAAGACTCAAAGTTATTACAAATGCAGTTGCATCAGTAACATTTTGGAGACAAAACAGCCTGTGTAGACGCCATGTCTCCAGTCCGCTGAAGTCTGACCAGAATACCTTAAATGACATGTTACATACAGCTTGTGCATCAAACCACTGGAGTATTTCACCACCTAGTTTGTGATAACACTGAATTCAGACTATGCAAAGTGTGTAGTGCATGTACCTGTGATATTTACAATGCAAGGAAACGTTGAACGGCATCTCCCTGAAACGAATCCAACGCTCTTTGGATTGGGGTGGTTTGTATTGCAGAGTAACATCAATGTTCATAGTATCTGCAGTAGTCTGAAAAACACCACTAACTTAGTGGGTAGTTTGTCATGAGAAAACAAAAAAGGAAAAAAAAAATCACCAACCTCTGTTTTGAAGCCACAATCTGTTTTTAGGAGGTGGAGGAAGTAGTAATAGTCTTTGTCATCTTTATTGACAGGACAGGTTCCCAGTTTCAAGAGTCTGTATGCATATCTATTGTTAAAAAGCTCCTTGTTGACTCTCGCATACAGTCTGTCAATATGGCACAACACTTCAATGCTCTTCTTTGAGTTTGCTGGTGATGACGGAGAAGCAGGAGTAGGAGTTGCACGCAATATTTCCACAACTGAACTAGGAAGGGGTCTGAATCCCTTCTCTGGCTTGAAAAAATTTTTCTGAACCATGTCAGCAGAGACTGTGAGATATTTAGGAACCTTTCTTTGTTGAGCCACAGATGACCCACTGCTTGACATACTCCTGGACTCGAGAGCAAATGCTCTCTCATCTTCAAGTGCTTTTGCCAATTTATTCCACTCTTGCTCAGGATCAGAGCCAAGAGGAACATACTGAGATGAACTCCTTGATTGAGAAGCATTGACAAAACACAGCACTATTAAAAGACTAGTATGTATTAACCCCATTTCCATTACCAGCTGGCCCCTTTGGCAACAGTCCTCGGGTAAACAAGCTAAGCAGGACAGGAGAGTTGCACCTGGCTTTGTAGTGTGCAATCAAGGGGTGATTTCCACAGCTGCTGCAAAAACTAAATCAGAAACAACCAATGAGAGCAGACCAATAATATTCATTCTTATGGCATCCTTTTTCGACATGTTATCTACTCTTACCAACCAACAATGTAATATGGCAAATAAACTTTAAATGAAATCAACAAACAATAGATTATCTACATTTCATTCAATTCTTTCACTCATTTACTATATTCTTCAGACCATAACAGTTTGGCCAAATGGGTAAATAACATTAATAAAACAATATATGCATGTCTGAATATTTAAAAGATGCTGTGTGTACTGATGTGTAAATAATGTGCTTAAGGAAAAAAACAAAAAACTAAAATAATACTTCAACATCATTTGGAATCAAACAGATTGAATCCAAATGTATAAACAGAAAATGTACCATTGAAACAAAACTGAATAAAGAAACTACAAAAAATTGTATACACTGGTAATTGGTGAAAAATGATTTATTAGAATTGATTCTGGTTAATACAGTGACATCTAGTACAGCATGAGTACAGTTTATCAAAGTACACTGTCAAAAAGAAAAATGGAGGTGAGGAAGGAGGAAAAAAGCAAAGTAATAAAAGGAAAATATAAAAACAAAAGCATTAATGAATGCATAAATAAAAGACTAAATAAAAATGTTAAAACTGGAGCACAATCTTGTAATTTTTAGATTAATGTACACTTATTTAAAATAAAGTTTAGGAATGTGAAATTTCGCAGCAATACAAAGAGACAAGAATGAGGAAAAAAAACTATTCATACGTCGTATTTTCCGGTAGAACTTGAGTAAACTCCGGATATTGCGTAGAGATTACGCCATAACCAGGAAGTTAAATTGTCCGTTAGTAGGAGGCTGTGGTCGATACCTGAACATGGATGAATATGCTTCATCTTAGGAGTTTTTCTTCCTGAACAAAGTAAAAAGTCGCGCTGGCTTAAACTGAGTGTCGTTTTAGGTTGTCTTAGCCAATATCGTTTCTGTTTTGCTGTCATTGTAAGTGCGACAATGTGTTAATGTCGTTTGGATTAGCTGGCTAGCTAACAGCCAGCTAGTAGCTAAGGTTGTTTTGATTATTTATATTTACGCAAACGTAATTTTGTTAGTGTTTGTAGCACGCTGTCTACTACTGTTAAAAACATCTTTTTCGATAAATATCAGAGTTGGTTGAATAGCTAAATAATCACCCCGCCAAAGAAAACGCGTAGATAAATATAGTTAATATAAATCGCTGGTTGTGCTCCAGCTAGTTAGCTGTGAGGCTAACGTCAACGTCAAACGGCTTTGTCTAGCGACCATTGTCGGGAACCGTTTGGTTTGCCTTTTGCCCCAAACAGTGGTCTGGCGAGCTTTTAAAGCTCTCTGTGAATCTGATCCAATGCGTGGGATGATGGGAACTCAGAGCAGTCCTGTCAAGAGCTATGACTATCTCCTGAAGTTTCTTTTGGTGGGAGACAGCGACGTTGGGAAAGGAGAAATCTTAGAAAGTTTGCAAGATGGATCAGTGGAATCTCCCTATGCCTACAGTAGTGGTGAGTGGCTGTGAGGTTGTTCATTTTGTTTGTAAATTACATATAAACTCCACATTAACCGACGTTACCTATGTATACAATTCCAGGCATTGATTACAAAACCACTACAATTCTGCTGGATGGGAGAAGAGTGAAACTAGAATTATGGTAAGAGTGTTGTATTGGTTGCAGCAGTTATTATTGTATCTGTACCATGTTGCACTATTTCAGTTTGGGTGTATGTCCTTACAGGGATACATCAGGTCAAGGCAGATTCTGCACCATTTTCAGATCTTACTCCCGGGGGGCACAGGTTAGGATCCATCAAACCATTAATGTGTATAATTTTCAATTTCATGTAAACTTTTTTTGACATTCTTGAATTCAATTGTACAGGGAATCCTGCTTGTATATGACATAACTAATGGCTGGTCATTTGATGGCATTGACCGCTGGATCCGGGAAATAGATGAGGTATACCAGTATATGTTTGATCTGTTTTACTTCAGAAATATTGAAAATATATTTTAAGGGTTGTAATCTCCATGTAAGGATTACGAGTGTCCTCTGTTTCAAATATTTCAGTATTTGGTAACAGTACTCCTATAATACATCATTTATTTTCACTTCAGCATGCCCCAGGTGTGCCAAGGATCCTAGTAGGCAACCGCCTGCACCTGGCCTTCAAACGGCAGGTTCCAACAGAGCAAGCAAGAGCTTATGCAGAAAAGAACAGCATGACTTTCTTTGAGGTCAGTCCGCTGTGCAACTTCAATGTCATTGAGTCCTTCACAGAACTTTCGCGCATTGTTCTAATGAGACATGGGATGGAGAAATTCTGGAGACCCAATAGAGGTGAGTTGTTTCAACACATTTATGTTTTGATTCAGATCACGATTGCTTTTTTAATTACAATTAAAAGGTCTGCGATAGAAATAATGTTGAGTGAAATCATCTAATCTATCATGTTTTGAAGAACAGTTTTAACAAGTTATTTTAGTAAAAGCTGTTCAGTGAGGCCTGTTTTACCCTAAGAATTGATGCTACTCTTTAGTTTCAAATTTGCGCCAACCCTTTAGAAATGACCATTACAATGATATATACTGCAAGATGACACATTTTTAAATATCAGCGGTTTTTTCAACTGATTATGTACACCAGTGTTGTGATTGTTAAATTTTAGGGCATGTTACAGTGATACTTGGAGACCCATGATTTATAACACAAATTTGTAGAACCCACTCTGTGTACGTAACATTCAATGTGGGTAAACTCATTTGCAGTGTTTAACATCCTATGTTTCCTTTTTGTGTCATCCTATCATGCAGTCTTTAGCCTCCAAGATCTGTGCTGCCGTTCGATTGTCTCATGCACACCGGTGCACCTCATCGATAAGTTGCCCCTCCCTGTGGCCATCAAGTCCCACCTCAAATCCTTCTCCATGGCCAATGGCATGAATGCGGTCATGATGCACGGACGCTCTTACTCTGTGGCTAACAGTGCAGCCTCTGGTGGTGGTGGTGGTGGTGGAAGCAAAGGCAACAGTCTGAAGCGTTCAAAGTCCTTCAGGCCTCCGCAGAGTCCTCCAAAGAACTCAACGTCATCCAAGGGGAACTGTAAGATATCATAGTGAGGAAGTGGAGGAAGTTGCTTCCATTGGGCCAATATTAAAGGAACTGCTGCTCCTAAGAGGCCACAAGGCCAGAGAGGAGCATGGAGAGCTACCAGCAGAGATGGATTTAACTGTGAACTTTGCAAAATGACATGGATGGTTGGATTGTCTCTGTTCTCCTTGGGCTTGCTGGTGCCATCTTGTGGATGTCTGTTTACTTGTACTCTTAACTACAGAGGCTTACTGTGATCAAATATGTCAGAAAGTCTCTGGAACCAACAGATGTGAATCAAGGATTATCACTCACCTGATGACACTACGAATGCACGGAGGGACACTAGCTAGCTTTTTCTTGGAAAGTGGCTAATTGGTATTTAAAACTGAGCTTGAAGTTGTACATACAAGTATTGTGCGTGCTACTTGTGAAGTGTATTTGGTGATTGTTCTGGAGATGAGCCCTTTGTGCTTATTTTGTCTTGAGTGTTGTGGGAACTCTGCATTGATTCATTACTTATCTGTGGGGCTTACAGCCTTTGTCAGGAGTTAAAAACCTCTTTTTACTACCTGAACATTATTCAAAACTCAGATCAGATTAGTTTTGAGAAAGACACATACATGCACGACTGGTTGCATGACAAGCTAGTGCTGGACTAAAGCTTGGTAAAGATGTCCATTGAAAAATATTTTTAGTTCAGAACTCGTTAATGCCAGATTGTGAGACTGTCCGGCAAAGGCAAGTAAAGTGGTTTTGTTGAAAAGACGTGCTGAGTTAATGTCCTGTCCACCCCCCCTTAATCTCCATCAGTCACTGGTTTGGACAGCGCAGACCTTGTATGCCTCTAAATTGTGTCCTTAATTGTGTCATTGCTGAAACTGATTGTTTATGTAAACAGCATGATCACTTTTCATATGTTAATTCTTTGGGCAATTCAAAGATTGCTTGGTGCTCATGAGGAAACAAACACAGATGTACATACTGAATGCCCTGTCAGTTTTGGCCTTCAGAGCGATGGTTTATCAGAGGAGCCTTTTTAGCTTTGTGTAATGAACAGGTTGAAGTCGGAAAAGTGATGAAAGAGTTTTTTAATTTCATTCTTATTCATTTTTAATATGTTTATGTATATGCTCTGTATTTATGAATGTAAAACAATATTCATTTGGTATTCATTTTCTGTGGCCATGTGGTTATATACATGGAATTAACATAATCAGAGGTGGAAAGCCATCTGCTACTGTGTATTTTACTGAATGTTGCTGCTTTTTTTTTTTTTTATGTATTTGCATTTATACTTAATTGCTGCTTATTTGGTTAATGTACTTTTCTAAGATTTCTTAGAAATGCATTTACAAAAGGACAACATTTGATGAAAGACTGAAAAACAAATGATGCTAAATTCGTCAGTTTGTTTCAACAGTGGAAAATATCACCAGAAACAATGTCGTGCCTCAAATTTTGTTTTGGAAATGCACAATTTCTACTTTTGGTTCAAATAACTACCCAATGATTTTTAAAAAGAACTGTACCTACCTTTTAAGAAAACCAATACTGAATTTATCATCTTGCCACCCCTGTTGACTCTCCACTCAAACCTTTTCCAGGTTCATGGCTGTGGGTCATTAGATCAGATGGATCAGTGGGTGCATGTGGGTTTTTGTTTTGAGACCAGTACAACGGTTTTAACGCAACTCTCGAGTGGACGTTTGAATGTAGCTTCAGAGCTGTTGTCATAACATGGACTGGACACCAGATGGATTACAATTTTGTATCTGACACGGACATTGAAGCCACCCCTGAAAATAAACAAAGTAAATTCCAACAGTGTATTGTATTTAATCAGTGTGTGTGTGCTATATTATGATATTTTTTCATTTCACATTTGTCAAGGTCGTCGTGGGAATTGTGGGGTTTGTTTTGTTCCCTTTGTCCGGTGCGGGGCCGTCGGTGTGTCAGTGCCATAAACTCGGTGGGGGTGTTGAATTGATTAGTCTCTTTGTCGGTACTGGCCACTTTTGGATAACCGGGATATCGCCGGGGCGCATGAATGCAGCTCGGTCAAAAGTCACCCAAAGGTTGTGAGGTCACTTGCAATGAAAAGATGAGGGGAGCAGCTTCTCAGAGCCTCGGAGCGGTGCGGGGACAAAGATGAGTTGCACACTATAGAAAATGTGGCGCTTTATGTCTTCCCACCTGACCGTGGCATCTCTGAGCTCCGTGTGAATGAGGGACGGTGGTAAATTGAGCGACGTCTAGACAAGGAGGGCGTAAACAACATGTTTTGCAAGACATGATGCGACACGCCCCGTGTTTGGCTTTCATGCTTTCAGCCTCCCACTAAACGACTCTAAACAACATGCTTTGATTTGTGAAAGAAAACTAGGATCTGATTATTCTGATATAAAAATGAAACATCCCCAAATGGATGGAAAGGACTGCGCAGGAATTACAAACCCGCAACTTCAGTGTTTTCTTTTCTTTTTCCCTCTCCTTTTTTAAAAAATATATAGAGAGAATACACCTTATGACCTCTTTAAAATGAATGACACCTCTATATTCAGTCTGGACACATTTAACCTTGTATTTCTCACCGGAATGTGTACGTCCATGCGCAAAGTTGTTGGGACAGCTTGCCACTACTGGGCCACGTTTTCTTTGATGTTTTTACAGTGTTTGTCCAGTTGCTGAGCGCATGGTGTTGCTTCATAAAAGTTTCAGACTCTGGACGAGCATGGGGGCGGTCAGGGGGCTGCCCTTTCCACCTCCATTCACACTCTGAAAGGCTGATGTTGCGTCGTCAACTCTCATTGTGCAGTTTCGTTCGCTTCTATCGCTGTTCGGGGAAAAAAACGACCTAAATGAGCTTTTGCTCCATGTTTGTCTGTTTTGAAAATCAAACCAAGTATTTCGTGCAGCCGAGAAGTTGGATATTTTTTTTTTAAAAGAGCTTAATTTCAGGAACATACTTTTTTGGTAGATGGCCGGTGTTTGGGAATCCGTCTTGATTGTTGGGAATGCTGCAGCTCTCCTCTTTGCGCACAGCACACTGACGCTTGTTTCCGAAATGTTTACGCGCAAAACGGACGACCACTTATGATATCGACAGTTTTCTTCCAAATTTGCAGAGTTGGATGAGTTATGGAATTTATAATAGGGTGGCTCATGCAGAAAAGCAACAATGTATAAATTCCTGGAAGATATAAAGGATAAACCTTTGCAAAATGCACCCAAATCAAATAGACGAGTAGGATGGATACGAGCATATTTTTTCATCATCTTGGTTTGCAAAACACCATGTCCTTCCCGGAGTGCAAGTGTGGCAGGAACCAAAGTTGAACACGAAGGACTTTGTCCTAATAAACTGAATTCCAATCTCTGGGTTGATGCGCAAAGCACCTGCGAGAGAGAATGTAACGTCGATGAGGTGATGTTGTTTTTGTTTTCACTACTGTTGGATATTAGACAATGATTAAACATTCAGGGTTGACTTCTGTGCATTTTAATTTACTTTCCAAACGCTGCTTTGTGCATTTTGTGTATGCAGGACTGTGCTGACTTTGAGAAATGCTGCACCAACGTGTGTGGCCTCAACAGCTGTGTGGCTGCACGTTTCTCTGATGGCACCTCAGCCCAGCCAGGTGGAGGGAAGGGAGACGCTGACCCGGGCTCCACAGCTACATGTGATGGCTTCATCTGCAGCCAGCAGGGAGCAACCTGTGACATCTGGGACGGCCAGCCCATCTGCAAGTGTCAGGACCGTTGTGAGAAAGAGCCCAACTTCACCTGTGCCTCCGATGGCCTCACCTATTTCAACCGCTGCTACATGGATGCAGAGGCCTGCATCCGGGGGGTCACTTTAACTGTGGTCGCCTGCCGCTTTTACCTTGCTGGGCCCCACACCAGTCCATTGCCTCAGGACACCACAGCTCACCCCACCCCTACATCATCCCAAGAGGACCCAATGCCCCCCACTCTGTACTCCAACCCTCACCACCAGTCCATCTATGTTGGAGGCACAGTCAACTTCCACTGTGATGTTATTGGAGTCCCCAGACCGGATGTAACATGGGAGAAACAGAGTGAACGGCGTGAGCGGCTGGTCATGAGACCGGACCAGATGTATGGCAATGTGGTTATAACCAACATAGGACAACTGGTCATTTACAACGCTCAGGTGTGGGATACAGGTATCTACACCTGTATAGCAAGAAATTCAGCAGGGGTTCTTCGTGCAGACTACCCGCTGTCTGTCATCCGCAGGGCAGATGATGATTTCTCTGAAGACCCGGAGATGCCAATGGGGCGGCCGTTCTCTCCAGCCGACTGCCTGGCTGAGGTGGACCTGAGAACATGCAGTGGAGAGCGCCATGTGGACTGGTACTATGACAGCAAAGTGGCTTCCTGTTTGGCCTTCAGCAATGGTGGATGTGATGACAGCCGCAATCGTTTTGAGACTTTTGAGGAGTGCAAGGCATCCTGCCAGCGAGAGGGGATGGGAATATGTTCCCTACCTGCTGTTCAAGGTCCTTGTAAAGCCTGGGAGGCTCGGTGGGCATGGAATTCCATCATGAAACAATGCCAAGCCTTTGCCTACGGTGGTTGCCATGGGAATGCCAACAGCTTCCAGACCAAAAAGGAGTGTGAGGCGAACTGTCCACAACCAAAAAAGAGACCTTGTAAGACTTGCCGAGTAAAGGGGAAAATGGTGCCCAGTTTGTGTCGAAGTGACTTTGCCATTGTGGGGCGTCTGACCGAGCTGGTTGAGGATCTGGACTCTGGGTTAGCCCGCTTCAGCCTGGAAGAAGTCCTCAGAGATGAAAAGATGGGTTTGACTTTCTTCAACACCAAGCATCTAGAGGTGACTATTGCTAAGATAGACTGGAGCTGTCCCTGCCCTAACATCACTGTGGAGGAAAACCCTTTACTGGTAATGGGGGTAGTGCAGGATGGGATGGCAATCATCCAGCCAGACAGCTACGTCAGAGCCATAACTGAACGTAGACTCAAGAGGCTGCGTGAGGTTATGGGCAAAAAGGGCTGTGATACATAATAAAACTCCTAAGACTTTAAGACTTGTTAGAGCAGAATCAAATATTTAATAATTCTTTTTTGATAAAGTGTTAAATGTAACAGGGAACACTTTGTATGTTCAGTATAACACAGGTTTTTCTACATTCCAGATATGTCCTGAGTGTTAATCTAAATGTTCAAATGATCTTTTTCATTGTAAAGTGGTCTTTCCTCTTATACAGTGACTTTTCTGTCCATATGATGTACTGATTCATATTTTCTCTAAAATCATATGCTCATCATTAAGTTTTCATATTATATTGAGGTTTTTTTCTTTCTTGAACAGATAGCTGACGTTGAATACTTTCTTATTATGTTACACACCCTTTTTTTATTTATATCTAAATGTTTAAGTTTATTGTATTCAGTTATATGATACTATTCAGAATGTGCTGAAAGTCAGAGGTGTTTTTTTTCTGCAGGAATTCAGCAGTGTAAGTGTGTAAGACAGAACACTTCAGTTGTCACTCCTACATGTGGTTTGCTCACTGCTAATTTACTAAAAATATA
>JAPTYQ010000001.1:18129707-18144351 GCA_029814465.1 Ostorhinchus cyanosoma
TATCAATACATGTAAATAATTGTTGTAAAATGCAGTTTGTCATCTTTTCATGGTCATCAGATATGACCCATTTGAACATTCAGAGGCTTTGTAGTTATCATGGAAACACTGTCATCATCTACAACACTGATTCACCAGTAAAACCCATGGAGTTGGATCAATGACAGCAGTCGTAGACATTTGTTTTATGTTCAGTTAATATGTTTTACTGAAAAAGTCACTTTTTCTTCAGTCTTCTCTGTTTTTGATATAATAACCTTTAACTTTAATCTGAGCTTTTATGAACATTTATGTGACCAGTGAATAAAATATTAGGAAAATACATGACTTTTACTAGAAAAATGCAAAGTTCAGAGGATAGTAATATGATAAATGATGATAAATCACTTAAGAAAAGTGAAATCAAATGAAAAATTAACTTGGGAAATACCACACAAGTAGCCCCGGGTCTTTATGGGTTAAAGATGAAATTTGTTAAGACCTGATTTAATTATTGATGTTAACATTGTTGTGGAAGAAAAAGATTTGAGTCACAGATCATCAAAAACATGAGACCTGTGCCACTTCGCTCTGCAATCTGAAAGCAGTGTTGGATGTTTTGAAGGGTTGTTGAGAATGTGAAGAGCTGAGGCAGTTGCCCTGGTTACCGGCTCTTAATTTAGTCTCAGCTAGGATAATGCTCCTGGGTCAAATGATACCAAACACAGCACATTGTTCATATAATCATCTAAGAAAAAAAAATCATCTGTTCTACCTCTGTGCAAGCCATTGGAGAAATGTGGATCATGTTGATGTTGACAACCAGGTCGAGGCTCTCGGGTTGAATCCCTCCCCAGTACTCATAGGGCAGAGAAGCATCCAGGTGGATGACAGGCTTCACATTATTCAGCCTGTAGTGTGCTCTGTATGCTTCTATACTGGGAATGGAATCCAAACAAAGGCTTGTTAATGCAGGCACTTTCCAACAAAACACACAACGCTTGTTAAATCACCACTATTTATGATGCTTATGTAGTTGCTAATGTTATCCAACCAAACCTCCTACAAAATGCAGATGCAGTCTTACACCTCAGTTACATAACCAATGTCGTGCCTCAGCTGTAGCATATTACTCGTTAATTTCTTGTAATAACAGAATAAAGGTATGTAAAAAAATAAATAAATAAAAAATCACCTGACTAGAGACTGACGGTCATACTCTGAGGGCTGCCAGGTTATATTCCGCAGGGCCTGAGCAAAGTGTGTGACATGCTGCCCGGTACCGGAGGAGATCTCCAGCGCCTGCAGGGGTCTCCCGGTGTTCACGCTGTCCTGGAGCACCGCCAGGATGGGCTCCTTGTTCCTCTCCGCTGCGGCCGCGTTGAGCATTTTCCCAAACAAACTGGGATAAAACCGTCCGGTTATACGACAAAGCTTCCGAAGCAGCTCCAGTGGGCCACTCCAACTGAAAACCTCCTACGAACGAATGTTTTGTTTATCCGACAGAAAAAAAAAATACACTTCCGCATACGGTCACGTGACGGACTGGTCAACCAATGAAAGCACAGGGAGGCCGCAGTATGTCAGCACTGTTATAAAAGAATGACAACGCATCGAACGGACTTTGCATAGTGGGTGTCTTTATTTAAGGGAAAATAGCACTCAGGTTTTTTTTTTGTTTTGTTTTTTTTACAAGATATATACAAGTTGAATGTATTTAGATGCACACCTGTATACTGGAGTCCAGTCTTAGGGCCTTTCATAAGTCACAAGAAATATGAGCTTTGTGGGCTTTATTGGCATGAAAGATTAAAAAGAAAAACATTGCCAAATACAGCACAGTCCTATTTCAAATATCATCCTCCTGTTTCCATGATTCTGGCAGTATCAAAGACTCTGTCATCTCTATACTTGTATGTTTTGATATCTCACCATTTCTGGATAAGCTCTTTACAAGTGTAATGTATAACCAGGTTAGGTCTCCTCTAGTCAGGTGAACCAGTAAAACTAGTGCACATGTAAACACACTCATTCTCACATAAACATAACCTTCTCTATGGCTCAATATTAAAGAGGCAGAAATCCATATAAAATAACTTAAACATACAATCTGAGCATAAATAGACAAAAAAATGGACAAAATGTTTTGGCAAACACAAATGCACATAACAGGATTGTCATAGTGATTGTGAAATTAAACAGGCTTGTGCCACAACGAATGCTGCAGACTATCTCTAGTCATCAGGGGAAAAGGAAGACATCTAATATTTAGTACATTATGCAGAACCTGAGCACAAACAGAATTATCAGACTTGCTGGGACGTTTGTTTTCTAGAGCTACTGCATATAAATTAAAAGCTGGTAATGTACTTACTGACTGCAGTGAAAAAACACCCCCAACAAAAACAACGTAAAACAAAAATTGCACCTTTGAGGATTACAGTGGTCAGTGAAATAAAATGTAAAATATATTGGTGTGCACTGACTTTAAAGTATGTTATTGTGCTACATTGATGAAAACTGACTTTGTGGGCAAACCTGCATCATCAAACTGACACAACATTTAATAATGCAGCAGATGTTTTCATGCAGTAGCAAGTGTCTTGTCCTTCTCCTTCAGTCCAGCTCCATGGTGTGCATTCAGACCCTGCTCATTTTCTACACTGAGCTGTGTTTGTGGTGTGTTACAGACAGACTCCAGGCTTTGACCATTTTGCACTGGAGGCAGATGCAGATGTTTTATGGTCTCGTTATTTTCAAGTGCATCCAAACTAGTTGTAGTACTAATGGCAGAATCACTAAATATTGTGTTGGAGAAAACAGAGTTGAAAGTGAATGAGGAGCCAAAAAGTGACTCCTGCACTGGAGAGTTTGAGCAGTCTGTGGCGACTACAACTGCTGGGTCTCTTGGGGGTTTGACTGGGGCTGTGGGCTCAGGCTCACTGTTTGTGGTCTCTGGGTCTACTTGTTTCTTTGGACTTGCTGTGTCCTGCTTCTCTGGATTTCTGATTTCCTCTGAAACCTGGATGGGTGGAGGATCAGCCTTTCCCGCTACCCTGCAGTCACTGTTGACACTAGAACGTCTGGATGAGCCCTCTGCTGTGGAAATTACACTACTAGCACGAGGGAGACTTTTAGGGGACCTGTTCCCTTTCTGTTGTCCATCTTTGCTTATCGGGGTAGAGAAACAGTTGAGGCAGCCGGACATCGAAGATGATTTACCCTGAACATACAGAACTGTGATCGGAGAACAAGCTACAGCTCGGGTAGTTTCAACATTGCTAGAGGCTGACTTTGTGTTCATCCCATTGAAGCCCTGAGTCACTTTGCCTCCTGTATCTGATGATCGACGTACAGCTTTGCCTCTTGGGCCCCTCTTGATGCTCTTTGTACCCCTTGTGAGCCAGAAGTCCTGAGTGGATCCAGGCTCCTTCTGTGTGGGTAAAGTCGAACCTTTCTCCTTGGGTGCAGCAGTGGACGGCTTCTGCTGCTGTTTATGTTGTGGGGTGGAGGTGTCGCTGGGTGGCTGGAAGGAGGATAACAAGCGGCGGGATGGAGGCTTCTGGACAGGGCTACTGCCATTTGACCAAGGCTCATTTTCTTGGCTCAGGCTGAACTCGCCACTGCTCTCACTTTGGGCTCGACTCTGAGTGCCATTCACCCCTAGAAACAGAACACAGTCTTGTAGTTACATGTGAAATGTAATAAATTACAGATTACAACACACTGTATTAAATCTAATGCTATTATTTTAACTGATGTAACTTATATTGTACTGTGCTAATAAATATTACATATAGGCTTATATATACATAAATTATTTAAGACGAACTTTTCAAGAAAAGCTGGACATCGTTAAAAAAGGATGGACAGTTCCAAAGCTAGCAAGCCTGTGACAACCAGAAAAAGGATGTCCGTCACTTTCAGTCCACTAACTACGAGCAGTATGGATCTGCATGACAGAGTAATGGAACTCTTTCTGAGGAAAGAAAGGAGGATGGATTTTATGTACAAATAATCAGAATTTTTGGTGAGTAAAATGTTGCTGTTTTCCTAAATAATATTGGAAGTTTATGAGGTTTTTATCGATACTTTATGTGTGTCGCAGCTGTAGCTGCAGTAGAAGGAGACTTGGGGTTTGTTTAAGGCATTTCTTGTGGCTACAGGAGTTATCTATCTGCCATGCAATGGCTCTTTATAATGCATTTCTGCATAAGATGGTTTTTAGAACCATAAATTAGTTATTGAGGTTTGGATTGATTCAGATGGAGAACTACTGAAAGCCTAAGTGTGAAATGCATGGCCGCCACTGCATAAATATAACCCCCCAATATGATTCAAGACTGTATACCATCAAACTTTCATTAAAAGATCAACATAACTTGAATTAAGATTATAATATTTTTTCTCTTAAAAACATATCAAAGGTCTAACTGAAGTATAAGACAATTTCTCAAAAAGAGTATATTCAGATTTGGATTTAAACTTTCTGGTTAGTAACTGTATCGAAATGACTTTTTTCTAGAAAAGATTACATTTGCATTTGCTTTCTAATTTAGTTACTTAATGCCCTTGAATATGGCTTGATCCTCCCCAATAATGTCTACATATGAATATACTGAAAAAGCAACTAAGAACTACATGCCTGATGGTCACATCAGAACACTTGTGATCTGTAACATGTACAGAGGTTTGTTTATGACCAGCAGAGGGCAGTAAAAGTAAGTTTTCTACACAGCTGATGGTTGTGTGATCAGCATAGAGATTAACATAAAACAAGGTCATGATTGCAATTTGATGGATTTACTCTAATTCCTGAGCTGGTAATACATCTGTATGATGGTGGAATCCACTAAGCGAGTATCGGCAGGGCTTTACCGTCGTTCTGAAGCTCATCGTTGTCCTCAAATCCAGATGGCACAGCACTATCATTTGAGTCTTTGTCTGTGGAGCAAACAGCATAAATGGATATACAATGAAAAATCACTAAATGGTTATAAGTAAAAGATTTCAATTTCACATTATTATACAAAAAACAAGAAAACCACAGTGTGTTGAGTTTGCTCTACTCTTCTCTACATTACAACATGAATCAAATGGAAATGATGTCAAACAAAACAGAACAAAACAGTGTCGCATGAAATTCTTCTACCTGTCACCCACAGCTCAGACACATCTGGAACAGTTTCAGTGGTGTGAATTGAGGTGTGATGATGGTTTGATGGCACGTTGGTGGGATGAAGGTGGAGAAGGGACAAGATGGATGTGGTGAGGGATGAGGTCAATGTGTCATCCCTGTTTGGCTCCACATTATCCTCACACCCTTCCAGCTGCTGTGGACTGAGCGCCCACCACTCCTCCTTGGATGGGGGTGAAGGGTATGCCAGACTGCTCAGGGCTGCATTGGTGGATCAAGGAATTAGAAGGAGTGGGGAGTGAATGAGGAAGGGGATAAAGAGGTGAACTAGTCGTGGAGATTATATGATAGCTTGCTTCTCTCATAGACCATCCAATAATAAAGAGCTATCACAGCTGTCTTTTCTAAGCAGAACTACTGCAGCAGCAGAGTTCTTCTGCAATGCAGTATTTTATTGACCTCTAATGTTCTGGTAAAATACCCTAGATAGTCCTAAACAGCAGACACTGTGCAAAAAAGTTATTTGTAGTATGGGATGAAATGAGGCCTGTGTGGATGTATACATTATTAACAGTATGGTGTCAGACAGTTTGCACAGCATGGTAAGTTCTACACAAATTAAGGCTACATTAGCAGTGTGACATGATGAAGATTTAACAATAAAGCTGTTATTGAGTTAGCAGTGACATAAAATGATAAATACAAGGCTAACATAGACGCTGGACCACAGTGTTTCTTACACATGGAACGACGGAAGAGGGACTTGACTTTGTCTCTGTCCTTCAGTCTGTTCCTCATACGGGGAAACATTTTGAGTGTGGCTATTTAACAGAAAATCCAACCAAATGCAGAACAGACAGAGGTCATGAGGGGGTGAGCAGAGGTCAGAAGCAAGCAGAGGGTAAGAGGAATAAAGGAGGAGGCAGGTTCGGAAGGAAGGGAAAGACAAGGGGTAGGAGGAGGCCAGGAGAGGTGGAAGCAGTGAAGAAATACATTAACACTTAAGATAGACACAGGAAAGACATATCGAGGAAAGTTCACACACATCATGCATCAGGAAGAATGACTCACTGGACACAACACAAACAACATATTCTGAAATTACATTAAAGCTGAGACTGAGACCTGAAATACTGCATTGTGTTTGATGGATACAACAAAGTGCATTACTCTACTCAAACACTTTTACATGAATACAAATTTATTAGAGTTTTTACATCTGCTTTAAAATGCTGCGGTGGTGGGGATAGTTTAATCAGCTGAATACGTCCTTCAGAGGATGACTCATGTGACTTGGCACTTTGATGACTCTGGTTTTAACGAGCCAATAGCTGATGATTAGGTGGAGTGAAGAAACTCATACTCACTGCTGCTGCGTTTGGGTGAGATGACATCACCTGCCAAGGTGGAGGCGGAGCCTCCAGAACCATCTGAGCTGATGAAGGAGTTGTTGTCGTGACAGGTGGGATGCTGCTCAGTAGTCCCTGAGTGTGTGGGTGTGGGTGGGCGTTCAGTTACTAGCTCACGGCTACTGGATTTCATCAGCTTCCTGAGTTTAAGGGTCAACCAGTTCCCACGTCTGTGAAACAGATAACACACAAGAGTAATGAGGAACAATAGCTGTGGTTAACTTACATAGAAAAGGGAGGGGCTTGATTTTTTATATATTATGTTGATAGGGAGCTAAACAATAGACTGTTGTGTGGAGAAGGGGAGGGGTTAAATAAATTATACTTCCTCCCACTCCTTTTTGAATATGCAAATGAAGTCATACTTTGTTTTCATGTATAGGTATATGTTTTTGTTTTTTGCTTTTATTTTGTTTGGTTTTCTTATAATCTGTTTCATTTATGAGGAGTAAGTAGGATTATTTTGTTTTGTTGCATTTTTAAACTAAACTAAACTAAACTAAACTAAACTAAACTAAACTAAACTAAACTAAACATGGACAATATTTCTTCAAACTGAGTTAAATCAGTGTAGTTATAAATTCCAACTGAACTGGTGGCATAAATGATAAATAAAAATCTGTTTCCACCTGCACTGAAGCATCTTCTCAGCTCCCATTTCAAACATTAACAGAGCACTGCTGAAACCCAAATACACTCCTTACACAGGTTGTATCATCGTTCATCACAGACACTGACACATGCACCACATCCTCTGCAAAGTCAAGTTATTTACATCATTCATAGACAGAGAGACTGATGGAAAACAGAGTCTGCTAAACAAATATCACATTGGGAATAAATAATAATGTAGGAATGTTTTATTCCATTGTAGGAATGAAATGCACCAGGTTGAGTCACTTTACCTGCGAGCAGGCGAGGGCTCATAGAACTTGTACTGGTCCATGATCTTTTCTTCTAGCTTTTCCTTCTGCCTCCTCAAATCATTTAGTTTGTCACTGAAGTGAGTGAAGCAAAAGATAAATAATCAGTTCTATTTTTTATCCTGCTGCTAAATGTCATCACATCATGCTCACACCAATCTTCCTCCTCCCTAAAACTAGTATTTTTAAGCTTCTACACAAATTAGCATAAGAGCATGGCATAAACACTATGGTCTGCTTACATATACTGACGCTCTTCAACATGAAACAGATCCTTGCTTTCCATAGTTTGCTCCAACAAGGTTCGGTTCTGCAGCATCAGGGTCTCAATCTGGGCGAGCAGATGGCGGTTCTCTTCCTCTAAATTCCCTTTCAGTTGGCTCAACAACTGTATCACAATGACATGCCGACACTGACAGTTTTATATGTTATTTGTTAAAAAATACAATTCTATTATTCTGTTTTTCTACTGTGGTTGTGCATGAAAAATATGCTTATACTGATACAAATGACTGTGTAATGTTAGCTGTTAGTGTACCAGCAATATACTGACGACTAACAAAAAGTACTTGTAGATTGACAACTCTGTTAAATAATTCAGAATTGATTGAGTAACGTTAATTAGATGGAATGCAAGTGAAGTGTATCTTGTAACTTTATGCTATTTAAACCATGCACATTTGTTTTTTTTATCAGGTTTGGGGAAAAAAGTGCTAGGACTCACAAGCAGCTGCTCATAATATAAAGTTGAGAAGCATTATGTTTTTTGTGTATAATTATAATAATAATAATAATAATAAAAACTGACATAGCTCTGATTTTTGCTGGTAATCATTTGTTTTATTCACAGTTTTTTTTTGTGTTCCAGGCACCTTCTAATTCTATTAATAATCTCAGCTTTAAATTCAGAACATTGGAGCGATAGGCAGTATGTCTGTACCTCACACTGGTTGGTGAGTTTTGTGGAGGTGATATCCAGCTGTTGAAACTCCTTCTTGAGCTTGGAGAAGTCGGCCTGCAGCCAGGTGTGCTCCAGTTTGGCCTCATTCAGCTGACCCTTGAGCTGCTTGTGATCTGCTGTCAGCAACTCGTTGTCGTTCAGGAGCTGGCGGTATGTCTGGTTCAGCCTTTAAACAGTACATTCATGACAACATTTGAACATTTGCTTCTGTGAGGGTGGACGTGACAGAAGGTGTGTTTGTGTCCTTGTATACACTGACATCAGTGGGTTGGTGCTGTTGTGTGTCTGTGTGCGGTTCCTCACCAGTCCTTCTCGTCGCGGAGCCTACAACACTCAGCTGCAGTCGTCCTGTGCTGTTCTTTCTCCAGAGCCATCTTCACCTGCTCTTCCTTCAGGGCTTTCTCCAGGTCTTCAAGTTTAGTCCGCTGCTGCAGTAGAGTGTTGTACCTACATATGCCCCAGATACACACACATTAAATGCACAGGACTTGAAAATTGTACATTTGCATACTTTTTTGGAATATTTTTGCATATATTACTGTATAATATGCAGTGAATTACTAATGGGAGGAAAAGTAGAACAAAACAATGCATTGACCATATTCTGATAAAGTCTCACTTCAAAAACTAAAAATAGAATATAATACAAATAACATGTTAACATCTTCTCATGTTGACTCTGTCATCTATCATTCTCCCTGTCTCTTCTTTCCCCCACCTGTCCTGCAGTGTGCGATATTCCAGTTCCAGTGTGCGATGGGCATTTTTCAGGCAGCCATGTTTACCCATCAGGGCCTCATATTCCATCGCCTGCCGCTCGTGTAGTGCAGCCAGTCGCTCATGATCTCGTAATAGCTGCTCATGGACACCACGCAGCTCTTCACGCTCTCGCATAGCGCTGTCCCGCTCACTTTCTGTCCCTGACTGCTGCTGCTGTAGCTGAGCATTCTGGGCCAGGAGGGAGGCACTCTGGGAGTTCAGTGTAGACTTCTCCACCTTGAGAAGGAGGCCCAGTTGACCAGCTGTTAATGTGGCTTTTATGTTACATTTGGTCCAGGAAATAGCGTGTATTGTAACAGTACCTGCAGGTTAGCGTTGTGTGTCTGCAGGGCTGTGTTGTTCTCCTGCAGTGTGGCAGCCTGCCTCTGCAGGGCCAGGATCTGAGCCTGCTGGCTGTCAGCCTGAGTCTCCAGCTGCTTCAGATGAGTCTGCATAGCTTGGCGCTCAGCCTCCAGTGTTGCATTCTGTATGTGAGAGAGCAGAGACACAGGTCAGTTGTTGAAATAGAGGAGAAAAGGGTGAAGGACAGAGCATGCACAAAAACAGTGTGAGGGCTTTTATGAACGATGATAAAATGCTGAAAAACTAAAGTAAAGAAGCAATGATGGGACGCTTCTGTATTTTTTGACATTGCTAATGCTGTGCACTGATGTTGTTATGGAGCCACTTAGTTATCACTTCTTATTAATTCAAGGTGGAGAATATGAATGTATAAAGGCTAAGGAAAAAGAGGAGATTAAAGGAAATGAAGCCTGTTGTAGTTTCGTTCTGATTCAGTGGTACAGTATTCTCATTTACAGTTGTTAACACTTGTACTGTAAATCTTTTCAGGTCACCCTGTCGTTCATCTAATTAAATGATGCTTTTCTCCTTACATTCCTCTCCACTTCAATGAGTCGGTCTTTGAGCTTCAGCAGCTCCTTCGTAGCCTCTTGGTTTTCACGCAGCCATTCGCTCATGGCTTTGCTGGTCTCTCTCACAGGTGTGGAGCTCGATGCCGTCCATTCTTCCTCCTGCCTCTGTTGCAGAGCCTCATAGCTTAGTTTCACCTGTGGAATGAAACGGTTCTGTCTATGTGGAACAAACTGCACTTCATACAAACAACTAAAATATGAAGCAAACCTGCAGGTTTTGAACATGGCTTACAGTTTTTAGTTCCTGGCGCAGCTGCAGGTTAAAGGTGGAGGATTCCTGCAGTCGTGCCTCTAGAGCAGCAATTTTTTCTTCTTTAATCTGTAGAGACTTCTTAAGAGATGACTCCAGTTCTGACTCCAACATCTTAAACCTACTGCAGGACAGACATTTGCACATTTTCTTGACATGTTCGTACAATATAAACAATATTTGCACATTCTGAATGTCTCACCACAGAGATTGCACATATATTGTAGACTGCACTCGACCCTTTTGTATATGGTATTTTCTTTATTTTCTACAGTTGGAGTTAAGTTTATTCCTTTATTTAGAATAGTTTCATCGTTATTTCAGTTGTGTGAAGGGAACTCACAGCATACGAATGTCATTACTTCTAAATGTGTTTCTGCGTTGTGTATATGACAATAAACGTCTTGAATCCTGAATCTTGAAGCTTTTTTCAAGAACTTCAGCTGTTGCATCAGTGTGTTTGTTCTTCATAGTAAAGACTAAACATGTCCACTCTGCTCCACAGGACACTCCAGGTGTGTGTGTACCTGTTATCTGGTGCTTCTCCCTGTGCCTCCTGTGAACCGTCCTGGTTCAGGGCCTTCATTTCCATTTCATGGGTCAGCCGCTCCAGTTCACTGTCTTTCTGCTGAGTCTTTAGCTTCTCATTTACCAGCTCCTTAAATGTTAAATATTAATGTAAGTAATCTTCACTTCATTTTATTTTTAGTGTTTAATCCATAAAGACCCAAACACTTACCACCGACCAAAAGCATCAACTGATCTAAGATGTTTAATAACAGCTGATCCTCTAACCCTATCAATCCATGTAATAATACTGATAAACTGTAGTTTGACGTCTTTTCATGGTCATCAGATATGACCTATTGATGACAGCATTAAGACACCAGTAAAACCCATGTAGTTTGACAAATAACAGTGAATAGAGATACTTCTTTTATGGCCATTTTATTATATATTTTGTTGAAAAAGTCACTTTTTCCTATGTTTTTTCTGTTCTAATATAATAACCTTTGAAATGACTCTTAGCTTTTATGAACATCTACATGATTAGTAAATAAAATATACGACAATACCTGATTTTCACCCCCCAAAAAATGCAACATTAATAGGATAATATAATAAATGGTGTTAAATTACTTAGGAAAGATTAAAAAAAAATTATAATTGGGAAGTCGTTGCAAAAATAGTTGTGGGTCTTTAACCTCTTCAGACTCAGCTATGGGTTTTCTGTCCTCGTATGTGGACAAAAGTTTCACACCTTTATACAAAAAAACCCAAAATAAACTCTAAAAAATGCATCTAGAAAAAACCGTTGAATCATGATGTTTCGAATGTGAGCAATTGTTTAATTAAAAAAACCCAAACTTGCACTTTCCTGGGTCTCAGGAGGTTAAGGGTTAAAGTAAATAGAAACACTTTTCATGTGGATGCGTAAGGATTAGTTCAATAAAAGAGACAAAACACAAAAACAGTCAATTCCATGCGCTGTATTGCTTTCCTGTGGGTAGAAGGCTATGTCAGGGGGGGTTATTTCTCCACTCAGCATAATCATGACAGCACACACTTCCTGGCCTCACCTCTCGGAGCGTGGCCAGGGTCCTCTGGTCGATAGCACTTTGCTTGGTCAGTTCTCTGTTGTCTCTCTCCAGGCCTTTGACTCTTTCAGCAGTCTCCCTTAATCCCTCCACTTCCTTCACCAGAAAGCGCGTCTCCCTCTCCAGACTAGCCATACTTACATTAGTGCTATCTAAATTTGCGTCCTGGATTTCGGCCTGAAAAACCCAACATTTTCTGATCAGTGTGAGTCATTGACGTTACACTTTCGATCCGAGCCCACTAAACCCACCCACCTGTTGGCGGAGTCGTCGATTCTCTTTTTCCAGCTGTCTCTTTTCCCTTTCCAGGACTGTGGTTTCTTGCTCCAGACTCTGCTTTTCTGTTTCCAGTTGTTCCAGTCGTCGAGCAGAGATGCGTAGTTCTTCCAAGGTGGCCTGTAGGCTCTGGTTCTCCGCCTCCAGCTCCTGAACCTCGGCCTCCAGACGCTGAACTTTTCGTTCTATAGAGACATCAGAAAAAAAATGCACCTAACAGACTTTACATCTGCTGGCAATTAATGTTTCAAATGTATAAAGTTTTGTCTGGTAATTAAAAAAAAGTAGTAAAAGCTTAATAATCATACAAACCTTACTATAACCAAGGCTATACCTAAAGCAGACATGTATGCTCTGATAGTGAAACAGCCTCACATTAAAAAACAGGATTTTTTTCCCCATAAAAAACATATTTTATAATCCCACCCCCACTTTTTGTTCAAAGTGTTTTTATTACGCATTAAGTCGTTCAAAAAAAGCATAATAGAATCATCGTTTTTTCTTTTTTATACCCAAACCTATGAACACTCCCACTTTGATGCATCATAAAAAAGATGATAATTAACAATAATGATAAATAAATATGAAGAAACTCAAATATTAGTCACAGACTAGCATCGATAAGGCTACTGTAGAATAAATGAGGAATCTAAATCTTTTATTTGATTCAGAACAAGTTGCAAGATACTGAAAAATATATCGGCACATCCTCTTATAGAATATCTAATTTTTTCCAATGTTAAATGATGGAAAAGATCCAAAAATTAAGATTTAAATATTGGAGGTTGTTTATCTTTCTATTGAAGTAGTATTAGCCTACGAGCTAGAAGAGCGGTAAAGACGATCAGATTTTTTATATTTTTGATTTAAATGAGAAGAAGGTGATGCGATGCCAAATATTACAACTGTTGCTTCAGGTTCAATATGAGATCCTGTTAAATTTAAATATAGACTAACAAAAGTTTTTCAGTTTTCAACAAGACCAAAACAAACCCACCTCCAGTTTTAAAAGCAAAAATAATACAACCTCGACTACATACATGCTTTACACATTTGTATTTCAGATTTGGAAATTCAACATACTTATGGGTTAGAGCTTTATTTGGACATATTGAACTTACCAGTGTTATCAAGGGAGGTCTGTAGATGCTGATTCACTGTGTCCAGAGCCCTGCACTTGGCCTCCAGCCGCTGCGTGTGTTTGCTGGCGTACGAGGAGGAACGTGTTGGCAGACCTGAGAAGATGCTGTTGTGACAGGGGCTTCCACTCTTTGACCCAGGGGACTGATCTCCTCCGACCAAACAATGAAACCTGTTGTGATTGTTTTCAAGCGCTTCAACGTCAGACATCAGTTCTTTAAAATGCTCTCTATCTCTGTCCTCCAGCTGTCCTTTTTCCTGAATATGAAGGTCTGGATTTTCTCTGAGGTGGACTCCCTCTAAATGTTCTGTGTCACGTTGCTGGTGGCGTTTCGAATCTCCGTTCCACATCTGTTGTGCTACTTCACCGATTGCGTGGTTTTCTGAATTCACGCTCGGAGTTTGTAATCCTGTGGGTTCTTCTGTGGATGAGGTGTTTTTGTTGGTCACACGCAGGACATGTCCACGTTCTTGGTGGCTGTGATTCAGCTGGACACCATTAGAGGTGGATCTGAGCTCCTCTATGGTCCTCAGGAGGCTTTGATTCTCCTTCTCCAGCTTCAGCATCCGACTACAGGTTCTCTCACTGACCTCCTCGCTCAGAGTCTGCAGGCCTTTAGACGAACACATCATGCTAATTAACTGAATGTCTGAAGGAATTAAAGAATCACTGTGGAATTGTAAAGGTCTGGTTTTAGGATGTGCATTCAGAGTAACTTAGTGCAGATACTCCATTTAATCAGATGATGAAGATGGTACACGTTACTATACCCTCCTGAGACCCAGGAAAGTACAAGTTTTGTCTTTTTTTTTTTTTTTTTTTTTACAATAAATAATTATCTTTATTGGAAACAGCACAAGACAACAGTTTTTTCAGATGCTTTTTTTATGGAATGTCCTTTTCAATGGCCAACTTTTTTTTTTTTTTCAATAAAACTGTGAAACTCGTGTCCCCTACAGAGGACAAAAATGCAATGCTGGGTCTCAGGAGGATACTTGAAATAATATCAACAGTCTAAGGTGCACTTTAGACTGGCCTACTTTTTGTGGTAGGATTGCATTTAATTAGAAAATGCACTGAACCAAACCCTGTCTGGTCCAGTTGTGCACCATGGGACCATACTTTGGAATTACATTACAGTCAATGGCAGGAGTCTGGTAACTTTTGCATCCTGTTTGACAAACACTGGGAAAATTTTTAATCTTCCCAAGTGTATTTTTCTCATTTCTAGTCCAAATATCTCATCACACTTAAAATAAGACAGAATCACCTAAAG
>JAPTYQ010000001.1:18167710-18178908 GCA_029814465.1 Ostorhinchus cyanosoma
GGCCTTCCAAGCTCTCAGCAGTGCAATTTCAAAGTGGAGAAAAAAGGAGGCAGAAAACATTAAAACATGTTTTATGTTACTAGCTACAGCTAGCGGCATTGAAACAAAGCAAAGTTGGCTAATAATAGTACTGAAGATGATTATGAGGTGAAAGATCTGCTAAGGTGTCTGGTTTACTGCTGCTGAGCTGGTTTATATGTTTCTATAAAAAAAAAATCATTGTTGCATTAGACTTATTATACATTAGGGGTGTAACGGTACAGAAAAAATTTGGTTCGGTACATTTTCAGTACAGGGCTCTTTGGTTTGATACATTTTTGGTATGTTTTCAGTACAGTGTAGGAGACCAGCGCTCTTTTGTGCTCTTTTGACTTGTCATATGTATACACACATATACTTTAAACTGATAAAGTTGTTGTACTGAAGTAAACTTACATGTTCCAGTATGAAATTGCTGTACCCAATTGTCTTACTGTATTTACATATTCATACCCACAGACTTGCTTATTAAACTATTCTGTCACACAAAGCAAACAGACATTTAAGAACAGCTTTTGGAATTTTCAATTTATTATTAAAATGCATCCTGCTTCTTTTTATTCTTTCCTTCTTTGTGCCATACTCCTCTTGCCTCTCTGCTCCTCTGCAGTGTTTTGTATACAGCTTTGAGTGAACCACATACCCCCGCCCCTCCCCTGCTTGGTGGTATGATCCTTGTTTATCCTCATAGGATTGGGTGTAGAGAATGCATGTGACCCTGCATGCATGGACCACTCGTTTCACAGATAACGTGATATCATTCTGTCTTGCAAAAGTAAATTAATGGCTTGCTAACGGGAGCCAGTACACATCTGAAGTTCACGAACAACATATCAGTAATACCGAATGTGAAACTAAAGATGCTTTGAAAGTTGGACCTCTGTGGTGCAGTGCCGCCTCAGAATAGGTTCTGCTTACGGACACCCTGCTTCCCGATTGTTTGTGTTCTTGACATAGTCTACATGTATTTGTTTGGTACACCTCTGTATTGTATTGAAGGCCCCAAACCGTAACTGTTTGGTACAAACGAGTGCACCGCTATTATACATATGTATAATATATGATAGGCCTCTGGCAGGTTCTGGGGGGGGGGGCAATGCCCCGATGAACAAACGTCCTGCCCCCTCAAATGAAAGTTTGTGAAGTTTCAGGAGGTAGGGAAAAGGTAAATGAGCTTCACAACAGTGGCAGACAGAGGAATTAGTAATGCGTGTTAAGTTCAACTTTCCCTTTGCGTGCTTCCTACCCATTGTGAAGTACACATAGCACGCATTGCCCTATAAACAACCCCACCACCACCACCATTGAATAAGTGGGACGATTTGCTTGCAGCAGGTGAAGGAACCAGCAGAGTATGCACTGTAACTATTCTGCAGCCTCAGGACACTCCATCACTTTTCCCAAAAAGAGAAGGTGGGAGAAGTTGCCATCACCACCACTTGTACAGACAATTTGTGATTGGAGAGAAGATCAAATGAAGCTGGTTTATTCTAAGAAAATAAATAGTTTACACTGGTTCTTTACAAGCCCTTCTCTGAAAAAACATTCAAATTAATCAGTGATGGGGTTAATGACTGCAAAAAATGCAGTGAAATAGTTAAAACTGATGAGAAAAGCCCAGAACATTCAAGGCACATGACATCACCAAAGGAACAGGAGGCACCAAATTCATATCTTGCCTAGGGCACCAAAATAGCTAGAGCTGGCCCTGAATATAAGATTGTTGATGCTTGTTGTTACCTTGACGAGTGACCTCCAGTCCATATCAGCGCTCCCAATGTAAATGTGTTTCCGATCTGCGATCCAAAATGAGGAATGCAGTCCTCCTCTGGTAAAAGCTGTCATATTAACAAAATGAACCTCTGCATCTACACAGAAAGAGAAAGAACAGCCACAGGCTGGTCAGAGTGTGAAAACTCTGAGAGAATGAGACGGGCAGGGAACTGTGGAAACTTGCCAAGTTGGCCTTGGCCTGTCTGATGGACAAGTAGGAAAACAAGCATGCAGCCGGAGAGGGAGAGGCTCTGACAGGAAACTGGTGAATACACACATTTGCACATTCATGATGTTTTGACCTTGATTGTGAAATTTGGCAGACATGAAGGTGGTATAACTCTTGCAGTGGAGCTGCTGGATGGATACTTGCATGGTGTTTGCAATATGTTCAGTATAGTGGAGCTACCAGGGGTGGAAGAAGTATTCACATCCTTTACTTAAGCACTAATCATACTGTGTGAAATTATTCCACTGAAAGAAGAAGATGGGCATTAAAAACTCAGTTAAACAAATCAATAGATATACTTAAGTGTGAAAAGTAGAAATGTTAAGTGTGCTGCAAAATGGGTCCTGTCAGTGATTTACTGTTAAGAATGATGCCATGCTGCTTTTTTATGCATTTTACTGCTGTATTGATGTCTATTTTGTGTTTTATTACTGTACATAATAAGGTTAAGCTCATTTTAACTACTTGTCTATTAACTAAGCAGTGGCGGATCCGAAAAAAATAGTGGGGTCCAGGGGTGGAGCTTAAAACCGTAGTGTTTACTGTCATACACTAATGAAATGAATACAATTTAACTTCACTAATGTGACCACTTTTGGAACCATAGCTAAGAGTTCACTTTAATAAGGTTGGCCTCAGTTATGGCATTGGATTGCATTGCATTCCAAATAATGTTAAATTAGAAACAGTAGGATACAGTAGAGGTAAAGCATTACCATATATAAGAACTATAATTATAATATAATATGCATTTATTATCATTCAAAATCTTTAGTGGCTGGATAGTTAAGGCAGCTGCATAGCTCAGTTGGTAATATTATGGACTTCAGAGCAAAAGGTGCACCCCCCCCAAACAGGGGGCATGGTGCTGAGGGCACCTGTAAGTGAATCCACCAGTGAGTAAGTTTATCTACAGAGATGCACCATATTCCATATGCTCATCATTTGTGTTGTCACTGAGGGAGTCTTTAATTTATAGGGAACTGATGAATTTTGACAGCCCATAAACACCTTCCCCTTCACTTTATCATGCAACACAGAAAATCATCATGCATAGCTTGTACTGGACCAGAAGGGTTTAAAAATAAAGCTGTAGACAGTCTCCCCATGAGAAAAAAGTGCAATATTTGAGATATATTATAGGACAAATTTATACTTCAAATTGCACAGAATTATGGCTCTTCCATTCCACCACTGGCTGCTATAATATGTACAATCAACATAGTGTTGTGGTGTGGAAAGGGACCTTTTATTTCTTGTACAGGGAAAAAACTAACCAATGTGATATAAATCTTCCTTTTGGTTTTGTAATAAATCCAACACTGGCATCATAAATAGCTTTTAGAAAATATAAAAATGACAGTCACTCACCATGCGCTGCCAAGGTCTTCAGTTCAGCAGAGTTAATCAGACTGCTTGCAATCTTCAGTTTAACCCCACGAGATTTCAGGCCGAGCAGACTCTGGAACAAAAGCTGACCCTGAGGAAGAGTGTAATGTTCTGCATTACTGGAGTCCAGCATATGAACAGTACAACCACGCTCATGATGTCACTTCAAAGGGCGATTCTTATATCTCTGCAGGACTAATCTCATTAAAACATGATGTACTTTACATCTCTACCAAAAAAAATATAATTGCGTTCTATCTAAGAGAACTCATGAGATACACAGCTGGATCAGGTTCTGCAGGAGGATAAGGGGATGTATACAGACTGTCTGCCATGACTTTGTACCTGTTTAGCAGTGCCTGGTGTTGTTTCCACATCCCAGGAGTTTAAGTCCCAGACAGGTGACACCAGCTCAATTGAGTGCTTTGCCTGGTCCAGCAGTGTGTGAAAGCCAGCAGAGAGGGGGAGGCTGGGTTTGCCATCCGTGGGGAGAAAGAGGTTGTCTGGGATATTCTCCACAAGAACGATGCTAAAAATAATAAATATGCTTTTCTAAATATTACACAACACCATTGCAAACCCTTCTTTTCTCCCCTTGTTGCGTCACACTCACCGACAGTCTCTGCTGCAGTTCTCCTCTGTGATTCCATCCTCACTGTCCCCCCAAATGTCCACGGAGGAGAAAATTAGGGCCAGCAGCACCGCAAAGCAGCAGAGCAGGGCAAAGATGGCAATGCACTTCTGTTGTGTCTGAAAGATTAAACCACTCCATAATAAAAAAAAATAAGCTCACTTTTTACTTCAAACATTTAGTCAACAAAATAGCATCTAATATCAGTAATTTTTAAGTTCTAAAGTAATAATAAAAGACATGTTACAATGAGCTACAATGATAAATGTTTCACACAGGTGTACTTAGATTGACCAAATCTCTGATAGCTCTATTTATATGAAATATAGGACAAACTACTTAAGTAAGATTTACATATCTCAATTCATTTTTCGAAAAAATAAAAAAACAACTTTTTAGTAAAGTGTAGTGCAAAGAAAATATTATTAAATTAGGTGCATATTCACTTAAAAAAATCCTTTCATTTTTAAAAGCGCATTTGGCTTGTTTTATTCATTAAATATTGCTCTAACTCCACACAGCTACTACAATTAGAAATACTATTGTCAGAGCTTTTGTTCTGTGTTAGGGTTCAAGAAACATACAAAGAATCACAGTAATTAGCAGAGGTGGTAGTTACAATACTTTCTGCTTCACAGCAGGTTTGCAGCTTAAACTGAAGAGACGGAAAACCTATAGACAGACACTGATGTGAGACTTCATATAGATGGGGTACAACAGGAAAATTATCAGGCCTTTAATGCTAAGATTCTTAGTCAATATTATTGATGAGAGGTTAAGGTCTGTGATCAATAAAACAACAACAAATAAACCAGCCTCCGTTCGACTATTAGAGCCCTTTGGTTTGACAGCTAGGCTGCTGAGCAATTCAAGTGTCTGGAGCAAAAATCCCTCACATTGACAAATCCCACTTGATGCAGTGAATATAAGGTAAGTCAAGTGGAACACTCTCCAACTGAAGGCAAATTGATACGCACTATAAGGAATATTGGAAGGCCTTCGGTTTATATTCTGCTTTATTCTGTCTACCGTACTTTCTTGATGTAAATCCTGTCTGAACATGATTTTATGACCTCTGTGCCAGGGTGGATAGGGCCAAAGTGACATACAGGACAGGCAATACTGGCGTCTGTTCGTGTGGATGTGTAGAGTATGTGCATGTATGTTTGCACTGTATGTGTGGTGTAATGTACTGGTTGTAATAAGGGCAGGGTGCTCATTTATGGTCAGTGGCTTTTATGCAGCTGATCCAGGCTCAAGAGCCTTGATTTCACAGTTTTAAAAGTGCAGTTTAGCAATTCTGTTTTGCTTACGTGTACAGATTTTCACCATCCCATTCCCTGCCTTATTTGGCATTGTGGGTTGCATGAGCTGTCAACATTGCATTACATATTCTCTTTTGGTGGTGTTCGATCAGTCAATTTGCATCTTGCTGTTATGTTTGATAGTGTAAGCGAAAGTTTTACACAGAACTATGGATTTTATGGATCTAACATTACCAAATTGTGCTGTCTTTACAAAAGACAAGGTATGGAGTGTGTTTGTTAACCCCATCTGTACACTGTCAGTCAATGAGGCTGAGGCTGGTGCCAACCAGATGCAACTCACACCCTCTGGCGTCCACTGAGAGCCCTGAGCTCGACATCTCATTTACCACAGACAAAAGCTCTACCTGACATGTGGATATGCACATACATGCAACCAGAGATTAAATGTTTTTAAAAATATGTATTTGATTACTTTTTGAGTAAACTAATTTTATATAGAAGAGAAAACTTAATTATCAAAGTGATTAACAATAATTTTGCAGCCATCATTTTAATTATGCAGAAGTCAGTATAGAGCCACTCTGGGCATATACCAGTGAAAAGAAAATCCGCTGCAGTCCAAAGTTATGCAGAGCTGAAGGCTGGAATTTACATTGGATTCCAGATTGGAGAGCTCATTCCTGTTTCCCATATTCCTCTAGAAGCTCAGCTCTTTGAAATTAACAGCTTGGGATTCATTTGTGCAAGGAGTGCAGAAATTTCTGAGTGTCCACAGAGCTTCAAATTACGATCATCTACTTAAAGACATGTTCATGAATGAACATGAACAGATTGGTTGCAGAATGTCACTCAAAATTCCTCCACTTGCATGATGCATCAAGATATTTCTCAAATTGAAACTAAATACCGAGGGCACTTCAACCCGAAGGTGATGGTGATTACTGTTGGTCAACATTGGTGAGAGTCTGAAACCTTTTTGAAACATTTTGAGCCAAACTGATGGCTTGACTCTTTAGGTTTACACTTTATTTACTCTTCAAGTAAATTTGACCAATTCATTACATATTATCTTCAAATTGTGAATACATAATGAATGGTGTTGGTGCAAGATCGGGAAGTTATTGTTTCTTTACCATGCTCATGTAACCCAAACTCTTGACATGCTGGAGTGTTTCTGATTTCAGATTTGGAATGAGCATGACTGATTTAATATATGTATTTTTCCACAGTAGCAAAAGACAAGGTTTTTTTCCGGTGTTATTACAATCTGGCCTACTGTAGTAAATGTATCTTTATTTTCCAGTGTGTGTGTGTGTGTGTGTGTGTGTGTGTGTGTGTGTGTGTGTGTGTGTGTGTGTGTGTGTGCATGTGTTCTAATGCACTCTGACTAGAACCTTTACTTTACCTTTATGTGAGTTTTTGTTTAGAAAAATTGTGAGTTCTTATCGACAACAGTGTCTACTACTCTGCTGTGGTGCTCAAGTTCTTTATGGTCATGTTCTGATAGAACTCTGTGTTACTGATGGTGTTTATTGTTTGGAAACATATTTGTGCATTCGTGAAATAATCATGCAAGCCATTAAATTCAGTTCGTTCTTTCTTCAGTGCTTATCACAGCAGCCATAAATGGACTCTTATAGTTTGTTTGGAATTTCACAATCTTATTCAATGTGTTTTATTCAAACACATTTAATGCAAAAGCATCTGTAAGCTTTAATGAGAGACTTTTTGATGAATTTGCACCCAACAACAAGGAAAAAGGCCTTGTAATACAAAAGAGGACTAACAAGCATATGACAGGTTAGTCATCTTACAGTACATGAGCTGCCGATGCAGTAAGAAACACAACTGTCCTCACTACACAAACACAAATACACACTGGATACAGATTTCCAGCTGTTGAGTTATCACACAAAAACATTACCCAGCTTGGATTCAGTTAATTATGCATGTGGTGTATATAGGATAATTGAGGAACATAAGGCTTAAATTAAAGGAATTATTCAAACAAGTCATTATTTCAGAAAGGCTCTTTAAAGCTTTCAGCAGACAAACTGAGGAAAACATCTCATGTAAGAGCATGCAGTGCATTTCAGAGCTGTAAACGTCACCTTCAAAGGCTCCTGGGAAGTCTGTCCAGCCATGAGAGCGGCACTCCTTCAAACTTTTCTGACAGGTGTAAAACAGTAGCTCAGTCACATTTCTTTGTCTGTGCATCTGTCTTTATCCCTCAGTCCAGTCTCCTCACACTCTGCCACTGCCTTCATCTCTACTGCCTACAGCCTGTGAAGCTCACTGTCCTGAAAGACTCGTGTGCGCACCTCGTCTCCAGGTCCGTCCCATGTCCTGATCTGTTGCCTAGAGCCATGAACTGTGGATGTGCTGCTCACACTCCCTCTCTGTACTGACACTGTAGAGGGATGGAGAGAGAGAGATGGAGAAAGACCAACCCCTCTTGTTCAAATGGCCAATACAGAGCTGGAGCTCCAATCCTAAGCACACCCCTCCCCTCTTCCTCATCTTCCCCTATCTTCCTCTTTTATCTGCCTTGTGAACAAATCCCTCTGTCAGAAAGCAGTTGGGCTTGGCGTACGAGGGCTCACTGCTGTAACATGCGAGTGGTGATCCATTGTGTGTGACAGTGCTGCTGCAAAATTTCCAAATTCGGAATTTATTAGCTCAAATATATATGTGCACAATTCTGCTAACAGAAGAAAACAGGTATTAAAACAGTTCTGGATCTACTATTATTATTGTAACTTCCACTCGTGGCATAGCTTTAAGTCAGCAGTATTGTCTGTATTCATCTCCTTGTGTTTAAATCACTTGTGGTTTTCAGTAACGGACCAGATTCAAGGCCATACATTCCCATTTCATTTAATATAGCTTCACATCTGAACCTCTTTCTCCTCCTCCTATAGCACAGAAGTAGGCCCTTAGTGAGGAAATATACCATTTATAACACTGTCATCCACTCTTTTATTTGCCCTAGCCTTGTTTACACCAATGAATATAGCATTGCCCAATAGAAGAAAACAACATATGCTGCTGACTGCAGGCAAGCTGGTGCTCTTTTATGAGTCCACCACTGTATAGGGAGTAAAGGGAGAAACTAATGAGATCCGACAAAAAAACGAAGAGAGGGAGAGAGGTATACTGAGAGGAAGGGTGGAAGATTTTCTCTTTGACTTTGTTCCTTCCTCCATATATTAAGACTTCAACCAAGAGTCTGATCTAACAGAACTATTATTTTGATGGGATCCTCACACAGCAGTACATTATATTAAGGACTATGGAGAATTGCAGCCAGCATACAAGAGGTATTAAGTTTAGTTTTAATTATACGTTGTGACCTGCGTGAGATGCCTCAGAGTAATTGGTTTTAGTTGAACAAAGTCATAGCAGTGAAACCTGCTGCGTCTGTCTGGGTTGTGTGACCTCTACACGTCACCCTGAGAGACAAAAGAGATACAGAGGGAGACAGAGGGGACGGAAACATTTGAGGCTCTTCCCAGGAGAGGTGAACGCTGCCAAAGCAAAGAATATACTTTAAAACAGGAAGACACACAAAGCTGAATTTTCATAGATAGTTTTTCTGACAGTTGTGATCACAGCTGGTTTCAACAGAGACAGAAGTGCAGGCCTGTTGTTTTTGCTGAGCAGCATATGTTATGATATAGACGGTCATGCCAAGAAACTGTTTACGTAATCAATTTAACAAATGCATAGTCACTCTGATGTCAATATGTGAATGCAACCAAACACTGATATATGGAATTTCTTGGAGTGCATTTCCTTTTCTTTTTTTTGACCAGATGTTTGAGCTGTGTTCGATCTGTGCAGTTTATCTGCAGGAGGAGGATCCAGAGGTCACAACAACCTTTAGTTCATCCCTATTTCCTCCGGATTCTCTAAGCGGGACATCTGTCTGATGGTGTACAGCAACATTCCGCATCACAATTGCCCAATTAAAAACTGTCGGGGCATATTCAGATGAAACACAGGAGATAGAGTTGTGTGGACCATATGTTTGTTCTGAGTTTGGCTTTGGGTCTTCTCATTGCTGTCCCTCTGAGCTTTAACTGCTTCAATTATCACATCTCAGTGCATACTTGAGCCAAGGGGCAACGATCTGGGCTCCAAAAGCACGCTAATGCAATAGTTGTAATAAAGCTGATGGCTGCTGAGGGTGGCTCCTATACAAGCTCTGGCTACTATACACTTAGAACAGACGTCTATAAAAATACTAACTCCGTTTTTTTACAGGACTTATTCATGGTTCATTTATTTATTATTTTTTTTTACTTTTAAATTAAATTTGATTTAATTAAATTAATTTTTTTTAATTTATTAAATTTATTGATTTTATTATTTTATTTCATTTTACAGGACTTTTCAGGGTTCATCTACCTGATTTGGAATTACTTCTAAGTGATTTTTAAATTATCACTTTATTACTCAAATCTAATGACATCTACTGAAACAGATATTATTTAATAAAACAGCATTTTTTCTGACATAGGCATATATATATATATATATATATGTATTTATTTATTTATTTATTTATTTATTTATTTATTTATAAAAATAAAATTTTATTATGCAGTCCTTGATGAAGTTTATGGTTTTACCCAGATCAGTAAACTAACACTTTCGCTCACCTCTGACCCCCTCAGGCTCCTGCAGTTCTGGACATTTGTCCAAATATCACATCTGGCTGCAAAAAAAAAACAAAAAAAAACACCATGACAACAGCCAAACTGCAATCTGCTGTCCTCAAAACAGCAGTTCAGAAACCAATGGCAGTTTGATTTATTCCACCAGATCCTACTATTTTATATACAGCCTTTGATTTGGAACCTGCTTCATATTTTGAGACTATTACTAATGCTACAGAACACCAGTTGACACACACAGCTATTATATCTTCAAATCCTACCTTTAACATTGATATATTGGTCTTTTTTTGTAGTTACATATATTTATGATTATTCTGCCTTAAATATTTTCACTGTATATACACATAAATTGTGCTGACATCCTACCTGTCTAAACACACCACTGTGAGTTCCCATAAAGGACGTCACCATGTCGGGGTTTCACCTTCACACCAAAAGCTCAGCAGCAGGTTTCCATGCATGCAAAAGTTTTTTTTACCCTCTTAATGTCCCAGTCAGTGTGATATGTGCAGAGTGAAGGCTGACTGGGCACAACACCATGGGAGACACCTGGGTCACATGCCAAAGTGACTATGGATAGGTCGCAGGTAGGAATCCAGCAGTTAAAACACGTTAGACTGTCTTGTTCATAAATCAGCTTAACATTGACTGAATTAGAAACAAGAGCAGCGGAGTGTGAAGTGGAGATTTTTTTTTCACATTCTCCTGCTTACATAACCAAACCTAAGGCGACACTGAGGATTTCACTGTCATTTTCTCACAGTATGGACAAGTTATTATTGTAAAATCTAAAAATGTTGGTGAAGATAATAAAACCACATTATAATAAATAAGCTACTGAAGCAAAGAGTATAATTCATTGAAACAGATATACAGTAATACATACAATCCAAACAGATTCTGAATTTTAAACACTTACATTTAATTAGCCATAGATGATTTTCATGAAAATCAATAAATATATTCACCAGTAGTTTCATTACATTTTTCGAAGCCCTTTCTGACCTTATCAACCTGCTCTGACATAATGAAGTTTTAAAAGAATAATAGCACAAACCAGACGTCGGCCTCTGCCTTTGTGGGAGGCAATAAATCTGCAGCTGATAATAACTAAAAGTCGACATTAATTATAAAAATCATTCATAAAATATATTTAAAGCCAACACATATTGATTTTATTTTGCTCC
>JAPTYQ010000001.1:18213186-18224228 GCA_029814465.1 Ostorhinchus cyanosoma
CCCCCTCCTCCTTTCGCCCTGCCCATGTTTTCTATGTCTCAGTCCGTCCATCTCCTGACGTTCAAGTTCGCAGGAACGTCACGTCCGCACTTGAACTTGCAGCTCAGGGGGGTTTTCTTCGTACCCCCATCACCCTCTCTCCCTCTTTCTCTCTCCCCCTCTCTCTCTCTCTCTCTCTCTTTTTCTCTCTCTCTCTCTTTGCGAAAAAAGTCATGAAGAGCTCCGCACAGCCAGAGACGCGCGCCTCACCCGCTGTATGATCCGCAGTTCTTTTCTTTTTTCTTTTTTCCCCTTTTGGATGTCAGACGCATCAATGAAGATATTTCACTTGGAGTCTACCTTGTAGGGACGGATTTCCCAATGTGAACTCAGCTGAAAAGCCGCCACTAAACAAACATGTCTCGCCGCAAGCAAGGCAAACCCCAGCACTTGAGCAAACGGGAGTTTTCGCGTAAGTGGAGATGAATTTTGCTGCTTTCTTCTCATCCACGCGACCTGCCTCTTGTCTGTGTGTGTTTTTTTTATTTTTATTTTTTTTTCATTTAAGGGCAACTTCCTTGGGAAATGTTTTAATAGGTTCGATCAGGCTACAAACGGATCCACTTCTGTCCAGAGTGAAATAACAGAAGGCAAACACATGAACAGGACCACAGGTTATTTCACTATGAAAGTTTGGAGGAAATGTGACAGAGAGCGTCAACTTGCTGTAGTTCATGTGTTGTGTAACGCACCCTTCAAGGTTTCTTTCGCCATTATGGACATGCACAACCTTTATGGCCAGAGACCTTTGCCTATATGAAGGCAGCAGGAGTCTGTGTTTGCCGCTGCGTTCCGTCCATAAGTTTCCATCAGGCGCAAACGGAGGTGTTGTGCGTAAAAAAAGCAATTCCACTCCAACAACCCGCATTAATGTCAGGTTTTATTTGTTTTCCTGTAAAAGCTGCATTTACAAAGGTTTCGGCTGCTTTGGACACAGGGAAGTGGTGTTTACATATTCACTTGTCCACAGCGCAGAGACCTCGTGTGCGTTACCTATAAGGCACAGTTTCTGCCCCAGCATTCACCTCGATCAAACTGCACTATTACACAATGTTTTAAATGTGTTCTAGGTCAGGCAGTGTCATTAATATAGAGCATTTGCATAAATCCACAAATATCTCCCTGCGCGATACTCTTTATTTTACGAACATGGAGTGAAAGTCCTTTTACGCGTGTGATAAAACTACATGCTTTTAATAAAAACTGCATGATGGGATGTTCATAGTATCATGGCACAGCTGTATCTTTGCTGAAATTATTCTCTACGTTTGATGTGATGTTAGAAGGAACTGCATATCATACGGTCATGTGCGCTCAGTGGATGAGAAAAGGATATGAAACACATACTGTCCTCATTTCAGATCAGGGTGAACAGAAGGAGCGCGTGCACATCTTTGGTTTTTATATGTTTTGTTCTTAATCTGTCTCTGCTTTCGTCTTTTTTAAAAACAGTTATGCCTTCGCAACATATATGTGTTCATTTGTGGCATAATTGCTAAAGGTTTTACCAGTGGGGGGCGCAATATGATTGTAGTCTATGTAGGCCACTTCTGAACTTGAACTTCATCCACTTTATCCCTGTGCTGCTTAACCAAGCGCAAGCAAGACCGGTGTAGAAGAAACAGCAATTTTATATTTAATGTTCCTTGTTATGCTCATTTGTTATTTATGTGGAAAAGGAAAATGTAGAAATTTTAAAGTGAGTCATTTAAAACAAGCAGATGTAGATGTAACAGAGGCTGTAACATTTGAGCAGACAATATCGTTTTCATTTATTGTAAAATGATGTTTGGAACAAAATGATTTTGATTCATATTCGTTTTTTTTTGTTTTTTTTTTTAAAGATGAGCTGTTATAAAGCAAAGTGAGAACTGACTCATAAAGACAATGTTTATCAAACCAAACTTAAAAAACTTATATAAAATGTAAAAAATGAAAAGTAATTTATTTTTGTAGTTACAGGAGCTGAGTTGATGCAAGTGTAAACTATTTAAATGATCATTGAGGTATAGAGTCCTAATGACTTCTGTGATGGTAAAACAGGTCTGCTCCTGGAGCCCATTGGGAAACACTGGCCTAAACTATTTTAAATTCTGGTGTAGTCAGATGTATAAAAAAAAAAAATAAATAAAAAATTGCATTTTAGTTTTCAAACTTATTCACATCACTCTTGCCTAGCATCAAAATTTGATTATTTGGTGTGAAGAAAATCTTTCCACCTAACCCAGCTTCACACATCTTTCCTTATGTCCATGACATAAGCTGGTTAAGATAAGCTCCAGTAAAATAGGAGCAAATTCCCTCATCTTTAATGCAGTTCAACATACAGGTAACAGGGTCTATCTTGCATAGTCCCTCACCACCCTCTCGTCTGACCCGACACAGAATTAAAGGTTGCACCGGCTGCAAGAATTCATCAAATCTTATCTCAACATCCCAGTCGGGGCACCCAATGTCGTTTACCGTGTGGCTAGATTACTTCTTTAAAATGCTCTCTCACATTCTCTCTTCTCTCTCTCTCCCTCTCTCTCTCTCTCTCTCTCTCTCCCTCTCTCTCTCTGTCGGTACTTCAGGGACCTACTCCACATCCAACCCCTCAATGTCTAACCTTGGTTCACGAGATCCCAGCACTTTTAACGAAATGGGGTCCAATCATCTTGAACTCAAATTAGAATCTATTTTTTGATTCTCAGAGGTGTTAGGTTCATTAAAAAAGCGAGATTGGCAGCACAATAAAGAGGGTCAAGCAACTTAATCGTTTGGCTGCTGCCTGCAAGCTGAACATGTCAGTCCTTATCGAAGTAGTCTCTGTGCTCTTTCTTTCTTTCTTTCTAAAAGTTTTTTATACACATCTTACAACATGACCTTATTACTGTTGCTGTCGGTCTATTTCAGCTGTACTGCTCTATATAACTGATGTACATGTTTACAAGCTGCACAGAACCACAGCCTCTCTGTTCTGTATCTCTCATTTTTTTTCTCCCTTGTCTGCTCATCCAGCTGAGCCACTGTCAGGTGTTTTACCGGAGGAAGACTCTCAGGACTCCCCCAGGCTGGGAGTGGCTCAGGGTGAGCCCCTAAAAGGGGACCAGGACCTGCTGACCTGCGGCCAGTGCCACTCTCGCTTCCCCCTGGCTGACATCCTGCTGTTCATTGAACATAAACGGAGGCAGTGCCATGGGAGCCTCTGTACGGACAAAAGTTTGGACAGGCCACCATCCTCCCCTCTTGCCTCACCCCTCTCCACGTCCTCCTCACACTCGCGGACCCATCAACACCCACGGAGGGTGTGTCACCCCGTGGAGGTGGCTGTTCAGGTGTCGCCGCAGGATGAGGATTGTTTATCTGCACCCTTGTCAGGAATAATCCCCAAGCAGGAGAACATTACAGGTAAACATACAGCATTGTATCAGCTGCACTGTAGGAGTAAATGAATGAATAAAAAATGTGAAAATGGATTATGTGGTGTGTCATGCTCTGAAGAGGTTCATAGAGGGGTAAAGTGAATTAAATTATCTGATTTGCGTGGTTTTGCTTCTGGTAGTGTAGATGTATCCCATCTGCATAAATAGAGTAGAAGAAACAAACTGCCGCTGCATTTAGGACCAAATTTAGGACCAGTGAATCTCCCTCAGCTGAGCCATGAACCCACATGAAGACCAGCCATCCTGAAAATGATTGTGAGAAAAGGAAACATTTGCAGACAGTGAAAAAGACACACACGGAGACAGACAAAGAAAGAGATTATAAAAGAGAACAAAAAAGTTTTTTCTTTTTTTTGGTGTGATGCTGCATCACAGATGTGCTCAGATCCTGTGGCCTCCACATTTTCTCTTATGTGGTGTGAGAGATGTGTCTCTATCCCTCCCTGGCTTATTACACTGCCATATCTCTAGTTCCCTCAAATATGCGCCTGCGAAGGCTCACTCTGATGCTAAAATTAAAAAGAGATAGAAAAGAATGTAATTATGCTGAACTGTCAAGGAAGAAGCATTTATTTGAGGAACCCAAGAGCCACTAATTGTCAGTGTTTTTCTTGATTTGAGTAATTAAGGACTTCTTAAGGCGGCTGGTCGGTTTGTTGGTTGTCCACTGGGGCTAAATGAGGCTGGAGTGAAAACATGAGTCGCTATGCAAACAGGCATGAGTCCTTTATGATTGGTTTTACTGAGCGAGGTTTGATTTTAACCAGTTTATCTGAATATGGATTAATTTCCTTTAACACATCCGATATTGTAGGCCAGATTGCATTCATAATCTGGGCAGTTAGGATTTAATTTAAGCTAAATGCATGAAGAATAGCACTCAACAATACACACTGCTGTATTGTATTAGTAAAGGCTGCAGCTTTGCAGATCACATTTTAAAGCGAGTACAGCTTTCGTTAAGTGTTTCGGCCTCCATTATACAGAATGACCACTGTTCATTAGTGTGCGGTTTGCTGAGTCTTCCCTGTGTGTGAGCACACATACATGCACACGACACATTATCACACACACATCTGACATGCCTTTTGGCCTTGTCAGCTGTTCGAACATGTTTTTCTTTGCTCATTTAGATCATCATGCACTGGAGTTCACATGATATCATAAGGTGACTAGCATTTCTAGCAGGGCTTTATTTATAGGCCTTATATATATCTGAATGTTATGTAACACTCAAAGATGGCTCAGATTGATAACGAATACATTCACTTTTAGAGAATCTGCATTGTGATCCTTCATCTCAGTGTGATAACCCTCTCTTACCTGCTCTTTGTGTTCATCTATACTCCTTTCCGTATCAGTGTGATAGCAGAGACCAAACAATGTATAAGGTCAAGATTACAGATAAGGAAAGGATAAACCAGCAAGGGAAGTTGCAGTAGATACAGCCACGATGCAGATCAGACTCCACATCAGTCACATATGCATAGAAGTCATCCTCCCCCACCTTTGTTTTCCATATCCAAGATTGATGGATCCAGACTGGCAGTGCCAGTGCGCCACCCCATACCCCATATGCTAGCTGCCATGTTCTTTCACCCCACTCAGTTAGAAGATGACACTGAGATGAGGCATCTCAATACACACTGTCCCACTGCGCTGCATCTCTGCCACCCTGGATTCATGTCCAATTCATCTTTTACATTTCTTACACGCTGTATCTTTAAAAATGTTCTGTAACTGCTGGTAAATATGATTAATCCTTTCCCTCCATTAATGACAGATTTAAGTAGAAAAGAGCTTTAGTTACGTTTAGGGAAGAACTGATGCCCAGGATGGATGAACCTGAAGGTGGGGGTGGTGGGATGGGATGGGATGGGGTAGGGGGTTCTCTGCAGTACACTAAAAATGTGAGATGAAGCTCTTGGTTTTCATCTACAGGGCAGCTTAGACTGTCTGGGAGTCTTCTGGCTGCAGCTGGGGCTGGGGTCTGCAGTCTGGAGCCCTGGGCCGTTAGAAGAGGGCAGAACAGCCTGTGTGCCGTCATTTGCATGATAAACAATTTAAGATATGCATAGGGACACCATAGCTTGTCTCCAGATTATGGATGGCCCAGAAAAAGACCAGATGACGGTTTCACACACAAACTGCAGCGTACTGTAAAAACTGGATTTATTTCACAGGATATAATCACAATTAAAGATGTATACTAGTGAAGTAGATTCATGCTTTGTATTTACATTCACATTCATTATTCTGTGAACAGGATAAATGGGATTGTTATCAGTGGGATAAGTGATCGTTTGGTCTTCCTGCACTAAGTAATTGGAGCAAGATGCTTTTTATTGTTATAATTTAAGATTAGGATCATTGAAGAACTACACTACTGTGTATAGGCCTTATCATGTCCCACATACCATATTTTTACAAATCATTTGTCTTCACTGGATATTTTGAAGTGTTGCACTACGGTCCTGGTATTGCTACTTTACAGTGGCTTTTATTTATCCATCCCAACATTAACACCTCTTGCATTCTTACCAGTGTAGTCATGTGTGTTAATGAGGCCATTGTAGCTGCTCAAATCGACCACCATCTCACACTTCTGCCTCTTTCCACCACTCTGCTTCCATTGTAACCTGGGTTCTGAATCGATACTAAGTTAATTATGGCAACCACCTTTCCCCTTCTTTTATCCATGAGGAGGAAAACATTCAAAAAGCAGAGCAATATTTCTTACAACACCTCTCTCTCTGGCGGTGTCTGTAGTGTGTCTTCCTGCAGCAGCTTGCCTGTCCTGTTCGTCCCTGTGTGTTGTGGAGACAAAGGTATTTAGCAAGCTCCATATTGGCACCGTGCCACCTTTCTCCAAACCACCAGCCCCCCCACCCCCTTCCCGCTCTCCTTCATAAGCACACACATATACACACAGGATATCTGTCAGGCAGAACTGGGGGGCTGGGCAGTGCCTGGCGAGTGTGTGAGCAGAGGGGGGTGAGGCTCCTTGGTAGTGATATCTTTTTTCTATGGCCAGTGTTGGTCTGTGTGTGTGCATATGGGTCGCGGTGCAAGTTCCCATGCGGTGTGTGTCTTTCTGTGATCACTTTAATTGATACTGAAAAGGCACAGATGCATGCTATTGTAATTATTGGACACCGGCTAATATTTTCAACATAAGCACTCCATTGTCTGCTAAAACTGACTCTAATTTGATCCTACAGTTGCTCTGGGCTCTGATAAAATCGGTTCTATTTTTGGCTGTGGGCTCTGCTAAGTTTTAATGAAGGTGAACAGTACTGGTTTTTAGGATGAATTTTTCATAGAGGACATTCTTGTTTTCTCAAGCCAAGCTCTAAACACCCACAAATGTTGTCGGCAGAAACAACCCTTTTTTTTGTGTTAAACGGAGTGTTAGCTACTCTGGCTGCATTAAAGTGCTGAAAAGTGAGGTTTACATCCAGAGTGTGCATGCAGGGTGAAACTGTATGTGCATGTGTGTATGAATGCGGTTTTGACCACTTAAACTGTTTATAGCTTTTAGTTTGTGAGTGTGTGTGTGTGAGAGAGAGGTAGAAAAAGTGTGTATCGAGGTGTTTGTTAAAGCTTTACTACCCTGGGCGTGCAGGCTGAACATGAAAGGGTCTTTGACTTGGCAACGCTTGCCTGAGGACACCCCTCTGTGGACCATGCCAGGCCAGACTTGGCACAGAGTACTGGGCCTGAGGGACAGACAGGGCATAAATGTGTGTGTGTTTGTGTAACAGGGAGGTAGAGGAGGTGTATCTGTGTCTTAAAGTGATGTTTTGTGGGTTTAGGAAGCAGAACTTATGGTGAGGTGGCGGGTTTGTGTCTGACAGACAGCGGGAGTGTGTGTACCTAAGGGTAGGTATGCAGTAGTGTGTGTGTGTGTGTGTGTGTGTGTGTGTGTGTGTGTGTGTGTGTGTGTGTGTGTGTGTATCTGTACTGTCCTCAGGGCTCCTGGCTTGTGCTTCCTGTGTCTCTGTTTGTCTTCTAACAACCCTGGTACCACAGCCTCAGGCCATTCAGGTGGAGGCTAGTTGAAGTATGCACACACACGGACACACACATATACACACATATACACGCACACAAACAAGCATGGAGACAACAAAGGCACACACATACACACTAATGCATCCAACCACTTAACCAACTCACAAACATATACAGACACACACCTGTTCTATGTACACAACAATGTGCCCCCCAGATGCACATGCACACAAACACAGATGTACAGTGTAAACCCCCTCCTGTGAACCTGTGTTATGTCTGTATTAAATGTGTTGTGGCAGTGGTCCCATGAAGTGTTGTGACTTGATGAGATCTGTCAGAAACATATGATCCTTATTTCGACCCCCTCCCCTCCTGTTCTCTGTCTCGTTCCCCTCTGTCTCTCTCTCTCTCTCTCTCTGTCTCTCTCTCTCTCTCTCTCTCTCTCACTCTCTCTCTCTCTCTCTCTCTCTCGCTCTCTCTCTGCCTTGTTGTCCTCATCTGTCGTGCACTCCCTCAAAGCAGTAGTTTGTCTCGGGGGAGTCGAAACGCAAAGTTTTGGCTACATTAGCGTGTCTACACCTCTCAAAGACTTCCAACATCCACTCGAGCTCATTCTCCCTCTCTCAGAATTGGCCGCCGAACGAGCCAGATGACACACACACAACACAAATGCGCACACACAGCCATTTTCAATCCCCTCTACCTACTGTCAAATCAAACCATACAACAGAAACAACCTTGTTTGTCCACAGCCACGTCACAAAGGATGAAAAAGTACTCTCAGAAGTAAGTGTGTCCTGCCGTCGTCCTGTCAATAGTGTGGCAGACAGTCACATCACAGGGTCAGGGGTCATCTGACAGCGTCAGGGCCTGTCACGCCAGCCGCCGGCTTCACCACCTGCAGGTTAATGACTATATTTTTAGACAGAAAAGAAAGAGAGAAGAAAAAGCATCTTTGATACAGCTGTAGCTCAAGAGGCAACAAATGTGAACAAAAAGGAGAGAAGAGGTATTTTAGGAATTAGGTAGTTTGGTTTGGGGTTAGAATGGAAATAACGTAATTCATGTTGCAGAAAATTATTATTTATGCCACAATGCTGCAAATCCTTACTCATATATTCTATTTTTTCTCTCTCAGGGTGTTTTTAAAATCTTTTATCAGTAATTAGTATGTCATGTCAACCTATGCTGCTCCTATTGTGACTGCAGTGTTTATAGCTGTGGTTCTGAAGGACTATTGCTTTGTCTTCCTCATACCCATGGTGATAATGCTGAGGCCATGGGAGAGCCACAGAGACAAGGGCGTCATGTTAGTCTGAACCCACTGATCCTGGTCACTATCTGTCTCTAGTGTTCTTCCACCACTATCTGTCCCATTACAGGTCTCAGAGCTGGGTTTGGCCTGTCAGTATGTGCGTGTGGGTGCGGGTGTGTGTGATAATGCATAAATGTGTGTCTGTGTGTCTATTTGTACCTTTTGTATGTGGGTGGGTGGTCGTCTACAGCTGTGTCTCGCCAGCCTTATCTCTACTACAGAGATACGAGACAGAGAGGGCCCCTGTGTCTGACGTTACACTTGTGAAAACTCACAGCCTTATGTTTGTATGTGAGTGGGAGATAGGCTTGGAGTGCTTTAGCACGTACATGTGTATGCAAAGCATGTCTACTGCTGCACTTATTCATAAATGTATACTAATAGGTTGCTGTATTCCTCAGGGGGTTTAGTGTTCAAAAGCTCATTGCCTCGTAATAGCTCAAGTTAACTGTACATTTGATCTTAGATTTAAATCCCATGTCTTTTAAATGATGATCATAAGATAGGGTGTTCATTCATTTTTCAGAGACTCTTAATTTGGGTATTAGAATGACTTGAGGCTATATGAGGGTACTGGTGTACAGTAGTTTGCTTTCATTCTTGTATGAAAAGCATGCAGGCACAGGCTGGCTCACCACGGAGAGCGGCACACACATCACAATCACTTGTGCATTCATGCATGCACACACACATACTTACACCTCCACTCACTCCCCCACACCAAACTGACCCCCAACCTTCAGTGCACACAGACACACGCTCATAAATGCACACTCCTGTCCCAGGCACCCTTTACTTTTGCAGGCTGAATCTCACTGATAACATGCTGGCGCCCTCATTTAAATTTGAAGCGCTTCTTTAATCTTCAAAGGCCTGATTGCTTTATGAATATGCATGGACTGAGCTGACTCTCAGTTCATTACCTTGTTGTAAATTCTAATGACCATTAGGGCCCCGCGCGGTAATTGCCAATTGTTTTGCATTTTTGATTAGCCCATTACTGGAGTGCATTCTGAACATGTCTGCCCTGCCTGCCTGCCAGGCCATGGAAAAAAAGCAGATAGAGGGAGGGAGAGATGAAGAGGAGAGAAAACAGGAGAGTGCGAGGAGTAGTGAAACATGGTTTAGGCAGTGAAAATTTCAGCGCTTGGCACAAAATGATTTGTTTAGGGAGGAAGGTTAGGGGTGCTTGAGGGGGGGGGGGGAGACACAAAGCAAGAAATGCAGAACTGGTTGTTCCCTGAGCAAACTACATCCAGCTTGTTTCTGCTGAGCTTGAGTGTGTACCTGTCGGCATACATGTGTATTTGTTGACTGTGAGCGTGGATGTCCATCCTGACTGTGTGTGCATGTCCAAGTTTGCGTGCCGTTGCGTGTGTTGGATGGGGCAGGCGGTGTGCTGGGAGGTTCTGCCAGTGCATCCCAATGTATGCTGTGCCTGGGACTTATGAAAGATTGATGGCTCCTAGCAGAATGGCATCGCCCTGCTACAACTAGATAACATCTAATGGATAATTTAGAGCTCTAAAACCAGCAGGCCAGTCCCCCTCTCTAGCAGGCTAGTGAGGACAGCTGCTGGGCTTTTGGGGCCACTGCTGTGGTCATGTGTGTGTCAGAGAGAGAGCCACGAGGACAAGCAGAGAGAAGAGGACGAGAGGGAGTGGGATGGGGAGCAAGAGAGAGTGAAATGTGTTTGAGTGTTTGTGTGACCATGGCGTGACTGCTACTCCCTCTCCCATGCCTGTAGTGTGCTGGTGGCGTGAAGAGGTGATTAGCCAGCTCTTGTCACAATTGTTGGCCAGAAAAAGTCTCTCTCAGGCCCTATAAGTATATGCACCTTTACTTGTTAATATCCCAGTAATATTCCATGAGCTCGAGTGATTGTTCCACGTAAAACACTTTTAAACAGCCTGCTCAGTTTTTGGAATTAGGTAAAGGGAGCTAAGTATAGTGACTCAAAAGTGGAGGCCCCTATATGAAATCAGATAAATGAGCACAATACGTGAGACAGCTTTCAGTGGAATGTTATGATTTAGCTGTACCACTAACAACAGTTACATTTGTTTTAAGTGGTTTTATCTAATTGGGAGGAAGTTTTTGAAATTCACTATTCTGCAGCTTTTTTGGCAAGTTAAATCAGTCTTTTTCTGCGCTTACTTTTTTCATGGTAAAAAAAAAAAGAAATATTTTGTCAGATCCAAAAGTTTTACCAGTTATTATATGTATGAATGATTAAAAATGCTTCC
>JAPTYQ010000001.1:18224328-18250163 GCA_029814465.1 Ostorhinchus cyanosoma
AGCCTGCTCAGTTTTTGGAATTAGGTAAAGGGAGCTAAGTATAGTGACTCAAAAGTGGAGGCCCCTATATGAAATCATATAAATGAGCACAATACGTGAGACAGCTTTCAGCGTGATGTTGTGATTTAGCAGTACCACTAACAACAGTTACATTTGTTTGAAGTAGTTATATCTAATTGGGAGGAAGTTTTTGAAATTCACTATTCTGCAGCCTTTTTGGCAAGTTAAATCAGCCTTTTTCTGCGCTTACTTTTTTCATGGTAAAAAAAAAAAAGAAATATTTTGTCAGATCCAAAAGTTTTACCAGTTATTATATGTATGAATGATTAAAAATGCTTCCCATTAAAAAAAAAAACAATAACTTGAAATATTGCAGGAATCTCACGTCAACAGTGTGTTTCTCATACTGTCTATTTGTCTCAAGCTCCATTCATAATCTCCATAGTGTTTACACACAGCTCCTAGGCCTACTGTCAGTCTCTTATTCCCAGACTATTAAGCTGTTGACAGTTTGGTTAATCGTCCCCCAGTATGACTTCGGGGGAATCCGAGAGGGGTCAGCAGAGTTTGTCTCAGAGGTGTGGAGAGAAAGCGGCAGCATACGTCTGTGTGTCCGCGCTATTCTCTGCTCTGTGGCATGCCTTCATGTCATGAATTTGTCTTGTTTGAGCAAAGAGGTGGACTGAGGATCTGTCTCTGCTCTGGTCTTGGAGGGGCCTGACACACAATGGGGAAATTGTCCAGCTCCGGCAAGTAGCTAGTCCAAGTTAGTAAAGCTGGCTGGCTGGTCCATGTCCACCCTGTGTGTGTTCACACTCACACACATACAGATTGAGAGAGACATAGCAGCAGCAGCAGCAGCAGCAGCAGCAGCAGCAGCAGCATAGCCGACTATGGCCAAAGGAGTCTCAGGCAGACAGCATGATAGATGGCTTTGTTAAAGGGTCCCAGGGTGTCCCCTGAACTTGAAGCACTCTGTTTATCTTGAATAGGAGAAGCACAGAGTGTTGGGGGGCAGTGAGGAGGAGGAGGAGGAGGAGGAGGAGAGGGAGAAAGGGAATGATATAGCTTTCAGGGGAAGGGAGAGAAAGGGAGTGGGGGAGGAGGGAGAGGGAGAGTGAGGGTCTGTATCTGGGCAGGCCTGGCTGGGGGTTGGGGAGGTTAAGGGGGGGTCGTGAGCAGGCACGGCTGCTGGAGAGACAGAGAGGAGAGAAAGAGGGGGATGGGGCAGCTCTCCTCATAGCTGTCCATTAACAGATGAACTTGGCAATGGTCCAGGCCTCAAAGGTCTTGGGAGACAGGCACTTGCACATGTGCACGCACATACACACTGATGCACTCCTCTCTGGTACCTGCTGACTGCCGATGGAATGCCACCATGGTTCTTTTTTGTCCAGAGGCAGAAAAGGACACGTCTCCGGTTCACCTATGTCAGAACCAGTTCAGACCGGTTAGCCAGCCAGGCCGAAGGAGGCAGACGGACAGGCCTCGTTTCGACCAGCCCTCCTCTCGCTTCTCTCCAGCTTGCCTCTTCTTGCCCTCCTCTGTTTTTCAGGCTTTAGCGGAGGAAACAGAGAGAACCTCTAACCTGAGGGCACAGGACAATGCAGAGGAGAGAAAAAAGAAGTGAGGGAGCGTGGGAACAAAGTGAGAGACGAATGGATCCGGTCGTAAACAGGGTGGGAAGAGGAGGGAAAAGTGTTTGGTTGTTGTTGGTGCTCTCCTCTTGATGGGGCAACATGAGCTTAACACCGCTGCCGCTATTGTGTACTGAAAACATTACAGCAAACATGAGAGTTGTGAAAACTGGGGGAGAGAATTTGATATGGAAGATGTACATAATGGACTGTTGTGTTGCGTGGGCGAGCAACCTTCTAACTGTGACAGCCTTATTTGCATGAGTATATCCGTTGATGCATATATCACCTATGTACACGTGTGGCAGTAATGGCAGTCGTGTCTGTGATTGTGTTTGTGTCTGTGTACGCTATGAAATATAGACACATCTCTCCAAATTACGACTCACATGTGTCCCTTGGGTTTTAGAGCAGGCTGTTCACTATCCCACTTCAAATGCTTTCAGCTCGCACACACCCTGCCTCGATATGGCACATCAGAAAAGCTCTGTCACATCACAAACATCTGAGGAATCAGGGAAGAGGAGTTCATCACCATAGGATTGTAGAATTTCTTCATTTCACTTCTTGTTAGACTATTAAACTGAGGCTCAGGCTGACATTCTTATGGACAGATACAGTATGCAATCAAAATCTCTGCTTTGATGAAAGGATTGTACAACACTGAAGATACCTAAATGCAAAAGCAAAAAAGTACAAAAGTGCTGAGAAAAGTGATTTGTAGAGTACGATACTTGTGTGAAAATGTGTGCTATGTGGAGGTTTATCCAAGAATAGGAGTAGATAAGGTGTCCCCTTTTCAGCTCACCATACAGGTGCTCTCTCTTTCTCTTTTTCTGTCTTCCCTTTGTCAAGTTCCCTGATCCACATCGGGAAACTTTTCTAATCACATTTCAATAGGCAATGAGGCCTGTTTAGTGAATGAGAAATGTTGAAATGATCACCACGTATGCGTCACACCTCTACTACTTATACGTGTCCAATTCATATCATTAAGTGATTTGTGGCGTGTCATTGTTAATATCATAGAGGACCTCCTGTTTCATATGAAGTTTAATTTAAGGACAGTTGTAACGCATCTTGTGTCGAGAGTTGTCACTGGTTGATAGAGTGAGATTTTTTTTTGTAGTTTATCATATGCATGCTGGGGGGCAAACATGGATAATGAATCTTTGCGTGTCTGTGTGCATGTGTTTATATGTGTGTCCATGTAAATGCATGCAATCCCATTTGCATTTGCTTTGCATGTATTTCACACATGCTCACATTAATTTGTTATTTATAAAGAAGGTTCTTCTTTTCATCTTCCCTCTTCTTTGGTCTTTTCTTCCAGCCCTCCAGCTCTTGCTCTATTTCTCAGAAACATGTTTTCTTTTCCAAAACTCTTGCATGGCTTCTTTGGTGCCAAAGCCAACTAAATATATTGCCTGTGTGTGTGTGCTTCTCTGTGTGTGTGTGTGAGTGTGTGAGTGTGTGTGTGTGTGATGATGCCTGTTTTATAATACCCCCCTGCACATTTGCATATGTATATGTGCAGATTGTATGAGAAGAGCTCTCACACTTAGAGCAGTTGGATAGGGAGGGCGACGGGGGCCGATGCAAGGGTTGTGTGTATAGTTTATATGTGTGTGTGTGTGTGTGTGTCAAAAAGGGGGGGGGGGGTCGTATTTGCGCTTTCACCCCCCAGACAAAGCCGGCCACTACTCCCAGATGGTAGTCTGCTCTCTTCGGCCATGTGTCTGGTTGTGGATGTGTGCATGCATTTATGGACAGAGACAGATACAAAGGCGGTGAAAGTGAAGGAGAAATATGTAGGGAGAGGATGCTAATGCAGTCCAAGCATGAGTGTTAACAGAAGGTTTGAAAAGTGTAAAAGTTTGTGAACAGTTTTGCATGATGTGACTAAAAGCAAAATGCCAGTGTAGTTTGGAATGTTGTTTCATGATGCATTCAATGAAATGGACAAAGAGAGAGGTACCCAGAAGAAATGATGCTGTGAAGTGAAACATGGACTGATAGAAAGACAAGGGGGCAAAGGGAGGTTGGAGTGGGATGGAGGTAAGGACTGGTTGTTCTTTGTCTTAATGCTGATGACCTAGAGATGTCCATGAACATCTGGCTAATGGGGTCAGCATTCAGGACCAGACGTCAGGATTATGGTTACGTCAGCTGTCGACCGGACAGTACGTGAAGAATGGCCGAGTTATTATTTATAGTGTATAGACTATGGGATGAAACTAAGTTTGACTGTCTGTGTGCACTAAGGGAACAACATTTGAGATGAGAAAAACAAAACACAACTCAAATACAAAAAGAGAAAAACAATGAACAACCTTCATCTTTCCTGTTTGTGCTGTTTATTTACAAGTGTGTTTCAGATGTCAGGTTTAAAGTATCCGGCTTGGGAAATACTTCGAAGCGTGTTACGGGTCCTTCTATTCAATGTAAAATCCTGCCTAAGGGCTCGGCCTAAATCCTCGTGTCCCCCTGGGGCTGTATGTTAAGAAAGGGGCTATCTATCGCTTGGACAGATTCCAGCTTCTCTGACCTTGATGTTTGTTTTCCTTGTATCCCCAGACATAAACATGGCTCTTGCATCCAGACAGACGTACAGGAAGTTAGCCTCTCTGATGTCTCTCGCTTGCATTTGACTTCTTGGTGAAAACTGGGAAGATGTATTGAGTTTAGAAACACGCTCACATGTGTGTGTGCATGAGTACCAAGTCATGCCAAATGGTGTGTGTACCTTTGTGCACCTCCACACCTCCCTCCCTGGCCTCTTCTCCGCTCTCATACCTGTCAGACTGGTTCTCTCTCTCTTTCATTAAAGCAAAGCCCTTCTCCTTTTTCTTGACCAGGTAGTATTTTGTTATCAGACAAGAAACCAGACTCCCTTATGACAACCCTTTACCCCATAGTTCAAAGTGCCAAGATAACCACTCGCTATTTATACCTTTATTGAGGCAAGCCCTTCTCTGCCAGTGAGCGGTCTGGCAGGGAGTGCTTTCCATGCTGGACATGCCCTGTTCTCCCCAGGCTCTGGTACTGCTGTGGTCTGCCAAGTTGCAGGGCCAGATTGCCTGTAATAGGCCTGCCATTTCCCTCTCATCATCTGTCAGCACTCTGGATCCAAATGCAAGGTCCAAAGAGGGCTACCACTCTCCAATTAAAAAGGTTAATTTGCCCTCGCCCACCCCTCCCTCATAACAATTTGCTATGTCTTCATTAGCACTAATTTGTATCTCACTGTTTTCCTTTACCTCTGAAATCTCTTTTCTGTCCTCATTGAGACAGTTGCATTTTTAAAACCACTATACTACAATAAAGAGAATAGTGCATGTGTATTTGCTTCAGTGCGCTGCTCAGTTTGTATTAAAGCCGGCTTCTGACTTTGACTAAACTAACCATTCCCAGTAGAGGAATAACTGTTATACGATGCCATTCAGTTTGTTTCTGAAAATAGAACTGATATAATGTAGAAAAACAAGTCACTGCCACTGAAACGGTTTTCAGAAGTGCAGGTTGTTCAACAAGTGGCAGAAATGGCATTACGCCTTTTAAAAGGAATAGTGTAGATTTGGGAATTAAAATAAACCTTGCATGGCCTTTTACTGCAGACTAGGAGAAAGGTGGGTGATTATTGTTTATTAATGTGTTTTTTCTGTTTTTAAATTAGTTTGATTAATTGTGGTTTGCTAGTGAGATTTGTTCCAGTGGGATAGAAACTTGCTAACTTACTTTTGTCTGATTGAATGAGTTACTGGTTTGGACCAGTTTCACCTCCTACTGTCTCTGTATCTCTACTTATTTTTTTTTTCCCCCTCGTTTTTGCTCCTCTCACTTCCCACTTCCTCCTTCATTCCCTCCACTCCTGCCATCTTATTATCCAAGAGGGCTCGAAGGAAAGGAGCCTTGTGCATTTATTCCCTCCTCTGCTTCTTGCCTTAAGCTACAGCAGTGGCATCACATGGCAAAGTAGCCTCTTCCCCCTCAGTTTATCTGAATAAAATGGATGTGTGTGGATGGACTTGTCTCTCTGTGAACCTAAAGTCCAGGAAGGAAGCTGCCCCTAACCGCTGCCTGTGCTGCTGCTTTCTGTCAGTTACCACTGCTGTCAAACTTCCATGCTTGTGTCAGGCTAACACTGCCAGCAAAATGTTGTGGGCTTTTCTGTGTTTACTTTGGGGTATCTAGGTCTTTAGAGGCCGGATATCGAGAAGGCAGTTAATTTCTAGCATTTGTTTTTTTAAGGATAATTCTGGCATCGGTTTACTTTTTGTCATTGTTTAATTACAGTTTAGAACACATCCTAATAGACTTTGTGCCATTTCAGTGACTAATGTTCTTGTTTTTGCTGAATTCATCCTGTGAAACATCATTTCAAACCTTAATCCTTAGTGATTCTGTTTACTAAGTATATTTCCAGGAACAAATGAAAGTTTGTTGAATTTGATGGAGATGGGTTTTTACTTTATTTTGGCAATGTTCGTAACAAATGAAATACAAATGGAATTTTTCATTGGTTCACTGCACAAAGCATCTGAACAATTAGGCAACTATTATGAATTAGCACAAAATATATGCGCTTTCATGCAATTATTTTACATTAATAAATCAACTGTAGCAGCTGTGTTGTCATCTGGTGTTAAGTATACTGGCATACTAAATGAAATTGAGGGTCACTCTTCATAGTTTTAGTGAGTAACATAAGCTAATGACTTGGAAGGATGAACAGGAGGTGGAGATAAAGGGGGAGAAAGGGAGGGAAGAAGGGGGACGTTGTCTGGCTTCCTCACCCGCCATTAAGGGCCTGCGCCTGGACAGGGAGAACAGGCCAGTTTCCCATGCACTGGCAGCACAGGCGAGCCCTCTTTGGTTACACAAAATGTCTGCCTGTATGGCCACGGAGAGAGATATTATTAGCGTTATTTTGCCTTAGTTATCTGAGAGCACAGTGCTTTTAGGACTCCTTGTTTGAGTGGCTGACAGACACTTGAGTTTCTGCAGCAGATTAAATGAAATTTTAGCAGCTTTTTCTTGGGGCCAGGCCATAAAACCACACAAAGGAAGCAGCTGCCACTAATGTAATCTAGAATGGGGTGCTGCAGTGTAAAGCTGTCCACCACTCTTTTGTTTTTCCCTTCTTCTCCTCTCCACAGCTTTTTACACCATTCTTGACACCCTTCAACTACACCACTTCCTCTTCAGATAATATCCTTGTTCTTTCGGTGCCCTTAATTCCTCTTTTCATCAGCTACCCCTGTGTGTGCTGCAAAAGGTGATGAAACCGGACGAGAGTAATAAAGGCCATGTGTTTTAAGAGCAAACATATCTTTTTATGTCTTTATATGTCTACACAGCAGAGTCAAAGGTACATGAGATAGCCACTGGGTCGCCTCCAAAGCTTCCTTGGGCACTTTCACCCACTAGGATATTTTCCGTAGGCCAACACCATATCAGCTGGACATGTATGGAATGAGCCTATAGGATCTTTACAGTTTGACCTTGTGCAAATCCACAAAGTTCAGTTCTCGGAATGCAACACAAGCAGTCCACTGGGGTTGATGCCCCCGCGACCTCTGCGTCACTCAGGGGTTGTCAGCCCCTCTCAAAATGACAGGGAGGATCTTCAGAACCTGAGCCCGTGTTGGCAGGGAGTGGAGTTACATTCCTGTCAGGGCTGTCATTGTAGATGCGATATGAGAAAGTGAGAAAGGGGGCGAATTCTGCTGGAATATATATTTACATGTCATGATGGTTATTTATTAATTACACTTTGTATTTAGTTTTTTTATTCAGAGTTGAAATTTGATGCAGCAAAATGTCCACATGTTGTGGAAGCTTGACACGGAACCTCTACTGTTGCCTTCTGTAAATTAAGTTTTATAGTCTGTCCTGTTGTCTGAGATGCAATGGCACAAACATCTGGCCCATAAATCTCAGGTGGTGCTGCAGAGTGCAGCCTGAGAAACCAGCTCTACCCATCCCTGATCAGCCATTAATCCAAATTTCCACACTTCGACACTGGCTCATTTACAGTTGGTTAGCCAGTAAGCTGTCCAGGAGTTTAGCCAGTGAATTGGAAAGCTATACTGCTGTACTATTTAATTAAGGACAGGCTAGTGCCTGTTGTGGAATGTCTGAGTTCATGGACCTTTTCTGAGCTGAAACGATGGCTTGGAGGTGGACTCGGCAGGTTGTACAACCAGTCAGTCAATCAGTGTGTGCATGTGTGTGTCCTGTTCTGCAGCTGTCTGTGAATAAATCCTTCTGTCACCAAAGGCACACAGACTTTTTTCACATAACTTGCTCATCAACTCTTTCCCAGCTGTACCTTTCAGGTCTAAGGCTATTTTAGATTTCCTCCTACAGGGAAGAAAAAGATGTTTTGTTGCTTTTGTTTAGGATTCCTCAAGAGTTGCTGATTCACTGGAGTCATCTGCTCCTATTACTGACACCTCTTTTCTTTTCTGTATCTCTCTTGTGGCTCCACCTCTCTTTTTTGTCTCGTGTCTTTTTGCATGTGGTTGTCAAAACAGATTGCTGCGGTAAAAGACATACTCATGCAAAACACACAATACATGTCCACTTACATACCAACAACAGACGTGTTTACTTAAACCCAGTGACCTAATAGAAATAGCACTTGCTCTCCTTTTGCCACCCTCCTTTTCTCCTCCCTCCCTCTTTCCATCCCCAGGGTAGGTGACTATGGCCCCCCCTTATAAACATAGTGATCTATAGGAGCCCTAGACCCAGACAGATTTTTGGCATGGCTGTGCAGGTAGCATTCCAGCACGGTTTGAGATCTTAGGGCCCTAGCCTCGTTAAAAGCCTGATTTATGCTCTACAGCTGGGCACAAAGGAACCTACAGGTTGGCTACCTTAATTAATATCACACTCGCTATTGCTTGGACCTATGCATGTTCCTGACACACCTCCGGAGAGAATAAGCGGAAGGGTCCACATGGTGTATTTTTAACAGGCCAGTGACAGCATGGGTATGTGCAGGACCAAACTGAATAGACACCGGTAGCTGGACTAAACATTAACTTAGTGCTGATGATTCCTACAAGATTTTACACTGCAGGAAAGTGAGATGTATTAGATAAAAATGCTGAATTTCCTTTCAGAGTAAAACACTACTGGGTGTAAATTTTCCAGAACGCAGTCGGTTCCATTGTCCACTATTTAACTCGGCCATCAGGTTGCTCTACTGGCTGGTCTGACCACATGTCTTCAATTAGTCGGCAGGAATCTGGGATGGTGAGCCTCGGAGATGAAGAACTGTGTGAAGCGTGGCCTGCCATTGCCAAGCATATGGCCTATTCATCTTACGTACTGTTATTAATGGTAAATGTTTCATGTCGGTATTAACTGGCTGCCTTCACCCTGTTTTAACCCTACTGTCTTTTTACTGGCCACCACAGTACAGAGTCATGTCATTGTAAATAGTAGGAATAAAAATTGTATCCTCCAACCTTGACTCATTTGATTTTCTAACCATTTGTTTTTGGGGCATTTATCCAAAAGAACACATCATAAAGGAGTGGCCCCTTTTGGTGTCAAGCCTTTGGGCTATATTTCTCACAGTATTCATGTGAAGTTATTGCACTGAGCAGAAGAATAGTGAAGGAAACATTTGTAGGTCGCTTTGGATATGTGAGCACCTCCTTTCTTCCTGCTTCTGTCAGATTGTCTTGAAAGGGCTGAATTAGGGCTGAACAGGAGGCCATTTTGCAATTTTAATCAGGATTTGGAAAGCGTCTGGGTTGAAAAGTGTCCCAGTACTGTTTTCTCCTCGATGAATTAATAATGGAACTGGGAATGCAGGGTAGAATGAATAGAAGGTGGTGGGTTGGGGCACTAAGGTCTCACTGTTAGCAGCTGTGGCCTTATCACAAGATCAGTGTACTTCCTGTCTAAACTCTTACCAGTTATGACAATTTCATGTGCTTAAGTGATGATGTGTAAAGTTTTTAAAAATGACAGAGGAGTTTTTTCTTCTAAAACCCAAACCCCAATTATGTGGAAATCACATGTCCCCAACATAACTCGATTGACTTTTAACTTCTCCGCTGCTAAGGAAGATGGATTTTCTAGCTACATCTGACCCTAAGATACCCCTCAATCCAAAGAGTCCGGCTATTGATGCTTCCTTAACCACTCGAGAACCCTGTGCACAGTCACACACAGCAGATGGGACGCGTGCTCAACCCTCAGCCTCCACAGCTTCAGGCCACGGGACACTCTAACACACTGGCCCTCTTGTTTTAAAGTGCCATGTCCCTCCACAATGCCTTGAGGCTCGTATGCATAACGAGCTGCTATGGTTGGCCCAAGCTCACATGCCCCGGTCCTCTAACCCCGAGGTGGTAGGACAGGGTGAAAAATAACTGCATGTTTAAAACAGCCCTTGTTCACTGATATCTAAATGACGGAGCAAGCTTAAGAGCTTCTGGGACTTCTGCAAGTGTGTTCAGAAACAAACAACTGAGGTCAACATAAGTGGCAACGTGTTTCCTATCAGTTCCCTCAAAAACAAAGCATAAAAATACATGTAAATATAACAGATCTGGATTTTTCAAACAATATAGGCACAAAATAACACCTGCTCTCTACTTTAGATATTGTTGGATATCATTTTCTCTCTTCTTTTTTTATTTGCTGTTTTTATGTGTCTCATGTCCAACAACAGAAGGCCTTAGAGAGGATCCACACCTGCAGACAGTGGGCAGATGAATGGATTTGTAGATGTCCCATGTCCTTTAATGAATGTGTAAGGATGATGAGAGATGTGTTGTGATGCAGGCCTGTGCGTTACATCATTGTGTGTGTTAAAGGCCAAGGGTACAGTACTTTAGAGGTTAAAGAACAGGCTGAGAAAGAGCCATGTGCATGCGATTGTGAAAGACAGGCTCACTTTAACCTCTCTCAGTGCTGTCATCAGAGCGTGTTAAGGAAATAGGCTGATGGAAGGAGGAGTAACGAAGGAGCATGCAGGCTGCGGGAGGGACAGAGGGGGGATGACTCTATCCTCCAGACAGACTGAAGTGTTTACTCAGTCCAGACAGATTCTGTGTGTGTGTGTGTGTGTGTGTATATGGTTCTGGGTGTGTGTCTGGACTTCGATTTACTCAGAGATACCCCGGCTGCAGGTCTCTGCCTGTAGATCAGGCAACGTCAAACCCTCACTGCCCATTTCTTTCTTTTAAACTTTTCTCCCCCCCCCCTCTCTATTGTGCTCTAACTTTTCTCTCTTTCAGTCATTCTCAGTAGGCTCACTAGTGCGTCCTAACTTGTACTTGGTCTATTTTTTCTTTCAACTCTGCATTTAACCTTTTAAAGTCCACTTCTTTATTGAACCCTAACCCAGTGCTAGGATTAGGCCCTCATGAATATCTACGGAACATCTTCTAGTTTCTGTGTTTAACATGCTGAAGCACAACCCAGTTTAACCATGGCTCAAATATAGCCCAGACCTTAAAATGGATCACCATTAACCTAGTGGATGTTACAAGACATGTATTATTTGCATGTTTGACAGTGTGCATCTTTACATGAATGCTGTTATATGCTCTGTAAAATTGATCTCCAATGCATCTAAATTTGATCCATTTGTGCCCCAAACATGTGATTGAGGACACAATGAATGAACTAAATAACAATATTTGGTATCACTTTCAAAAATCTTAACAACATACAGCTTTTTCCTTTGTAACTCCTGGAAAAGTTCCCTCAGGAAGGTGTTTACAGACTAAATATGATCATGTCTGAAGCAGGAATATCTTTAGTTCTTTAACTAATTGAGGATTTGAAAAATCGGTGTCACACTTCACTGTCCAGTGTATTGCATAAAACTTTAATCATGTTTACAAGACAAGAGAGGGTAGCCACTCCTTCTCGAGTGTCAGTAAGCAAGACAGTTAATTTGTGCTTAATTCAAGGGAAATGCAGCCGTTCTGCTTCTATATTCCTGCCTTTGTGCACAAATCTATGTGTTTATCCTTCTTGAGTTTTTACAAGGTATTCTGTTAACAATTCACTGCAAGAGAAAAGCAAATACTCTTCAAACCAATCCCTGTGTCTACCTTAGATATTGTAAAGCAAATGTGAAAAGAGCAGGGCAGACATATGTTAACACATTTTAAATCTTTGTTATGAAGGTGAAAATCCAATTCTGTGGTAATTTTTTTTTATATCATTATTATATCATTTCATTTCACTCCTATTGAAGGACTTAAATTTGTAATTCCTGCTCTATTTTTCATAAATGTTACACCTCCTAAACTCGAAAGCTCTAATAGATATTGTTTAATGCAAATACATATTTTTGTTTGTGTCTAATGTACAGTAGCTCAGAATACTCAACAGTTAAGCTTTTGATTGTTAGAGGGTTTTTGCAAGCTGTGCCTCAAAAGTGATTGAAATGCAAACTTCAAATCTTCATAGCCTTTTTCTGATGCATAGTGTGCTGGTTTGCCCATTTCCCTGCTTGTCTGTGAAGACTGAAGAGGGGGGGAAGCGTGGAGGTCATATCCAGGGCCCTGTATGCTCTGGTGAAGCCGAATCTTGTCCTGGCAAATGGTATGCAGGCTCATAACGCGCTCGACTCGTCCAATAGCCAGAGACGAAACAGTTTTGACAGTGTCGAATGCCTTGCCCTGGGGGCCTTATCATCCTCTGCTGCTTGCTTGCCTCCCTCCCGTTTCTCCTCTCCTGATACTATCTATCTGGAGATTTATGCAGAAATGCGCAGCTAGTCGACCTCCCTGGTCCCTCTCCATCCTTTCTGCAGGGACGCCAGGCTGTCATAAGCTGAGCTATGCAGAGATAGTGAAGCTCAGGCTGCTGGCCTCATGTCTCATGGAGGCTATCTTGTCTGTGCACTTCAAACAGGAATGATGCTTGCAAGGAAAGACAGCAGCTGTTCTCATCTGAATGTTGCAGCCTGCCCATGTAATCTCTAACATTCAACTCTATTGTGTTGTATTGAATATTGTTCTCCTCTGTTGTATTCTATGTTAACATATTTTATTCCACTCCTCCATCCCTAAGCTGCAGTTTATAGAGATGTATCTTTTCTTTGACGGAACACTTTTCACATTTCCCCTCTGAAGTGCTAAGAGACTCCTCGCCCATCTGGGATATTGCCCGAGTCCAAAAATACTCCTGCTTGATTAAGTCTTCTTATGTACCTGGATATGTGTGCTTAAACTGACACTTGGCAGTTTGCAGCTTCTTTGATTCCACTCCTTTATTTAATACCTACTTCACTGAGTATTAGCTTTTGTTGACTGTGGTTTGATCCTGTGAAGTGGATCCCAACTCAATAAATAATCTCTGCGGATGCTTACATAAGCGATGGTCCATTTAATTAGACTGGTTAAGCATAGATGCCCAGAGGTCTTTTCACTGTACCATTAGAGTTAGGATGAGAAACAACAGTGTACGGCCTCCCCACTGTCGCTGGTAAGCAGAGAGCAAATAATGATCTGCATCTGAGACACGCCTGGCCCAGCTTATTATAAGGTCTGCCGGACAGAGCCGCACCCAAGCACGAAGCTGTCCAGCTGGGTTTAGTTGGAATGGATGAATGGATGGATAGAGAGGCATAGAGAGAGAGAGACAGAAAGATTGATAGATGGATGGGTGGGTGGATGGTCAGTTCAAAGACAGTTCAACTGAGAAAAGATCAAACAGGAGTAACATTACACACGGAGAGAGAGAGAGGGTAGTACCATGCTAATTTTAAAATGATTTTAAGTGTATTATGTACAAATGTTCACACAGAGTCACAAATGCATGCAGAGTAGGGTGCAGTCATGTGGTCAGACTTGCTGTCAAAATGCTTGCACGTCCATTAGAGCTCACACTCAACACACACATGCAGAGGCACATGCATATCAAGAATATATTACAATCCCCTCTACACACACAAACATTGCTTGTCTATTGTGTATGGTGCGTGCATTCATTAGCTCCTGTGTGAGTGCCATCTGTCCATAATGGTTTCTTAGTGGCTCAGAAAGACGCCTCAGTTCCACTGTTGCTCTTATCAACTTTCAGGAGAAGGAGAAGGGGAAGGGAAAGGTAAGAAGTGTGAAAGTCTGATTGGAGACAAAGCCACAGCCAGCAGATTACTTTATACTGGGCACAGGCCCTCAAAGACGACCATACATCTTTATCTGGAGATCTGCCCCCCCCCAACTTGTTCATGCCAGCTGGGTTTTCTTCTCCCAGTCTACCTCCCTCTTTCCCCTCTTTTCTCACTGCCTCTTTCTATGCCTCCCTCACTATTTTTTTTTCTCTCTCTGCAAATGGTGTAGTGGTTAGCGGTCAGCTTCAACTTCTACCAATTGTGTAATGTGTGACTCCCAGCGCTGCGCTTACAGGCCCTGGTCCACTTCAGACTGGCAGAGGGCTGGGATTTAGGCCTGCTCTATTTGCTGGCTGGCTCTCTGTTTAGTAAACCGTATTTCCTGCATCCGGCTTTGTCTCAAGAACAAGTGTTGGTCAAACAAACCTTTTGTCTGTGGCCAGTGGCTCAGTGCACCACAACGAGTCTGCCCAGGACAAAGAAAGGAGTGTATGAGCCTGGGTTTGTGTGGTCGTGGCAGAAAAAAAAAAAAAAGACAAACAGATAGATAGAGGAATAAGGAGGAAGGTCAAGGCCAGCCAGCTGCTCTTTTAGATGTTTGAAAAACATATATGTAGGAACTGATAGATCAGCTTGATGAATCAGCATTAAGCAAAAAAAAACCCAAAAGTTTGGAATATTTTAAATAGACATTCCATGAGACTCTTCTACCTCCATATCTTCTCCTCCAACCTCTGCTTTCCTGGTTCACCCTTCACCCCTGCCCATTCCCTGACTATGAATACCCTAATGATATAAACAGAGTGGTAATCACATTAACGGCAGTTACGGCTGAGGCATTCTTAAGAGGCACTGTATTGACAATCCTCCATCTTCCCAAGGCACTCACTCCAACACCTATAAACACTTATGAATATTGGCAAAGACCTGCTATTAGCATAATCACTTTTCAGGTGTGTGCGTGAGTGCTCCCAAAGCCAAGGCAACTGATAACTTTGTGAAATGACAGTGACTTGCTGTGTCCCCTGTGTCTCTGCCTCTGTGCCTTCCTCCTCCGCCTTCTCCTTTTGGAAGGCCTGCAAGCTAATCCTGTTAGCTTGTTCCTCCATTAGCTAAATGACCAATATCAGTGAGAGCTGCATGGTCACACCAGGACAGTCTGATTCCAGTTGGTCAAGGACAAAGCAACAAAATTGGAGGTCAAGTCGAGTCGGCTAACTTTTAGATTTGTGGAAGAAGTTTTAGGGTTGGTAGATTTATGGTATGTTCAATGGCGAGATGAGGGGAGGAAGAGACAGATGGCAATGTGGTGATTGTTGTTTTGTTTGTTTGTGGTGGTGTTGGGGTTGATGGGATGAGGAGGGAAGAGGGTGGTGTGGTTACTCTGTGTGGGTGTAATACTGGGTTTGGGAGGTTGGTAATTTGTATGAGCAAATTGTACACGGTAATGGCTTAAATTCCTAGATTTTTTGTGTGTGTATTCGTTCATCTGGTCACAGCTGTTGCATAGGACGATGAATATGGTGTTGGTGGTCACAGATGACGGTGTTTGTTGTTTAAGGCACCATTATTTCCCTTCTGCCCTCGCTTCAGTTGGCCTTGCGCTTTTTGCATGTGCCCTAGATCATATTTGCTCTCTGATAGCAGTGCACAGTGTACGTTAGACACCATAATAGCCTCCCTCTGCTTTGTGTTGCAGTAAGCTGAAATGGCTTTGAAGGAATTACTAACCCATTATTTCTCTTCCTTATATTCGTCCTCTAAGTTCTACCTCCTTGTTTTTTCCTATTATCATTTTTCTTCTCTTCCTCTCTGGTAGAAGAACCCCCTCAACATCTCTCTCTCTCTCTCTCTCTCTCTCTTCCTTCTTTACCTCTGACTTTCTCTCCCCCAAAAGTCCCCTCTTTCAGCCCTTGCCATGAAATGGCAGCTAAGGGGTTGTCAGTGTGGTTTCTCCTCTCTCCTGATCCCATTTCAAAGGGACCTGAAGATCCAGCATTAGCCCCAGCTCTCTTCCTCTCCAACCCTAACTCACCACAGACTTAGAGGAACTGGAAGGAGAGAAACAGATGAAGAAAGCAAGGGAGAATTCTCCGTTATTCCATTAGAGGACAGACTCGTTTATAAGATCATCCCTTTTCCCTTGCACGTCTGTACTCTTCTATAGAAAAAAAAAACCCCTCAAGGCCATCAAACAGCTTGTCAGTTTGTCTTTTTGCCTTTTGAAAAACTGTCTTTCTATCCCTTTGAGGACAGCTATTATGGACAATAGCGGGTTTATTTAGATATCTTCTCTGCCATTGTTGTGAATCTGGGCATGCTTTGGTCTGGTTTGTAGATGCCCATCAATGTGTCCACTGTCTGGATCGGAGTAACAATTATCTCTGCTGCTTGTGGCATGAGAACAGTTAGTCATATGCCCATAGAAGCACTGATTGTATAGAACGGGACATGATGTTTTTGATACATAAGAAAATGAATTGACTACAGGCTTTGAAGTGTTGTTTTGTGGTTCTCGTGTCCTTCAAATATGTGGTAGGTTGTCATTAGGAAATGTCCCCTTCACGCCACACTTCTTTCACTTCTTCATTCCCTTCCGTTTTTTCCTGCCTCTTTCCTTTTCTCTCATAATCCCTCAGTGCTTTCTTTCCTCTGATGGACATGGCTGTGTCTCGGAGGAGAAGACGACATTCGAGCCAACTCCACCCCCACCCCCCCAATCTCTCGCTTGTCCTTCACAACAAGAGAATATTCATCTCTTTTGCACCTCATGCATACACGCCCTATTTTTGCACAATAAGACAAGGTTGAGGAAGTGTGTACAGGCTGCAAATCTAAGCAAAGTGAACAGGAGAGGCCGGGTTATTGCAATTGTTTTGCGAGTGATATGGGAGTCTCTATTTAAAGCCATAAAAACACATACATAATCAGGAAGTATACATAGAGCTAAAGCCAATGTAATGGGCACATTTTATTTGTGCTTATGAGAGAGAAAAGGAGAGCAAAAACGTGTATGGGCAAATGGCTTTTTTATGATGGAAAAATTCCATAGTGGGTCAAAGCCCCTTGCAGGTGGCAGCAATTAACTGTAATTTTTGCAGATTGTAATGATCCATAATTTACCAGTATACCCCCCTTCCAACTCTTTTCAGTCAAGAGAAAAAGGTTTGCGTGGAGGTTTGATTGGGTGCACATTTTATGCCGTGTTCTGGTCTTTAAGTAAGATTGTTCAGAGGGGGCCACCGATGGCCATAGACACAAGATAGAAAGGAAAACCAGAAAACACAAGACTTTTCCACAGTGCTCGTCCACAGCATCTTTCTTTTCTTTCTGCAGACGTCTTCTCTTTCTGCCCCCTTTTCACCCCTTTGTCTCTTAGCCACAGTAAGCTTAAAACATGCAAGGCTGTCCATCCACCATCTTAGGGATTGTTCATTCTGGCAATCACATACAGCCTATCTTCCTCTCTTTGCTTTCTCCGTGGTTCTCCCTCTCCAGCGCTGTACTGCCATAGTTCTGGGTTCGGTGTCTACAAATGTCTTCAGAAAAATGCCCTCCAGTTAAAAAAGAAAAAAAGAGAAGAAAGGATAAGAAAGCCAAAAGATGAAAGAGGGAGCACATTTGCAAGTGGCGGATGCTTCTTATTTTGCATATCTCTCACTTCTGCTTTCCCCTTCTTCTCCTTTTCTATTCACCTGAGAGGATTTAAATAAATCCATAAAGCATGAAATATCAGAAATAGAAAAGTAATGCATGAAATGCATTTTTATAGGACACACCCCACCCACACACAAACACACAGACAATTTTCCGTTTTGCTTGCCGTTAATGTGTTTTTTTGTGATAAATGCTGGTACCGTTTATTAACATGTGACCTCTTATTTGTATTCAGCGTTAATATGCAGCATCAGATACATGTCCCACTTTAGCCTTGCTAATTCTGTAAACAAGGCATTGGAGGGGCGATGAGTGTGTTTAATGAGATTAGGCGTGCATTGTCAGGCAAATCTCGGGTCACTGTGTAAGAGCTATTGAAAGTCAATTATTATTTGAAATATTCCTATGCCTTCGCCACTGTCTAAATTGTGTATTTGCCTCGTGAGATTTCTCTTATTATCATTTTTTATTCATTCTTTTGTTAAGCGCACACCCACTAGAAGTGGTTACTGGTTTGTAAAAGCTGGTCTTTTGTACATGTGATATTTTAGCATGTTAGACTTTAAAATGTTATAATATATTTTAACTGTGTCCATGCTAAGTGGTGTGTCTTAAGAGTCAATCCCTTGATTATTATGGGCCCTTTTGTGTTTTCATCGAAATTAATAAACACCATTTGAAAATTAGAACTATATTTTCTAAACTTTACCTAAGTCAAAGTACTGTCAATGCAATAAACTCAGAGTAAAATCTATTTCTAAATGTTAGAAAAGAAAATGACATTGTACTCAAGTTTAAAAAGCAAAATGGGTTTTCTGGTCAATTTTACAAAATTCTCTGTTTTTTTGTTACATAAATTTGCACGTGTGAGGTTCAATTTTTTAATAGATTTTTCTTAAGGTGATATTAAAATGTTTAATGTCCAGATCAACTAACAGTTATTTTTGTATGTGTGTTCTTTTTTTTATCAGATAAAGATGAGCCCAGCAGTTACACCTGTACCACATGCAAGCAGCCCTTCACCAGTGCCTGGTTCCTGCTTCAGCATGCCCAGAACACCCATGGTTTCCGCATCTATCTGGAGAGTGAACCTGGCAGCCCCCTCACCCCCCGAGTGGCTACAGCTCCTGGAATGGGGGGTGACTGTGCCTCATCCCAACCTCCAATGCATGCTGTTCACTTAGCTGATGGCAGTCCTTACAGCCTCTTGAGGATGCCCGGTTCCGGATCTGGTCGGGATTCAGCATCTACACCTCGTGAAGGGCGCTACCCCAGAACGCCACCTCTGTTCAGCCCACCACCTCGGCATCATCTCAGTCCTGATGACTTGGCACTAGCAACCCATCATCCCAGCGCCTTTGATAGAGTCATGAGACTTAACTCAGTGCCACTTGACCCCCCATCCAGCATGGACTTCTCCAGACGTCTACGTGAGCTGGCTGGGAATGCCACTGGAGCATCCCCGCCTCTTTCCCCTAATAGGCCCAACCCTATGCAACGGCTGATGCAGCCATTCCAACCAGGTTCTAAGCCTCCATTTTCAGCTACGTCCCCTCTATCCACCTCTCAGTCTCCTTCTGGCTCACACTCCACCCCTAATCCTGCATCCAACGCTGTTCAACCAGGCACACCTCTCAAGGCTAAGTCTTGTGAGTTCTGCGGGAAGACTTTCAAATTCCAGAGTAACTTAATTGTTCACCGACGTAGCCACACAGGGGAAAAACCATTCAAGTGTCACCTGTGTAACCATGCCTGCACCCAAGCCAGCAAACTGAAACGGCACATGAAGACACACTGTCAGAACAAGTCGTTAGTGCTTAATGCAAAGTCAGATGACGGTCTCTCAACTGCAAGCTCACCCGAGCCTGGCACCAGCGAGCTGATGAACAGTGCTACGGATGCTCTCAAGTCTGTGGTAGCCAAGTTTAAGAGTGAGAATAATGGTCTGATGCCTGAGAATGGAGAGGAAGAGGAGGAAGATGAGGAGGAGGAGGAAGATGATGATGAAGAGGAGGAGGAGGAAGAAGAGGAAGAAGAGGAGGAGGAGATGGGAGAGGAGGAAGAAATGGAGAGTAAGCCTGGAGTTGGAGAAGAAGATGGAATGAATGACTATCGTTTCAGCCTGCGACTAGAAGGGGCCCGGCACCACCAGAACAGCGAGGCCCTACACCCGCACCGCCGCAACTCATCCCGAGAGCCCGGTGATGAGGATTCAGTCATGGAACCAGACCGGGCAGACGATGGAACCACGACTACCATGAATGGACTGGGACCTCTCTCTACTGACAATATGTCACGGAAACTGTTGGGCGGAGGAGTGAGCCCCGGCTCCCTCAGTCCTTTGTCAAAGCGTATCAAGGTGGAGAAGGACCTTGACCCTCCCACACCCACCATCCCAAACACAGAAAACGTCTACTCTCAGTGGCTAGCTGGCTACGCTGCCTCACGACAACTCAAAGACCCTTTCCTAAACTTTTCAGGTGGGGACTCTAGACAATCGCCCTTTGCCTCCTCATCTGAGCACTCGTCGGAGAACGGCAGCTTGCGCTTCTCTACTCCACCTGGTGAGATAGATGGGGAGCGTGCCCCTTCAGGACGTAGTGGCACCGGCAGTGGGGCCAGCACTCCACATGGAGGAAGTGGAAATGGCAGGCCAAGTTCTAAGGACGGCCGCCGCAGTGACACCTGTGAGTTTTGTGGCAAGGTGTTTAAGAACTGCAGCAACTTGACAGTGCACAGACGCAGTCACACTGGAGAGAGGCCCTATAAGTGTGAGCTGTGCAGCTATGCCTGTGCTCAGAGCTCTAAGCTCACCCGCCACATGAAGACCCATGGACAGATGGGCAAGGACGTGTACAAATGTGAAATCTGCCACATGCCTTTCAGTGTATACAGCACTCTGGAGAAACACATGAAGAAGTGGCACAGTGACCGCCCTCTGGCTAATGACATTAAGTCTGAGTAGGCAAAGAGTAGCATGCTGGCAGCTCTCTCTCACCTCCCCTGGCTAAAAAGTGACCCTTGCTAACTAGCCAATAAGTGAGGGGAAAGGACAACAGGGTTAAACACCAGTACACAGTACAGCCCTGTTATCCCCGTTTGGAAAAAGCTGAATGCATGATCCATCAGTGGGGCAATACTATTGCATCAAACGCAAACTTTTTGAGCCTTTCTATTGTGCAATAATTTACATGTTTTGTATTTTTTGTAACTGGACAGCATGCTCGGTGTGTTTTGGCTACTTAGAGAGAAAATTGTCCTTGGCTGGTGGGTTTGGTTGTAGTAGTGTTGCTGTTGATACTTTGATTTCTTCAACAAAAAAGTTAGTTATGAGAACCCATGCTGCATACAGTGCATACTGTTTTACATATCATGTACAGTTTTGTGTTCCAGCATAGTGGACAGTGTCATATTATCAAAACATCAAGACAAGCAGGGTCACACTAAACACATGGTCTTTGTAAAAGATTTTCCATGCAAGATTGAGATAAGAGATATATACCTATATATATTAAATTGGGCTGCCTATGAAATGCTAGGCACTGGCGCCATGAAATATTTCTTTTAAAAAACAGCAATGAAATTACCAATATGGTGTGAAATGACAACAAAGAGTGCCTTGGATATTTTACCGGAATTAGTTCATCCCTTTTTTGCTATAAGCTCGGAGTTTCTGCTATAGAAGGTTACAGGCCATTTTTGTGCACATGTGAAATGAGCAGGTCCTTGCATCAAGCACCTGTAAGACCCTTTCACATTGTGACTTAGCAGAGCATAAGGAACCAGGTGAAACAAAAACAAAATTATCTGTGTCTCTGGTACATCGTTTATCTGCCTGATTCATGTGTATTGTTATTCTCCAGATTCTGTTTGCTGGCATGTTACATGCTAAAAAGGAGTAGGAGTTTGATTTGTAGATTTTTGGTTTAGGGATTTTATTTCTCTGGTACTCATGTACCATTCTTAGAGGGTACTCTGAAGAGTTGTTTAACCAACCTGAAGCTCTTACTTTTCTGGAGTGTTTTTTTTTTTTTTGAAAATTAAAAGTTTGCAGGTTTTGTTTTGTAAGTAGCACAGTTATGTCAGTTTTGTGTCAACCAGTCCGGCAGTGTAGCTAGCAGTCACTTGAAGACCACAGAGTGGGTTTTACTTGCTCTAAACCAGGCAGATTTTGTTTGAGTGAGGGATGGTAAAGGTCGGGGTGTGGGCTGGGAGGGTGTAGATGTTTGTGGGTCAGGGTGGTGGTTGGTGAGTGGGTTGGCCAGGTGTCTCTACAATTCAAGTGTTTATGCCCTTATAGCGCTTATTGTCTTTACTGCATTAGATATTAGAAACCCTTAAGTAACCTGAAACCTTTTTATTAACTCATATTGGAAAAGCTCTTAAACAGAAGTCCAAATCAAATGTCAAGAATGGTCCCCTTGATGCAGCGTTTTCACAATAATGTCACATTTTGTGTTCTTTTGAGAACACTGAATTCTTTTGAGTTACACTATTCTAGACCTCATTGTGATAGCAGATTTGTTTTTAATTTTTATCTCCATCCCCATCATTGTTGATGATATAGCACTTGTCACTCTGCCTTGGATTCTGTATCTGTCTCTCTAATCGGAGGTACAGTTGGTTGAGTATAAAATGAGGACCGGATTTCAGATCTGGTACTTAATACGTGCACTGTTCAATTTTCCCAGTTTACAGTTGGACACTCAAGGGAAAACTTGCTCTTATGCTGACAGATTAGTGTGGTGTCATTGCTTTTGCATAAAAAAAAAAAAAGGAAAAAAAAAAAGGAAAAAAAGAGAGTTCAAACTGTTGCCAGCCATGTCTCCTCCTGAGACCTAAACATCAGTTTGGCTCATGAGGGTATCAACGCAGGAACAGCCATAGAAATATCCTGCTTCATACCAACTATAGAAATATACTGCTCAGTACAGAAAGATAAAAAAAAAAAGAATCTACAAATTTGACTTTAAAAAGATAAGTAAATCGTGTTGTTGATTTTTAAAGTAACACTTCAATATCTTTAGGGGGAGAACCTTATTTAAATTTCATTTAATTTTTTTTATTTTTTTTTATTGTTTATTGTTGTTTCTCTTTCCTGTCTTGGTGACATCCGAGACTTGATCACTATGTAATGAATTGTAATGAACATGTCTCTCATCTTTTTTGCCTTTACTATACACAAGTCTTCAGGTTGAACAAAAATTTGCATTGCATTTGGGAGAGATTTATGATATATAAATATATAGAGAGAACTTAAACACATAGGAAAATGCACACTCATGTAAGTTCCTATGTTCAAAACACATTTATGGTCTACTTTTTTCCTGTATTTAGAATGGTATTTGAAATTAATGTTCACTTAGTGTAGGCACTTATAGTATTTATGTTGGAGCCTGTATTTTTTAACTGTTTTGCCTGTACTCTTTAAAGGTTTCAATGTACCCTTTTTTTCTGTAGTGAAAAAAAAAATCCCAACAAGCTGCCACCGTATATTTTCTTAATTTGGCAGGATAATATAGTGTGAATAATTTGTATGCTTGAAAATAAGTATGTTTTTGAAAAATAAAAAGTTGTGGTGTTCCTCAAGGGTGAGAGGTCATGTAATGGCCTTTTCAGGCAGTCCCGCTGGAGTGACCACAATAAGGTAAAAACAGGTGGTTGTACATATCTTTTTAGTTTGTTTTATATATTTTTCTGTCCTGCCATTTTATATGCAGTAATACAAGCTATTGTTGGGTTTTCTTGGTAGCCAACTTTTTACTGTCCTTTAACATGTACCACCTGAAAACATTCCAGCCGTTTTTGACCTTTTGTCATATGCAATCAATCCAACATCAATCTGAAAAACATGTTATTTTGCTACAGTTTTTTTTTTTTTTTAAATTTACTTTTTGTTTTTTCATTGCCAAAAGAACCATGGTGCTTTCTAATTTAAATATGGTACATCTCATATGCAAGGCATATTCTAAATATAGCTGAAATCATAGAAAGAAAAAAAAAACATTTGGTACATGTTATCATTGTTGATAGTATTGAGGTACAGTTAAATTTTCAGCCTGATTTCATGCTGTGTTTTGTTTTTACACTCAAGCTATTTGTTCTGAACTCAACTTGAAGTTGACTTGAGCATTGGTCAACATTATTTATTATGAATATACACACTTGCTCTGTTCTGAACAGAGTTACAGCTAAACAAATCAGTTCATCCACTCCCTCCTGTTAAATTCTGATGGCTTAATTTTTCTGTGTGATGACCAAAGGTCATTGACCAAGATTTATTAGTTGTTGCTCGACTTACAGATTTTATTGTTGTTATTTTTCAGTTATGGAAATGCCACTCTATTTTCAGCTGTTGTCTGCATTATTCTCTTCACTCAGCCATTTTGTCTTGAAAAAAAATAAAAAGTATTACATACATATCTGAACGTGATGCTTTTCCTTTTGTCGTCACATACGCAGCTGGTGTGTATTCAGATGTATGATGCCCAGGTGTATTTGCTTGTCTCAGAGTGAGTCACCAACTGATGGGGTAGAGGTTTACCACCACATTCCTCTGGGCTTCTCAGGTCAGCTCGGAAACTTTATTGTGTCTACATGGATCCTCCCATGTCTTCCTGTCTCTCCTTTTTTTCTTTGACTGTCCTTTTCCATTTTATTTGTTTTATGTGTTTAGTTTGTTGTGTGTTTCTCAGTATTCTCCCGTGTTCAGATCTCTCTCTTTTCTTCCGACCTCTCCCTCCCCTGTTTCCTTGTCTCTTTGCCGAAGCACTGGAGGGCAACGTGACAGACTAATCGCTCTCCTTGTCCGAGCCTGGCGCTGTTTGCCTAGCAGGGCCAGATTAAAGTTCACAGATAGAGAGAGGTTCCTGCTTAGGCCAGGTGTTGACAGTTAAGATAAAGCAGAGTCGCAAGGAAGTGGCGGTGGTTGGGTGGGTGTTGGGAGAGAGGAATTGTTAGCGTGTGTGTTCTTGCACATATACACACTTATAATGTTCAGGAGGGTGGTTCCCCCCCTCCGTCTCCGATCTCCCAAGTTCAATGTCAAGAGAGCAACAATGCCTGCCCACAAATCCCGCCACCAAACAACCCATGCATAGCAGACATACTTTTCCCATAGCAGACCATTGGCCCTTGCCTACCACCCCCTGCCCCCTTTCTCCTCTTTCTTATGTAGACATATGTCCTTAACTCATAAAGGCAACAGTCACAGCTCTATGACTGAAAAGAGAGTCTTCAAAACAAGTTTGTCATGTGTTGAATAATTCCTGAAATGTTCAAAATGTTGCCAGAGTAGTTATCCTTTTGTTTTTCTCACTTTGTAAAACGAGATGTAGGAGAAAAAGTGTTCTTTTTCTTACCCTAATTTCTGGTTTGTCTTAGGGGGATACACAGATTCTCAGTTGAAGGGCAAGAATTTATTACTTCATTATGCTAATCGAAACTAGTTCTCGAACACACTTGGAGAGATAAAGATTCCCCCTCCTTCTTTTGCGTTCCCTTCCTCCCCTTCTCCACCTCTCTCTGTCCTGACTTGTCCGTGTGTTTAAAGGGGAGGCCTCCCAGGCATAGCTGGGGAAATCCTGTCCAGGAGAGAGTCGCCGCGTTGAATTGACTCTCTAATCCTGCTAATATACCACTTCTCCCTGTCTGCTGTGCTCCCTCAATTTCACTTCTTTCCTCCTTTTCTCCATCATTTTCTTTCTCCTCACACCAACTGTCAGTGGATCATTTCTCTTCTTCTCTTCTATCTTTCCTTTTTTCATTCCCTATTTCATGTTCACTGGCCAGGCTCTGTTTGTCCATTTCCTTTCCTTCTTGCTTCTGTTTCAGATTTTTTTTCCTTTTGCCCATGCAACTTTCACGAGTGTCAGTGAGTAGAAGAAGGCTGAAGAGCAGAGTTGGAGAGGCAGACTGCAGCTGTGCTGTGATACAGTGAAGAGGGGGCCTCGTCCGGGCTCTTTGGAACAATATAAAAGCACTAATCACCCAGGACAGCTGACACCCAGTGCCTCACACACATACACACACACACACTCAGACACACACACACACGCACGCACAAAGATCTGAGGATTGCTTGTATAGGGTGGAAGGAGAGGAGTTCTGCCCAGACAAGACTTACAGGTCTGGCCTGGCTGGAAAACAAAGTCTGTGTTTTGTCTATGGGCAGCAACGCTTCAGGGCTCAAAGTGCTCTCTCACAAACATGCACGTCCCCACATACAGTGCATCTATGCACGCACATGCTTTTACCTACTGTAAAACACACATGCATGCACACATGACTGCCAAAACTTAAAAAGCAGTTAAGCACACAGGCAAACTTTTCCTCATGCACAGTTCTAGACAGACAGAATCAAACACACATGCTGATGCTGGAGCACAAACCACATAATGGACTGGGTGCATGCACACACACACACACACACACACACACAC
>JAPTYQ010000001.1:18274896-18304779 GCA_029814465.1 Ostorhinchus cyanosoma
TAATTTGAGTACATTGATTACAAAAAATGATCGAGGAATTTTCTCTGCCTCGAGGAATCGCTTATTTAATTGTAAAGCTCAAAGCACAGAATTCACACGGGCTACTTAATGTGGCACAACGCCCTTACGTCACTCACGCAAAGGAAGATGAAGGAGGACGCAGAAGTGTTTGGTTAAAGCAGCGGGACGATGGAAGAGACGAGTGAAAACAACAATGACGAAAGACAAAAAAACCCACAATAAGTAAAGACAAAAATTGTCAAAAGTGTGGAAGTGTGGAATCTGCTGTAACACGACCCTTCCAAATCACTACAGCACATCTGTGATGTTGGAGAATCTTCTCCGAAGACACGCATGGAGCGGAGGACCTGAGATAAAATAAAATTAACGTAGCGCAAATCAATGAGATTAACGTTAATGCACTTCACTAACATAACGTTAGCCCTGTGGAGGGCTAGGTTGCTGTTAATTATGGTGAATGTGTGGCTGTTTATTATGATTGTGACAAGCATAGATTTAGGCAGCGAGCCGTGCACCCTTGATTTGCATGGTTCATTTCCCAAAAGCACCAACAAAATGGGGCACGGCTTGATGAAAGTTTTCTCTTACCTTGTCATGGCCCAGTTTTGGCAAAATCCAGTTTTATCCGATTACTCGATAAATCAAAGAGATTTTCAGTTGAGTACTCGAATACTAAAATACTCAAAAGTTGCAGCCCTATATAACATAGATTGTTGCCAACACCTACCCTCATGCATTTATATAATGCTTTCCTTTATGGATCTGTTCAGCATTTCTGATTTTTCAAATTGAACTGATCAAAGAGTATAGAACAAAAAGACCACTCTGCAAGAGGAATCTTATACTGGCAATGAGTGTTTATTTATAGTATCTTCACTGAGTAGCTTTATCATTATTGAAGAGCATACTATTCATTTTATTGCATATATAGCAAATGCATCTCTTCAAACCTGCAGCCTGCCCTCTCTTTGATGGCCCATCCATTCATGAAGATTTCTCATGAAGATGAGGCAGAAGGCAATGTAGTGGCACTCTGTCATTAGGCTCAGTGAGGGCTTAGGGCACTGAAATGGGAAGCAGATCCTTTCAACTCTGACCCACTTCAAAATAAAAAAAAAGTCCAAAGGAGACCGACATTCAGAGGGACTGAAGTTGAGAGACGAGTTGATCAGTATTCACAGAAAAAGGCCAGTTAGGCAGACCCACACACACCTCAAAGAAAATCTGTGGCTTCACTCAGCTCCCTCTTTCTTTTGGGTCAGTTAAAGTGCCCTGTAGTTATCTTATCTGGTGGCTAAACTCCTCTTTCCCCCAGAAACTCACTGCAGGAACAGGATACAGTATCTCCCATCCCATAATCTCCTTCTTTTCCTTCGTCTTCCCCTCAGGTCTCTGTGACATAATATTCAGCGAAGATCTTACGAGTCAAATCACTGCAATGCCTTTGATTTCACAGTCCAAGGTGTTTAACTTTCAGCTGCTCTGCCAACTGACCAGAGCACAAGCTACAGAGGCTTGGGCCCCGGCCAGTGAGCCAGTGCCAGGCTGAGTATCCCCGGATGCTGAGCATTTGGCAGAGAACCCATTCAATACTACATGGCATGAAATCCAGCCAGATTTAGCAAAGATGCACCTGAGTAGACGAGATGAGGGGAGAGGAAGTGGCAAGAGACAAGAGGGGTGATTGAGGAAGGAATGGAGGAAAAGGCAGGAAAGACGGGAGATTGAAGCACAACCCAGCCTGCCTTGGCCTTGTCTTTGTGTCCGCTGCTTTTTTTCCCCCTCCCTGCTGCTTCCCCATTAACAGCGGCCCACATCTGTTTCTCTCATTCCAGCCGCGCTTTAAGGTCCCTGAAGGTGCAGTTAAATTAGACCCAGCACAGGTTTATAAATGTAAAATCCTCCAATAATCTGTGGCTGACATGACCCCTAATCTTCTTGCTCTAGTCAGCGCATTGAACGTTGCTAACTAACACTTTGGCAGCACCAACATGTGTTTTGGACACCCGCCGTTTAAGAGGAAGGTGCAGACAAGGAGGAGTTTTATAGGGGGAACAAGTTCCTATTTGCATTGTTACGGTTGAGACATGTAGGTGGGTCAAGTATCTTTCCATGGTTTATCACTGGAAAAAAAAAGAAACAAACAAACAAAAGATAACAAAATATTTTATTTATTTCAGGAAAAAAACATTAGGATGCTGCATGTTTAACTACACTTGGAAACACATATTTTATCTCAGACACAAATAATTTTCTTAAAATAACTGAATTTGCCGCATCTATTTACTCCATGTGAATCAACAGTGGATACCAAAATCCTTCAAGATCAAGACTAAAACCTAAGGGGATAGAAACAGCGAATAAAGGACAGAGAGAAGAAAAGAAGACAGAAAACCCATGTCTCTTAGCTCCAGAGGAGGGGGTTTCACTAAACTAGCCTGTCTAATGCAATTAATCTAATTGGTGCTGGCGTAAAGTGACAAATTACTACCTTTCACACAAGGGACTAAGAGGGAACCTCTAGAGATGGATGTAGGAAAGGATACCCAGGTAGTTAATGTCATATCTTTTAATTCCATCTTAAACTCTATTGTAAATGGTACAAAAAACTGGTTATTAGATAAAAATAATTTGCCATTATCCTCGGTGCTTTGTTCACAGCACATGTATTAAGCATTAGTCATTTTTGATATGTATTCACTGACTGATCATTAACTAAATTCACATACCTCGCAAAGCCTTCGAGTCATGGTATCAGTATCAGCAGGGCTGCCGTATTTGCTGGCATCTGCATGCATTTACACTTGACATTTGAGGTTTTGATTTAATCTCAGAACATATGCACATGAACTCTGCATATTTCAATGAAATTGTGTTAATGCGTGCCCTTTTCTATAACCCTGATTACTTGCTTTGGTATCAAAAAACCTTTTTGCGGACATTGATTTCTGCCTGGGGCCATACAAGTGGACCTGGATCGGCGTATCTCAGTGGATATAATGAACTTAAAGAAAGCTAGCTATTACTGAAACCTCTGACATTTTGACATTATCAAATGCCTCAGTAAGAACGTACATATGAAACTAGAATACAGCATAATATACATGTGATTTGCAGGGCATTTCCATAAGTGATCAGAAGTTGCACATCATCTGCTCTGGTTTGCAGGTGTTGGTCTTAATGATAACATCAAAGTTTTTAACTGGATTTCACAGCCATCTACACCGAGTGCTGTTGAAGTATTTATGTAAAGTGGAAACTACCCACTTACTAGGAACTTTCTTTTGGAGAAACATTTGTTGCGAGCCATGAAATTCCACATTTGTGTGATTCCACTTACCCACAATAACCATGACCTCTGACCCCAATAATTGTTCTAAATTGTGACCTGTGAACTTTTAAGCTCATGAAAAAACAGAGAAGAAGACATCCAGAGGTGGAATGCCATTTCTTTCCCAGGGCAGGTACTAACAGGCTTTGAGCGAGAACCTCAATGCCCCAAAAATGCAACTCATGTTCCAAGTGCGCGTCCACTTAAATCCCCTTCGTTCATTTCCCTTTTTGGAATCTTTTTTTCCCCCTTTTCTCATTCTATAGTGTCTCTGTCTTTACGTCTCTCTTCATCCTTTTCCTCCTTAGTCCCTCAAAGTCCATCCCCCTCTGTCACCTTCGCTCCAACCTCCGTCCCCCTCCCAGTCTCTCTCTGTCTGGAGAGGAAACGGTGGCCATTAAATGTGTCTGCTGGGGTCTGGGGGTCTGGAGAACAACCGTCACATTGTGTGACCCCGCCTTGGACCCCAGACGGACTAATGAATAAGGGTAACCCTGCCGCCCCCACCACCACCACCACCACCTCTTTCTCCATCCTAACCCCCACCTCTCTTCATGCCAGACCCCTGGTAGGTAATTCCCCCACTTCTTTCACAGGGTCCCAGACATGTCCCGCGGTCTTTGACTGAGAGCTTATCTTTTCAGAGGGAAATGTGTGTCATTTGGGGTTTAAGGAAAAAGCAAAACAAAAACATTGTCACTACCATACAGTTCAACCCCCCTCACCCCCTTCCCCTCACTCTCCTTCACTTCTTTCCCTTCTTTTCCAAAACTTCCAGGGTCTGGATGCAGGCTTAAGGAAATAGTGTGAGACATCTACAGTGTCTCCAATTATCTTGAGGAATATGTAAATAGGTGAAGAGACAGTGAGGGGATTATTTGCAACTGGCAACGGCTCATGACATAAAGTGGACAAAAGGCTCAGTGGAAAACAGGATTATTCTAACACAGAGAGGCCAATGTATAACAGAGACAGATTCAGCCTAATTGTAGTACAAACTAAACAAGTACAAAAAATACACTCATTTTTATCAGGTGCTATTTGGTGTTAAATACAAGTTACATCATAGTTTTCAGAGGATAATGCTGTGTCATGTCATTCCACATGCTTTATGTCTCATCATTTGCACACTGACAAACAAAACCCACAACCATGAAAAAAGAAAATGGTCCATCTTTTTGTTCTGAGACACCCACGCCAGCAGCAGACTCTTCAATAACCACATGAACAACACAAAGCACTGGTGCTCCTCTGAAAGGCAACCATGTATCCCTAGGAGATTTAACAATGGTGACATGTGTAGGCTCGATGCATACAAAATATCTCTCCTCTGCTCTGTTTTCCCCCCTCTTTCTCCCTTTTTCCTGTCATGTTTGTCTTCCATGGCGTCTGCCCACAGCACATCTAGACATCATTTCACAACACTCAGCAATTCAGAGTGGTCTCATTATTAGTATTTCTTCAGTAGCTTTGTAGCTAAAGTACTTGCACTTACGGCTAATGTATTCAGCACACACCAAGACTGACTGCTGCTATCAAAGGACTTGCCTGAACGGCGGTAATAACTGGAAAATTATTTCTGATAGCCTGAAACAATCTTCCAAATCATCACAGAACTTTATTAAAATAATATCAAATCAAATTAGCCAGCGTCCCCCTGTAATGAATTAAGTAAAGGGTTATGCCAGCATTAATCCCATCATGCTCGGAGGCATGGGGGCGGTGGGAGCGTTTAATAAACTAGTCAGTCCCTTCCAGCAGCGAGGCCAGCTTCGGATCCACCATCCACCCGATGCCTCTACTCTGGAGAGGGAAACACATCAAAAGACTTCCTCTCGCCTCTCGCTTTCTCTTTACTCTTCATCCCCTCCCACCCTCCCCTGTCCCCATTCCTTTCTTCTCTCCATCCCCACATCCCCATGTCCCTCTCTCTCTTTCTCTCTCTCTCTTGACTTCTCTATATATTTCTAGTTTCCCCCTGTCCCTCTGTCTCTAATTCTCTTTTCTCTCTCGTTCCCATTAAAATGATCCTCTACCTTCCCCATGTCATTCTATGTAATCTGTCCCTTCTTTCCCCCGTCCAACGCACCACTGTGCCTGTGGGTGAGATTATTCATATGGGGGTGAATCTTGGTGGAATCTCAGAAGGCTGGTGATAAGTGGTGGAGCCCGTTGGGAAGGCATGGCCTGTCCTCCCACTGCAGTCTCTTCTTTCAAGCATGCACACAATGAGAAGAGTTAAAGGAAACCAAATACACCATGGTTACATAGAAGGATCTTTCAGGTACGAACTGTGGCCAAATATTTTTTTCCATGAATCATTTGTGATATTTGGATTTTCATTCTGGATTCATTCCAGTTTATTCCAGTGTTTCATATTCCCACTTTTGAGTATCAAAATGCTACTGGTGAGTATAAGATTATTCTGACCAGCATTGCTGTGTTTTTAACTGCATGGCAAATTAAGCAACTTTTACACAACCATTTTCAGTAATAAAATTTAAAAAAAAAAGTTTGTCATGAAAATATTGGTAAGCACAAATTTTGGTAATATGATCATCCATATATATAATGTTATTGTATTGTTTTGTGCATTTTCTATGTGTGGGAATGCCTTCTTTTGGAACATTTCTTAACACAGATGAGCAAAGCCATTGGAAGAAACCCTTAAGCGCGTATTGGATTATATGGAGCTGTCATCAGTTTGTCTACATGGGCCCTGGTAATTTGGCGGTATATGCTCAGAATTTGAGGATTTTTTTCTGTAGTTTATCAACAGCCAATCAAATTAATTACCCAGATAAAAAATAAGATTAGTTAAGATACGTACATTTGATAAAATACATACAGTAAATAAAATAGATCTATTACAAGTATTCTGTACCCCATGACATTTCAAAAGTAACCTTCTCAATACTGGCTATTACTTACAACATACAGTATATGTCATGTGTCATGATGGTGCTTTGATTAATATGGTCACCACTAGGATCAACAGTCTGCTTGAGCTCATCTGATTTCACCCACATTCATTCCTGAACTTCTTATCGCTTCCATCTCTTTCTTTGTCTCTCACCCAGAACCTCTGCCAGTCTTTATGAAAGCTTTTGAACAGGATTCATGGGTCCTGCTGCTGCATGGCAGAGGTCTGGGGGCGGGTCAGGATTTCAATGCAGGCGGAGGCGAGATAGCATCTTCAGGTAGCAGTGCACGGATGGCAGACAAAGTGAAAGGAGCTAATGTTTGATGCAGGGCTTTCTCCTTGAGGCGGTGCACAAGGCCCACAGGCCAGCCAAATTTTTGAAGGGCTATTCAAATTCTTGCCTGCTTCAGAATATGTCAAGGCATGCTTTGATATCGCTGCATCTCTGGAGTCAGTGCATAGTTGGTGTGTGTATGTATGCCTTGATGGGCATCACTGATAACCTCAACCATCAACCCCCCAACACCAACCTCTCTTTCCATGTGTCTTCAATGTGTGAGAAAGTATGGGTGAGAAAGGGAGGGGTCAGCATGCTGTTTCCCCTCAGGAGGGTTTGTCCTGTGCCATCTGGCACCTCAGTAGCATGGGCACGGGAGCAGGAGGGGGTCCGTGCATGCAAGCATGTGCGTGTATTAGAGCAGCATCTTAGTATTGCATTGTTATGTACCTTGTATGCTCCCTAAGCCCAACCCTCTTTTCTTTGTAGTTCTACTTAAACACCTCAGAATCATGTTTTCTTTCATTCTTGCTCCTTTTTTATTTTTTTGCCCATTTTAATCAACCCCACATTCCCATCTTTATGAATCTGCACCCTACTTCCTGTGCAGGTTCACTCCAATCCCTTTTTGTTTAGCTGTACCTTTTATCATTTTGATCACTCACAACTGTCTTTGCCTCTGTTTTCAACTTTGCTTTCTAGAAAACTCTTCTAATGTTCTATCTGGGAAATCTCAAAACCCTCCACATCCTTTACTTTGCATAAAGACACTACAACTCAAAAAGTTTGGTGATAATTCTGATCGGAGCAATATATCTCAACAACACAAAAAGTTCCTCAGGACGTAGACACACTTTCTATAGAGAAGGTTTCTTGACACTCTCTTCATCAGCCATCTATGTTACTTTTAATACACCTGCAGAACTCCATTTCTTTCACATGAAGATCTTTCTGTCCTCTGCATGATGCATTGGAAAGGATGGAGCAGCTGATGAGGGCCAGTTAGAGATAGCACCCAACCTTGACATCCGCAGCTGCAGTCCACATACACACTCACTGATGCAGGAGGGGAAGGATTGGGGGCATTGCGCTATGTTAAATAATCACAATGAATTTACATTAATTGTGGTGTGGATTTGTTGCTATAATAAGGCTGGAAAAACCATGAATATTCACACACACTTTAAGCAATTATGATAATCTGCATTATTCCTAGCCTCACCGCTATCTGTCAGAGGAGGCGGCAACAGAGGCGAGAAAAGTAGGTTGGAATAGTCTGCAGTTTTGCACTCTTGAAACTATATTACATTTTTCTTTCTTTTTTATTTTCTGCTCATCCATTTTCCCTCTCTCCTTTGTCTGCCTCTCTCTGTTCCTTTGTTTCCTCTGTCTGCTTCCTCATCTTCCTCATATTATACTCTCTTCTTCTTCTAGGCTTGTTCGGTGCTAAAGTCCATTGTACTGTATGAAGAGGAGGGGTAGAATCCCGGAGTGAGAATGGCCCCTGGGTGCTACAGAGCTGGCAGCAGTGTTGGTCTAATCTTCCGGGTCAGGCCTGGCGCTTTCATCTTCTCTCACTCGGAGCCCCTTGTGTTTGATGTGAACTTAGCCCAGGAATAACCGTTCCTTTCTTCTTTGCTAACCTGGCCCTGGAGTAGGGGAAAGTACTTTGTTGTTATCCTAGGAGCCAAACAATGCTGGAAGGAGAGCAGAAAACGTTAATGAAAGGCTTTTGATCCGCACTGATATTAAAGTACGAACCTTGAGAGGAAAGAGCGTGAGGGAGCAAAATAAAAAATAGTGCAGAAATCGCAGAAATCAAAAAGCAAATTACATCGGAATGGTTAGATAGAATTTCTCCTTAGTTCACACCCTTTGAAATTAATTATTTTAGATTTGCCTGCATTTGTTTCAAGTTTGAGGGAAAAAGAATAAAGGAGCAAGCTAATTCATTGTAGAAGTGGAATTTAAATTAGCACATGGAGCCTTGCAGGGTTTTAATGATTAATTTTCTCAGCTCTGTGCCACGCAAAACAATTTCTCTGCTTCCCACGATTAAAGCTGAATGTATCTGTGCCACATGTGTCAAGGCAAGCGTGTTTTCCTACATGTACAGTATGTGTGCGTTCATTACTCCTGCACCACTGAACCTCCCAAGAACTGACCAGTTGTTATCTTCCCTTGAACCCATCCGGTGACCTCAGCCCTTGACCCCGTGACCTTTTGTTCATGTGCTGCAGGCTTTGTACAACAGCAGGAAGAACAAATGTGCTGGTGTTTAAACAGGAACGAGAGGGATAATTTAGTGCTCTCTGCTGGGTTATTGGACATGGACAAGGTTGCATTAATACCAGCTCAACAGCATTTACTAAAACATTATCTTTTCACCCTCAACTTTCTTGAAAGTGTCAGAGCCGAACCTTTTCAACCTACAATTTGAAAATGAAGTTGAACCCAAAGGCCAAAAAAACAAGTCACAAACAAATCTCTCTTTTAAGAGGAAGGAAATGCACCTTGGATTTCAACATGCTTGCTGCCATGGTGATAGCCCAAACCTCTGTGCAACAGCAGCACATTAACCCCTCTTGACCCTCTATTCTCACCTGTGATAAAAGAGGAGGAAAAGAAGGAGGAGGTGCCCCCCTTTTCCACTGCGCCGCACTTTTGAGTACCCGGGCACCAGCAGGCCCTTGAGAGCCCACGGTCATTAGGAGCGCTTTATTCTTGGAGAGGTAGAGAAAAGGGGAGAAGAGGGAAAACGGAGAGGAGGAAGAAGAGCACGAAGCCTGAAAGACAATGTATGGTCAAGGCTGTAGACTTGTGGGCACTGGATGAGGACGAGACTGAGGCTGCGCTTTCAAGCAGAAGCACTGGGTAAGCCAGCTGCTTTTGGGGTTTTGTTTGTCTTTCATTCAAGGTAAAAAAAGGTAAGGGGAATGTGCTATGGCTAATTGGTCCAGGGCGCTGACTTACACACAGGACTGTGGACACAGGACACAGAGTTTCAAACTCTTTGTTCCTCATCTTATCTATTGGCCCGCTCACGCTTTGTCTGCGGAAAATGGAAAGAAGCTTTTTGTCGCTTGCCTGGGATTTATAAACCCCAAGAATGAATGAACTGGAGGGAAAAAAGACTATTAAGAATGCATGTATGATTTGAACATTATTTTCTCGTGTCTTTGCAACTACACAAAGGCTGTACTCCGCACATAAGAGCGTAGCGTGCAGTGACACTCTCCTGACAAAAAGGACTGGCTTCCATCCATTGACAAACAGCACTGGGGGACTAACCTTAACTTTCACTGGGAGCTAATCCGTCTAATAATCAATAATAAAGACTACCTTTGATCTTGGTCGGGGTCTTGATAAAGTTGAGAGGCCATGAATGACTGAAAAGCTCCAATGTGTTGTATGAGACCCTAAGAAGTAATAGAGGAAAAAAATTATAATAATAGCAAATACCACTCCCCAAAAATAACTGGGTGATGCTTATGCACATTTGATGATATGATGAAAATAAATGAATAATGCATTGGCTATCAATGAGGGAGCAGAAGACACATTGCTTCAGGCCATGGTTAAGCCTCTATTCATAAAGGGGAGACAGACACAAAGGCCCAAGGACTGTGGGAGTCCACCATCGGGAGGCAGGAATGAGGACACATGATTTAAGATGAAAACTGTTTTTTTTTTTTTTCTTTCCCCTCCTCGTGCACTTCATTCAGTTATATTTCTGATAATTAGATGTGTTATTAAGATTGTTGTTTGTTTATAGTTGGATTAGCCTTAAGAAGTCTAGATGTGGGAGTGAAGCCTAAGGATTATGGAGGCAAACAGTGTTTAATGCACTCCAGTATTGTTATTCTCATCTCTTATCTGCAATTTCCAAATGCTCCTTTCACCCCAGGTTGTTAATTTTATTTGAATCTTTTCTTCTGTATGTTTGATTAAGAAAAGTGTTTCTATGAAGAATTTTTTTAAAGGAAGCCTATAGTTTAGCTTTACTTTATTCTTGTGTGTCTTTTAAAACAGTAGAATAATTATGGCTTCCAATCCGTTTAGTGTCATGATCGCAACTCGCCTGATCAGGCATATGTTCATATAAAACTACATACACCCACCCACGCACACATGCACATAAATGCTACACATAAAGAAGGCTAAATTGAATGCGGACCAGATTAAGGAGGGGAGACAGGAATATCACTATGCCTGAAAACATGCAGAGAGAGCAGAATAGGGGGGCTCTATTCCTTTTCGTCCTTTTGAGCAGTGTTTGAGCTGTCTGCGAATAAAGATGTCTGGCACTGTTTGTTATTGATCACGAGTATTCGGAGAACAAAGCGTTAATCCTCATGAAGGCCCACAGTGAATGTGCTCTTAAGTTATTAGTTTGCGGTGTCTTCTTTTATCTGTGTTTCACTCACTTCTCCAAGATGATTTTCTCGCTTCATATTTAACCCTGAGAGATGAATACCCAGCTGACTGCGTGACCCAAGGCTGATTTACAATTCACAGCCAAAAAGCCCTGTTTTTTTCTGACACTGGGTCGGTCAGTGTGTGTAATTAGCTGCCGCTGGTTTTTGAACAATGTATAGTGAAGGCTGCTCAGCTTTTGATGGAATTTCTAAGAAACGTATAAGATAGCAGTGCATCATTTTCATGTACAATTAAACCATCATCCAGCTCTGAAAACAAAGTCATGTTACAAAACAGGGCAAAAGATATTTATTGTTATCAGTATTTGTTATCATCAACGCATTTATCATTTTAATAAAGTCATTGTCTAACCCTTCAGCGTCTTGACAGCTGTTTTGCTTAATGTCCACCCACAATATTTCAGCCTTTCATTTTTTGCCATATTTTTCTTAATTTCACACTAGGAAAAAGGAAAAAAAAGTTCTTGAATATTAAACCACTGATTTTACTGGCCTTTGACTGCCGGTTAACACTGCTCTTTTACATTAACCTTATACCCAGAATGCCTTTCAGCATTCAGAAATAATATTTAAAACCAGAGCATTGAAAGTTAGATTTCATCCAAATAAGGTTTTGCAATTTACCGAGATTCTATCCTAAACAATTATGCTTCTGAACACACATCAGCTTGTTTGTTGTCCGTCTGAGATGAACATGAGATATAAGGAAAGAGTTTTTAGGGACTTGCTGATACAACAACATATCATACCAAACACAATATTAGATTTGTTTGGAAAAATGTTCCTTCTAGTTTTTTTTAATCATATGTAAAAAAAAAAAAAAAAAAATAGACTATATAAGGTTACAAATACTTTGTGAGAATAGAATAGAATAGAATAGAAGTTGCCACATAGTTATACAAAAGTATGAATATAACTAACAAAATACATATAAATTAAGTGAAAAAATTGAGTTTTCATGTATTTATTTATTTTTCCAAAAACTTTGTACTTTCACTCCCTACACCTGTACTTTCTTTCACTACTTACATTGCAAACTTGTCATTTACAACTTCGATTTAATAGGTTTGAATAGATTTTAATCTGTAGTGTTTCATCTTCACTTCCAGAGTGGTTTCAACCTCAACGAAAGCAGCACTTTTCTTTGCAGCAAACTGAAAGATGGTCCCTTGGTGTATCTGTCAGTGTATATCACACTTGAAAACAACACAAATGATATATGCATATAAAGAAACAGAATAAAAACAACATAGAAGATGTAAACAAGCATGAAAGGGAGATTGAACCACAGAGAGAAAACGTCATGTTGTAATGTTTCTGTTGTTGACATTGATAATTCATTTGAAAATTGGAGTGATGTTAATGTTCATTATTTGCTGTTTATCATTTTACGAATGGTTATAATTACATGTAGTTCAGTTTGTGGAACAATTACTTTTGCACTTTGTGTACATTTCAGAACCTTTACTTTTTCTCTGCAATAAAGTTGTCAGTAGAGAGTCTTTTTTTATCTGCTGGGTTTGACAAAGTGTCACCTTTTGCCACCTCTGCTAAAGATTAAGGATAGGAAAGCATTTGGCCACGGTTACACGATAACATTCACCTCAAAGAAAAACATGTCTATATGACACACAATGCATCTTTCACCATTAAATGTGCTTTTTGTTTTAAAGGTTTACATAAATCATCCTTTGTCTCATAACTCAGCATCACGATAGACTTCATCGAATAGAGTCAGAATGTTCAACATCAAAACACACATAACGTTGTACTAATAGTAAAATGTTATTAATGTAATACTTTTCCTACAAAATGTATCTGACATTTAGCCGATGAAGTCTGTGCTTTTTACTTCTGCATTATCATGTCACTAATTTAAGACAGGATTATTTTCTTCTTCATTTTTGTAACCAATTTGTGTTGCAATATAGGGAAATGTGCAGGAAGAGCACCACTTGATGTTTTGTGGAATGGTGAAGAATGTAGCAGGGCCTGGAGGCCAAGGCTTGAACCTGCGTCTGTTTCGTGTCAAGTTAGATTTCTTGTTAGGGGGGGTCGGGGGCACCCTGGCATTTTCACTTCTGAGGGGTTTTGTTTATATGGCCGAAGGACTCTGCTCAGTCTCATCAGCCCTCAGCAACTGAACGCCTCCATCAAAGGTCCCACAGAGACAAGAATCCTTCTTCCATTTTTTAAGATGAGAAACCATGCTTGGATTTCACACTTTTTTCTTCTTTTTCAGAACTTTATTATTGAAGATACGGAATAAATGTTTAACCAAAATGGCACTTTCTGTCAGCCGAGGGACATTTAGTCATCAGCAACATTTCAAAGCACCGGCCAGCTAAATGTTTTGACATGTCATTACAGGGCATCTGATGGAAAGGGCAGTGACATACAGTGACCATTCCACCACTGTTAAAACGCGTTACTTCACCCAAGCTCCACGCAAGTCATATGGACCAATGACACAACTCCTGCCAGGGCCCCAATGTCCTAATGTCACACATGTCCCAACAGTTTTACTTCAAACTTCCCCCTCACTTTCCCCTCATCCATTCCTGCCCCCTCCCTTGCCAACCCCCACCCCGTATTCCCTCCTTCCTTTAACACACAGCCTCACAACATCCACTCCCCCTTCGCACCACCAACTCTCTGTTTTTTATTTCTCTCACTTACACTCCTCCTGTCTGTCTGTCTGTCTGTTTGCAGGCCCGTCTGTTAATCTTTCTTATCGTGCTTTTCATTAATCCCTTTGCTTCCCTCGTCTCCATCTTGCCCCCTTGTTTCTCCCTCATGCTTTGTCCCTGTTGTAACATATGTTTAGACTGGCATCCTATCTCAGAACCGCTGCGGGACTTGTCCGCTTCATGTCGTGTGAGGATGGACGTTTGAGGAGTCCTCCAGGCATCTCTCTTTGTCACCAGCGCTTAGCCTCAATGTTACCGTGAACCCGCAAGAAATACCGTCAGAATGGCTGGCACACTTAGCCTCACAGTGTGTGTATACTGCTGTGGCGATAAACGAGTGTGAGAAGATTTGTACATGCACACATACACACACACACACACATACAAATATGAGCAAGAACACAGGATAAAAGACAGACAAACATGCATGTGTGCACTTACACTCCCATTTGCTCACCCTTCACCCCGTTTTTGGCCTTACCTACTTCCCACCCGTGTATCTAACCAGGGTATGTGGGTTTCCTTCGGTCACAATGGTGGTTTTGTCTTGAGGTTGTGCTCTGACAGTTGTCACAGAATGATCCCTCCCGATATGTTAATTGGGTTGACAACCGATGAAGCCGTATTGGAAATTAAGAGTTCCTTTGTCCTGTTTACGCTTTACAGCCTTTCAGACCTGCTATCTGAGCCAAAGCAATCCCAGAGATTAGGTGGTTCCTCATTCAAGCTACAAAAGCTTCAGAATATTTCCCACATATGTCATGCCATTTATCCCCCTCCACCATATCACCATATCCATTTATGAATGCAAAGACAATGGTTTGAGAGGCTGGGTGCTTGGGGACATGCTAATTATGATAACCATTACAGTGCTTATTGTTAATTTTTTGAATAGTGCTAGAGAAGCGTCCTAAGCAGTTTTACCCGAGCTTCAAGATTTCTCATTGAGGGTTAAAGTTCTATGTTATTTTAATTGGTCCCTTTCATGATTTTTGCTTTAAATATGCAGTGACATTTGGACATAACGCAAAGCAAGCTCTTCCATCATAAATTCAGGGATGGAAGGATCCTTGCGATACTAATCTGCCCACCTAGTCCAGCGCTCCTGTCCAAGCTGCTTTTCTTCTTCTTCTTTTTTAAAGCCCTGCAGCAGCAGGCTTTGCTCACACCTCTTTTTCTGTAAGATTTAGTGTGGTACAAATGGACTACAGTCAGCTGCTCTGTGCTCCATTTTCAAATAGACAAAACAAGGATTCTGTATTTTGGGGGCAAATCAACTTTCCTTTGGACTCGTGAAAACGACTCATCATCCTAGGATCAGCTGGCACAAAGAGCAGGCCATTTTTAGCGAGCTGATCTTTCACTGCCAGGAAAAAGACTATCATAGGACGAATAAGACTCTTTGAATCGGATTCAAAAAGCGACTCTCAGTCTGCTTTTCATCTCCATAAAGACCCTTATATAGCAGTCAGGCAGTGGATGAAGAGGGGAAAGACTGTGTAGTAAAACAGAAATATTGCTCTGCTTGGTGTTGAACTTTGTCCAGTTCTGTAATGCCTGTAAATGTGTCTCATAGGTAAGGGGATCACAGCCTTGGCCAAAGAGCCACAATAAAACACTCCAGTTCCTCTGACACAGTAAGGGCTTTTTCCTTCTTACCCAAAATGTTTTAGAAGAATACTGTAGTTAAAGACATTAAGCTAAGAGTGAAGTTACAGAAAGAAGCCTAAAGTTATTTGAGCTCAAGTTAAAATCCGGTGAGAACAAAACATTCAGGTAATTTGATATTAAATTATATATAATACAATGGTATAATGTATAAATTTTATATTACATTCTGTTGAGGTTAGAGGGTAAAGTTTTGGCAATGGTTAAAAGAAAAAAAAACTGCATAGAATGACTGTAAATGTGCTGACAACTAAAAAGGACAGTTTTAGCAGCATCTGCTCGTTATCTGATGTTACATATAAGGAGGTTATGTAATCACACAGATCTGTTTGTTGGGTTATCTCATCAGTGTTAAGCAAAAACTACAGTGCCAAATTTCTATAAAACCATCCAAATTTTTTTCCAATGAAGTTTCATGAAAATCTGTGTAATTTCTGTGTAATCCTACTAACAAAGAAGTGAACAAATAACAAACCAATAAAAAAAAAATAAAAAAGAATCGTTTGATTTTTGTTTAAAATAGATAAACTAGATAAAAACGCAAGCCTTGCTTACTTTTTTAATTTATATTTTTTTTCTTTCTATGGCCTCTGGATTCTAATTCAATCATGCCAAAGTGTTTTAAAATGTTCAACACCTAGAGCACATTAAAAGGATGGAACAAATATGCAAGTCGGTCAACCTGGAACTGTCATTTCAACCATCAGACTCACAAAATTTCATGAGACCAAGCTGCCTGCACCGAGAGGACATGAAAGGAAAAGGAAAATGCCTGTGGCAAATTCAGGAACAGTCCTTCTCTAACGCCCACTAACTTACAGTTTAGTCCTGCTGCTAATCATTCAGTCTAGAGTTGAAGTCATTTCTTGGTCATCCAGAGGTCAAAGCCTGCACTAAAGGTCGGCTACATTGACCTCATCATTACAGCTAAGATTTCCTTTCATCTTGGGGTCAGCTAATTGCTAACAGCTAATCACCAATTCTTGACTGCTCTTTGACACCACTCAGACACTTGCTAAGTGTACTATGAAACATTTTCATCATGTTACTTTAGAGTGTTGAAAAACAGGGGGGAAAGAAATAGATGAATAAGGCAGCAAATGAAAGAATAAAAATAATCTCTTGATTAGTTGCCCTACATTTTTAAAATTATCCACTGTTTTGGGCATTAAATAAAATAAGCATAGTGGTAATAGAGGATAATCAACTGGCCCCATTCTGGCAAGTTCTTCCATGTAGGGCAATTGAACAAAGTGCGTCTGAATTGAAATCAGGTCGTTCCTGGGGGCCACTGGTAATGAACTTGGCGAGGAGATAGGGAGCAGAGAGGAAGAGAAGGGAGGAGGGCCGAGAGTTTCAGTTAAGCTGACCTCGGTTGTAACGCTACAGCAGAATAGCATGTGCTCAAACTTGGCTACACTAACCTTTTTCAGCTAACGACTGCAAAGTGCTGTAAGTAATGACTATAAGTGATGATCCTCACTGAAAGCGTTAAGTGAACAGAGCTTTAACAGCAGCTCTGAAAGGAGGGCTGTCATTGTGACATTTTCTGGGCTTCTGAATTGCACAGAGCACAGGTGGACTAGTAACTGTCATCTGCTAAATATACTGAAACACACACATTTACAACCATTTGCATTTATTTATTTTGTTTTTTGCTTCTGATTTGCAGCATCGTAGGGTTGTACGTTTGAATTTAAATATGATATTTGTTGAAGCTGGCGTATGTGGCCTAGTATTCCTCATACAGGAATAACTACACAGGAAGCAGCAAATATGCATTTGTGAATATATAGCCACAATACGTTGGGTTTAAGATTGATCGTGAATTTGACCAGTATCCCTCATCTCAATCCCCTGTGCATACATAACTGCCTCATCTGCTCTTCTCTCCCTTCTCCTCTGCCTGTCCGGGGGCCTAATTTAGCCTTAGTAGGCTCTCCTGGTGCCTAAGAGAATTCTCCTTTATGCAAGCCAGGTAAAATAAGAGCGCAGCATGGATGAGGCCCCTCTCCATCATGGTGGATGGGGGGAGTCACGGGTGACACCCCCTGATCAGGTGTGCATGCGTAATGGCCGTCCCAAAATAATCACTGCTTTGAATAATTTCCCCGCTCTGTCTCTCGCCCCATGATTCTTGCTGCTTCGACTCGTTTTGTGGCGGGCATCCCATAAATCCTTGCGGTAAATGTAAATCAGTGGGCCGGGTGCGTCTGACAGATGGGGGCTGCAAGGAGTCCTGGGAGATCTCTCCTCTCACCTTTCCCTTCAGCTGGAATGGATGAATCACTAGCCAGGCTAGCTAAATAGCATTAGTGCGCGTCCCTCACTTAAGAAAAGAGTGAGATAGGAGGCTACGATATGAGCCAACACGATGAAAAAAATATAAGAAGGGGTCATTTGATCACGAGTGATGAAGTAAAATGTACCGGTAAGAGGGATGTGCATTTTCTGAAAACAGGGAGAATGTCAGTAAACAGAAATGCGCTTTATTGTTGTTATGATGAGGAAATGAGGTTGTGCAGGTGGAGGAGACACGGGCTCGCGGATCTTTGAGCTGTCAGCTCCTTGGAGGATTGGAGATCTGAGGGGTGGAGGGGAAGAATGAGGAGGAGGCTGGGAGGGCCCTTTCTTGGTCCCCTTGGCTGTCTGTGGAGCAGAACCCATCTCTCATTAAGGGAGAGTGCCGAGGAGACACTTGAAAGTGACATTCACCCTCCCTCCACCCCCCTCCCTCCATTTTAGAGATGCTATGCATGACGGCCACTGCCACTCAGCTAGCAGGGTCACCTCTTTCCCTCTCTGTCTCTCTCCCTCTCTCTTCCTTTGCCTGGGGGAGAATATCAATGCCATAGTGCTTTTGGCAGATATACATACAACACCTATATGTTTTAATGAAATCCATCAATTACAGACCCCTTACAGAGAGTAAGATGGCAACAGTTGTAAAAGACCAAGAAAATGGAAGGAAACTGAGGGAGAAAATGATGGACATTCCTTATTAGAGATGTGGAGGATGGGGTGGAGCCTGATAATATGCAAAGAGATGAAACGATCTGTGTTCTTGATGTGGGAATGAAGAAAGGAGGAGAGGAATCAAAGGCTGCAGCCCGCTGTGGGGTCAGGGGCTCAGGAGCTGGATCATCTCTGCTGTGGCAGAGTGTCGATTTTCGCCCCCAGTTCTAACCTCAGGCCTTGACTCCTCTGCTCATATCCATCTCTTTAATCTGGGGAAGCTCCACCTAACGAGCTGCATAGTTCATTGAGTCAAGGGACAATGGATGCGTCTGTACTCCATTGTCCCTGCCTGACCATCATGCATCGCTCTCTACGGTTACGATCAATGTATCACCTCATTATCGCCATGTTTTTGGACCTCATATTTTTCCCCCTTGTTCTGTAATTACTTGACAAAACATGATTATGGTCTTTAAAAAAGCATTTCCTGTTGACTTCCTAGGCCAGTCGTTGTCTGTCCAGTGGTCATGTTTGCCCTGTAATCGCCACCGGCTGCTTGAACCCTACTCTCAGCCAATGAGGTTCCTCTGCCCTGCCAACACAGCCCATAAATAAATGACCAAAATGGCCCCGTGGTGCTGTCATACTTCTTAACTGAGCAAAGCACTTGTAATTAAATTCACACAGATATGCTGAAGCAAAACCCACCCTGTCTGCAGATTCAAAACACTCCAAGCTGGAAGGGTGTTATACTGTATGCAATTCATATCCAACCATAAATCCTGACAAAACTATACACTCATAAAGGCGATATAAATGGCTGCAGACACATATGCTCACAAGAAACCAGAGTCCTGTAAGTAATTTGTTGGAGAATCCTTTCATTTGCTAACTATCTGTTTGTCACTCTGCCTATTTTGGACGAGGCTTAAACACAGTTGGGTCAGTGGTGAGACCTCAGCTATGGGTTTTGATGAGAAGGCAAAGAGGAGCAAATGTTCAAATGTGCCCGAGCCTGGACACTGTAATGCCAGGAATCGTTGCGGTGAATTATCTCAAGATAGCTGACTATGGTGTTTGCTGTAATTACTGTAGTCAAGCTAAACATCTTGTATTTGATACACTCAAAGCATTAAAAACAAATTGTTTGAAACTAGTTCCACTAAGATGCCTGTATTATCATAATCTGATTTTTACTCTGAAATGTCCCGCAATTAAGGGAGTTCATTATTACGTCTTTCCATTTGCCTACCACATTAACAAGAAATCTGCACTTTTTGAATCAAACACAAATCTCTTCTTTTAGATTACACTTAGAGCAGATACAAAGTGCATATTCTTGGCTATTTTCTCTTTAGTGCAGTCCTCATCACACTGGCTGAGCGGGAGAATAGCCAGTGCCCGTGTGAGGGATAATTTGTACCTTCTCAATGAATGAGGAGGACAGGCAAATTACTGGCTGAATAAGGACTGCCTGTGGATCCCACTGTCAGAAAGAGAGAGGAGGGCAGAGAAGGAGAGTGTAATTATCAACTAGCAAAGTGCATTCATATCCTATCACAAAAGGATTGGGATGTGGGTGGAAGGGAGAGAGAGCAAGAGAGAGTGAAGGAGGTTGAAAAATGGAGAGAGATATGGAGAGGGGGAGGGACGCGAAGTGAAGGACTCCTGGCCAAATGGATGCAAGGCCGTAAACAGGGTTAAAAACAGCCTTCTATGGTCTGGCTCCATGAATGCAGACACATTAAGACCTTTTAGCCCAACGCACAAGCACCTCTTTGGAGTTAAAGACGAGGAGAGCCAAGCAACGAGATGGAGGAAGACGAGGAGAGGCAGGCAGGAGAGGGGGGGCTAAAGGAGTCTGGTTGTGGGCTTACAATCAAACGCACCCATTTTAATTTGAATAGACTCAGATATGTTATGAGGAAGGTGGGTTAGAAGGACATTTTTTTTCCTCCCCTTCTTCTTTTCTTATTTGGAAGCTGACACCGCAGAACAAAGCTATTCTATTAGCGACCTTGGACTTTATTGACAAGCCTACCATTACCCATACTTCCCGAGGTCTGTGGGGTCAGGGGTCACAGGCGGACGGCTTGAGGGGGGCTGGTGAAGGCTCTGGAGAGCACATTTAGAGAGCAGGGACACCTGTAGGGTCGCATCCAGTTCAGAACGTGACCATGAACAACACTAAAACCTTTTGAGAGGGAGCAGACAATACAGGCCTAGTCTCTAACAACTCCTCCACCTCCTCCTCCACCTCCTCCACCACCTCCTCCTCACCCAAGCTTTTTTTCAGACTACCACACATGGCTCCATAATAATGCACAGAATGCAGTTTACTGGCCATGATGTTTGAAATTTGTGTGTAATTTCAAATGTACATGTGCAGTTATGCGCATTTATGTGTGCTTGTGCATAATTTTTTGTGTGTGTTTGCATGTGTGGAGAAGGTCATGGGTTTGCAAATCGCTATAAAGTTCTCTAAAATGGCTGGAAATAAAATCCCAAGAAATGTCAGTTTGTGTTGAGGCAGAGCAGGGTGAGTGTCTGGTCACAGATAATCCCGAAAACACTTTCATTCACTCTGATTTTCACACAGTCAATCATGGCATTATACTGGACTATCGTCAATCAAAAATCCAATGGAGTACATAGCAGTGGATGAAACCAGATGCTAACACACACACAACACACACACAGTGTGTCAGGGAGGCAGGGTTCAGGCTACTGAGGGCTAAGTGATAGCAGCATGCATTTGATATATGTGACACTGCAAATGGAGGGCATCAGTGCTGTTTGCTGGCACAGCATGGCAGCGTGTGGTGCACCGCGGGCAACTGGCACACCAGCCAAGCCTGGCATACACACTCTCTGAATAAGGAAATTAATCCCCAGTGGGTTTACTCTGTAAGTCAGAATGTGTGTTTGTGCATGCATGTGCTTGATTTGACGCAATACTTGTACAGCATGAATGATGATAAGTAAAAATGTCACTGTGTTTTGCATATTCTACATGACATTCATCCATATTGTGTGGATGTGTCATTTTAATACATACCGCAGACATTTCATTGATATATGTGCATATATATAGTCTTGCATGCATATATAAGTCTGTACAGATTCAGATGTGTGTGTTTATGTGTGTGTGTGTGTGTGTGTGTGTGTAGAATCTACATGTGCCATGTTTTTGCTCCCTGGCAGTCAGGTCCATGGCGGTGGCAAAGCAATCAGGTGTTGCTGCATATGTTCCTGGTGTCAGCTCCCTGTTTTCCCCAGCGGGCAGGCCAACTTATTGCCAGCCTCGTAATAGGAGGGCTGGGCAGGGGCCATGACTACCACTTGGCACACAGCACCGCCAATATGGCTGGCTTTTTGTTCTACCTCCCTCTGAAACTTAACCACTTCTGTGCCAAGATTGATTGCCGTGAATTTGCATAGCATCGTTACTGCCGCACGTGTCACCGCAGTTGTCGGAAATGTCTGTCTTTATTGAAGCATTAATCACAAGACCACACAGTAAGTTTACCCTGATGTAATGAAAATATTTAACATAGCGAATGGTAATACAGAAGATCTAACATTGACATGTATTGGATTCATTAAACTTCTTACCAGTGGTCTAGTGTTTGCCAGTCCCATCTTTAACCGTTCAAAATGTACACAAAATTTAAAGCAATAATAACTGATTTTAATATGAGGGAAACGTAATTGAGTAAAGCATTTGGTGTGATATTAGTACTTAAATTAAGCAAATAATGAGAATTTTTCTGACAACTTCACCTGTCTTTAAGTGTGATCTGATAATAATGAGGTGAAGTGTTTGTACATTTTGTACTTTCTCACCTTCTTTCACACTTATTAAGACTTCTTCTTAGGCTCTGTATCTCAGGATATCTGATAGCTTTTTCTTTCTTTTTTTCCCCCCTTTCTTGCTCTCTTACATTGTACAAGACTTAATGAACCACCATGATATCTGTAAATCATGACTGTAGAACACTCCCATCATACCTTTCAGTATTTAACTATCTGAATGTTTTACAAGGCAGTTACAGTAGAGAACAAGAAGTCTGCAAATGTAAAAATGAAAGTTTGTCTTTAAGGGTGTGTGCATTTTGACATTAGACAAAATATTTTTTTTCCAATGAATCAAATCAATCCCATAATGTGCAGGCACTGAACAGTATGAGATCAGTTACACATGAAAAAAAAACACTGTAACGTACTGTCATGGCAGACGTGCACATAACAGTGACATGTTTCAGCCATGTGCCATATGGACTGAAGTCATTTTTTGCCTCTTCATCCTTGCCTTATTTCCTTCCCTGTGTGAGCTGTGTCCGAGATATTCCACAGCCCTGGGGCCTTGTCTTTGACAAGGGGAGCACATTGTTTATTTTCCCCTGCTGGCCACACACACACACACACACACACACACACATGCACGCACACACACACTAACACACACACACACATATATATACACACAGATGTATGTATGGACATGAACGTACATTCACACAGTCACACATATAGATCTTTATTAGTCATTGTATATGCAGAAAGTCAGCATGCTTTTTGATGTGCATATCGATAAAAATATGAGCATGTCTATATACATGCATGCACACGTAAACATGATCATGAGCACACACACACACACGCACACACACACACACTTACAGACCATGCGTGGCCTGGTCAGAGCAGCCAGGGTCAGCGGCAGGGCAGCCTGTACCGCTGCACATCTCTGTTATTCATCCATGTCATTCAGGCCAGGATCACGAGGGAGGGGTGGAGGGGTGGATAGGAGGGAAGGAGAGGCTTGCATGGCTTACATTCAACCCCCACACTGTTGCCCTCTGCTCACCCATTGCCTCTAGCAGAGGCCACCCCTCACACACATACACATGCAAACTCTCATTCCCTCCTTTACCACCTCAGCCCCCAGGCCCCAGTCCCTGCTCCTCAAGCATGGGTCAGTGCAAAAAAGGATGCATGGCAAAGGACAGATAGACCCAAGGCAGCCGGGACCCCGTCAGACCTGACCATGAACAGAGGGAGGGAAGACACAAGGAAGCAGATGAGATGGAACAGTCAGTGTGTGGCTAATAAGTTTGAACAATTTTGACTGATTTGAAAGGTGATTTTGACCAATCTGATATTTTCCACATGAATACAACATTTCATACATATACTGTATATAAAAAAAAAACATTCCTTAATAGTTGTAATATGATACAGAGTAAAGTATTAGAGTCTAACAAGGCAATTACTTCCACTGATATGGCAAACACGTCTGTTATGTGTCACTAGGCTGCTTGCGCTAATTGATGAGGAAAACACATACAAACATGTGCACACATACACTGTCTCTCTAGGGTGTGAAGATGAGCGCGTCATTAGGAAAGGCTCACATGCATTTCAGAGGAGTGCTACTAATCCAGCATGAAATTCAATTTAAAACTTGGAGCGCGTCTCCTCGCCCTGCTTTGATACAGCGCCAGATACCGAGAGTAGCCGGAGAGCCACGGCTGCTGAGACCAGCCCATTTTGGTGTGTCAGTGGTTGTAAACACACGAGTACCCCAAATAAACAAACACATGAAAAATATGTTATGTTGTGGCTACTCAGTTTGTTTTCTGTTTTGGTTGCACACTATAACGCAAAGACCTGGAAATATTTCACAGCTGTTTTTATTATTTTTTTTGTTTTTTAGTACTGTTAATCATCACCATATGAACAGCAGATGGTTATAAATTAGGGGTCATTTAAACAGAATAAACTTCATTGAATTTAGAAAAATCTTTTACAGGCTTTTTATTCTGACATCTCAAACGGCACTTCTTGTCGTATGTCTAAACCTGTCCCACACACCCATTTATTGTTTTTTGTGCCGCCCTCTTTTCCACCAGATACCCATGACACCATCATACTGTAGGTACCAGGTGGATCTGTTGAGCAACAGGACCTGCAGCAGATCCTCACTGAAGCCTTCCCCAAACCACAGCCTCTTGGCCGGCTCCAACCTTTTTATCTATGCGTCACTTCTCCCACTTTCACAATCAATAAACACCGTTTGCACATATTTGAGGTCCTCCCTCATGAAGGAGCACATTGAAGCTTCACTTTTCATGGTTGCCAAGGCGTTACTTTGCAAGATAAAATTGTTTAAAAAAAAAAAAAAAAACAATGGGTGAAAAATGACCTGTCAGTCAGCAGCCTCCTCCAACAATACCGCCGCTGGCCCCGCCACTCTTTGTGCTCTGGCAGCGAACAGGGCCCCCTTCTATCCCAGAGACTGGGGTTAAAGGTCGGTGTGGACCTCTGGACATATCCTATGATAATACCCTGGGCTATGTCATGTGAGAGGGGGTGTGATGTGCGTAAATGAGAAAGAGAGAAAAACAGGCAGAATGATGAGAGGGAGATGAGAAGTAAAAAGCTTGCATCTAAGAAGGACTGGAAGGCACAGATCATGAGATCAGCATGCAGGTCATCTGTTTTGAAATCCATTTACACGATTCATGCCCTGGGTTGTCAAGTCCATACTGCTCCCCTCCGTCCCAGAGCCCCCTCCATATCCCAGTCCTGACAGTGTTTTCCTCCTTCACCGCAGCCCTTCTCTGGCTTTTGATAATTAAAGAGGGCATTTTGACTGGGAGCAACAAGAAAATGGCTGCCACATTTGTTGAAAAGGGCCAAGAGAGCATGATGGGATGCAGAGTTGCATCCCACAGTGCTGAACATTAACATTGACATTATAAAATACATGGTCAGTACATGCTGGGATTAGCTTTGAGCTTTACGTGTCAAAAAATCCATTAAAATTGTTGAAGAAAATTTTTAAAAGGGACTCCCATTAAAATTACTGTGACAACTGTATTGTATTCTTGTTTAAGTTAAAGGAGTTAAAGTGTCTAAGAGGTTTAGAATGTAGTAAAAACGTAGTGTTATACATATATTGTCAATATGAATACAGTATTCTTTACAGTATTCATGTTTAATTAGAAGTTATTTTAATGAAATATAGCCCTATAACTAATGAAAATGACATTAAATTCATGGTTAGATTGCTACATATTAGTTTAGATGAAATTTTTATGATGTAAAAAAACATTCCACTCATTAGAAAAATCTGAGTTGTCAGAAAAAAAAAAATCAGAGGCTAATGGGAAAAAAAACCAAAAACATTCATCCTCCTCTAAAATAAGTTAGAATTTCACTGGACTGACCCTGTAAGAAAACCAATCTTCGTCACGTGATTCATTTTCATTCTAGGTAATTAGAAAGGTTTTGTATGTTGAGCTCGTATTACCAGCATAAAGGTTGTGACAAATCACACATTGTATTCTTTCTCGTGGCCTGAATACCACCCCATGTCTTCACTGCCTGAAGAGGTGATGGTGAACAATGGCCATGCTAATAAATAAAAAAAGCAGGCTATCAACTGTCACTGCTTCGCCTTGCACCCTCGCATCACATGACCCACATGCTGGACGGGATGTCACAGCTAGCGTGGCCTCATTTGCATAAGACAATCACCCCTTTTTCGGACGCAGGGCACAAATGTTGTCTAGACGACACGCATCAGACGGGTGAATCCCTAGACACGCACACACACATACATACACATAATGCCTTCACCCACCCACAGACACACGCATAACCACCTATATCTATATCTAAATGCATCCATTCACACACACTGACACTTCAAACAGCCCAGACAGAGCCTTTAGCCATGGTAAGATGATAAATCAACTCCAGGTCTGCCTCAGCTTGATTCACATGCTGTATCAGTGTGGTGTGCTGGATCAAGCTTGAGAAAGTATTAAATACATCACACATATGCAAATCCCTACTGATGGAATGACAGGATGGCCCAGGCAGTCATTTGGATATGTATATGGACCCTTAGTTTGGAGATTATGTGATTATTCTGGTCTATGTGCCATAGAGGGTCAAAGGGACAATTCCTTTGATATGAGATATCTGTTGATGTGATGACAATGAGCGATGACAGTGCATGCAATTACATGTCTATAACTGTGAGTGCATGGACGTGTGTGTTGGTATCAGTGTGTGATCTGTTTGTATAGCGTAGTGGACGGTACCCCATGATTGTTTGATGTTTGTATTAGTCCAGCTGTAATGAATGTTGCAGCAGCAGGACTGGTCTCTGGAGAGCTGATTATATCTGTTTGTCATCTGTGGTGAGGGTGATCCTGTGACACCAGAATCTACACAGCCACTTTCTGATGTGGGCACCTGAAACAAAAATGTGTGTTTGTGTGTGTGTGTGTGTGTATATGTGTCATTGTGAGAGGAATTTATGTGAAATGCTTTGAGAAAATCCACACAGTGTCTGACGGAGCTGTCATCGCACCGTGCATGCGGTATATTATATTAGTTTGTAACCGTGCACGTGCGGATTCAACTTCCTGTCCATGCCCTTCTTGCATGTAAAAGTGGCACTAAACAGTCTGCTGTCACGTCGGCAACACTAATGGTGTGGGATGTTGATATTAGTGCCGCGGTAAAAGAGGAAAGAAAAACTGAGACGGCCAGTAGGGAAATAGAACAAAATGAGATACGACAAGAGAGGAGATGGAGGGATGACCAGAGAAAACATATGGGTCACTTCACTGCTGTCCAAAAGGGTCTCATTTATCCTCCCCCTCTTTTCCCCACATGGCCAGAGGGCAAACTTTAGCTCTGCAATAAGACAGCATCGCCTCTGTCAGGATGAGAGCAGTTGTGACTATGAGAGCTGTTGCTGCAGACAGGAGTTCGCTATTGTTGGCTGAGGGCGTATGTTGTAACTCACCACGGTGGGCCAGACTTGTCTTGGCTACAGAAGCTTGCAACAGCGCTAATCAACACCTTACTATTCGCACACTAAGCTAGCAGTCATTAACACGTATTTGGGTTGTTTGCATATCTGTCAGCACTTTGCAATTGAGCCGAACCCTTTAGCAAACAGTAGACGGCGGCTGAAAGGATACTTTTTTTTTTTGTTGTATTTGTTTTGCTTTGTCAAATTCGAAGATTACATGCATGACTTTGAGCCTCAAAAACCTGAAACTTTGGATACATGAAGGTTGTTTGTAACTGAAGCACAGTCCACTTGAATTTTTTTCATACAAAAAAAATATTAATTCATTATTTTCAATTCAAAATCTGTTTTATTTACATGTTTTGTAACTTTTTTTTTTTTTTTACAAACCATCAATGGAAGTAAGTGGAACAGTAAATAGTACAGAAAAAGGATTTAAACACCCTATCCGATGAAAGAAATACCATGTGTGTCCTTTGAATAATATAGATAGTGTATGTACAAATATTTGGGTTTTACTTGCAGGTTAATTTTCATAAAAACTAAACTAAAGCATTGAACTCTTGACCTCTTTTGCGGACATTAGAATATCTTTCATTTCCAGCTGTCGCACCTCAGCACTTTCACTGCAGGCACCCATGGAGGCAGGAAGGTTGTCCTGCTCGAAGGCACTCCAGTACACCCGGCACATGTTTTTCAGTTGAAAGATCTTCTTTCCCACCACTGCACCACCATGCCTCTTTACAGCTTCTTCCCAGGGAACGTTTGGGTGGATACCATTGAGCCTGGATTAGCCCTGCTTGCACGCACAAACATGAGCACACGGACACATATACACATATACATAAAGCTGCATATGCACCACTAGTCTTGTTTTATCCGCACCCTCGGTGAGAGAAACCAGTCTTTAATCATTTCATAAGATCATTTGCCTGGCAGATATGCCTCAGGCTTTTCCCATTACCCCTGGCTGCCTTGACCTAGATATGTGTGTGTGTGTGTGTGTTGTGTGTGTGTGTGTGTGTGTGTGTTGTGAGTGTGTAGATGTGTGAATATGTGACTGTGTTAGATGGAGAAAAGAGCGATGACTTTAAGTCCACGCATGGCTGTGTCCAGTAGTGGTTAAAATACAAATGGACATCTTGCATATTACAACACTAATGAAACATTAATCATATCTATGGAGCTCGATTAACTATTTCTTTGCATCTTTTTAGGGTATTTCTGACAAAAAAAATCACTAACATACACAAGTATTTGTCATGAATTAAATAGTCAACATAGTGGCAACTATTAAAGTATGATTTATGATGGTTTGCAATGAGTTTAGCACTGATGTCAATTCTATTTTGGAGCATAACACAGGATTTTACATTTCTTACCAAAACATTAACCTTTTGAACTTTTTAATTAAAGTGCAGACCATAATATCAGGATAATGTTTCACTATCCCCACACCCAGTAGATCCACTGTATAGCATACAATTCAGAATTTTTCTATTTGCATTATCTTGTTTGTTCACATCATTCTTACGGTAAAACAGGAGTTTACTTTTTAGTTTCTGCTAGTCAGGTATTAGGCTCATGAGACAACCTGAAAACTATTCGAGTCAATTTGTAATGGAAGACCAATTTAAAGTTTATTTATAATGTATAATGCAGAGATCACATTAAGCTCATAAAACTCTCTCAAAAGTCTCTCAAAAGTCTTATTGTAATTTCCAAAGATGAAGATGCATTAATGTGTAAAGCAATTTACAGTTCTAGCCTTATTTTGCAGAAAAGCTCTTATCTGGTTGCCGGGCCATGAGGTCACTTCCTCCATCCAGTTCCAATCCAATCCAATCCAGCTTTATTTATAAAGCACTTTAAAACAACCACAGAGGACCAAAGTGCTGTACAGAAGACTAAAATAAAGAAAAGCACAATAAAAGAATAAAATATAAAAACAAATTAAAAGAGAAAGAGTTCAATTCTGTTCATTTCTGTTTTCAGTCTGCTGCAGTTCTGTTCGTAAAACACATCTAGTTGTCATTCTGTCACTTTCCTTCTGAAGATAAAGAGCAGAGGAGATGAAGAAGTTTATTTGTAAAATAGGTTTGACAACAGCTAATATTGGTACATTAGTTCACATTGCATTGGCCAAACCCGATCTATATATTGATCTCCTTACAGAATAACTTTTATGTGGCGTGAAATGTCTTTACACTTGTATTTTGTTTTGTCGGCCCTTTATTTAAGTGGTTTCAAGCACTGCAAAAATCTAAATCTTAACAAGTGTATTTTTCTCATTTCTAGTCAAAATATCGCATCACACTTATATAAGACATAATCACCTAAAGAGTAAGATAAGACCAAGATAATTTTCACTTGTTTCATTGGCAGATTTTTTGAATTTTTGTTTTGTTGCTTAATTGAAGATTTTTCTTTTTTTTTTATTAATTCAAGCAAAAAACAAAATCTGCCAGTGGAACAAGTGAAAATTAACTTGGTAAGATTTCTTGAAATAAGATTTTCAAGATCTATTGTCTAAAAATAAGTTCTTATATCTCACTTACAAGTTATTCTTTAGGTGATTATGTCTTATTTTAAGTGTAATGAAATATTTTGACTAGAAAAGAGAAAAATACACTTGGTAATATTTAAATTTTTGCAGTGACAGAATGTAAATAAAGAAACAGAAGAGCATTAAGTAAAGCAAGGCTCTGGTGTAAACAGGCCAGAAGCTTCAACATTA
>JAPTYQ010000001.1:18339180-18359437 GCA_029814465.1 Ostorhinchus cyanosoma
TGTTACTAAATATATAATAATCTACGTCTCCTGCTCCATTTCATTTGAGGGGGCAGGATGTTTGTCCTGGTCTATTATATATTATACATATGTATAATAAGTCTAATATGATGGTGATGATTTTTTTTTGTATGAAATGTATGGTGTGGTGGTGCTGCTCCACAGCAAAAGCCGGTATTAAGTCAGACCTGTTTGTGGTGAGGGTTGGACTTCACCAGGGCCACCCTTTGACACCATTCTGTTCATAACTTTTATGGACAGAATTTCTAGGCACAGCCAGGTGGTGGAGGGGGTCGATTTTGGTGCTTTTGCTGATGATGTGGTCCTTTTAGCTTCATCGAGCAGTGACCTCCAGTTCTCGCTGGGGTGTTTTACAGCCAAGTGAGAAGCAGCTAGGATGAAGATCAGCACCTCAGAGTCTGAGGCCATGGTCCTCAGCTGGAAAAGGGTGGAGTGCCCACTCTGGGTTGGGGGGGGTTAAAGTATCTCGGGATCTTGTTCATGAGTGAGGGGTAGGAGATTTACAGGTTGATCAACACAGCATCTGCAGTGATGCGAACAGTTAACCGATATCTTGTGGGGAAGAGGGAACTAAGTCAAAAGGTGAAGCTCTTGATTTACCGGTCAATATATCCTCACCTATGGCCATGAGCTCTGCTCAATGACCAAAAGAATGAGGTAGCTTGTACAACCAGCCAAAATCAGTTTCCTCCACAGGGTGGTAGGGCTCAGCCTTAGATATAGGGGGAGGAGCTCGGACATCTGGGAGAAGAGTTGCTGCTCCTCCACGTCGAGAGGAGCCAGTTGAGGGGGTTTGGACATCTAGTGAGAATGCCTTCCGGACGCCTCCCCTGGGGAGGTGTTTCAGGCATGTCCATCTGGGAGGATCTCTCAGCTGGCATGGGAACACCTCGGGATTCCCCCGGAAGAGCCAGTGGAAGTGGTTAGGGAGAGGACAGACTGGGCTTTTAGGCTGAGGCTGCTGCCCCCATGACCTGGACCTGGATGAGCGGAAGGAGATGCTTTCGACGCTATTCTGAAAATAGTGAGGCATTGCAAAAAACATAATAATAATAATAATAAAACATCTTGTTTGGCTAGAGTCCAAATATTGTATCATAAAATTGTGGTATCATAAAAATGAGATTTTTATAACTTATATTTTTGTGAAAATAATTTACAAGTTAATTGAAAGCTGTAAGAGGGACTGGCATTTAGAAAGATGTTTTTGTGAATAATACTTCCTTCTTTCCTCCTTTCCTTCTTTCCTCCTTTCCTTCTTTCCTTCCTTCCTTCCTTCCTTCCTTCCTTCCTTCCTTCCTTCCTTCCTTCCTTCCTTCCTTCCTTCCTTCCTTCCTTCCATTCATTCCCAAATCTGCGAAGCATTAAAACCTGCATTAGATCAGGTTGTGGGTGTGGAGGTTCAGTACATCCCCCTCAAACTGGTTCAATCTCCGGTTCCTCCTGTTAATGCAGTAAAATGTGTAAAAATGTAAAATGGTAAAATTAACTGAATATTAAATTAGGTGAATGAAAGTTGTACTGTTCTTTGTGAACCAGTAGCATATAAATGCAAAGTCACTGCAGTCTGTTTAACATTTATACATAACAGTACCTACAGAGGTGCTTCAGAGTGAACTATGGGATTGTTAAATTCTGTTGACATCTGACAGTGTTTATTGTGATTTGAAAAAAGTAGCTGTGCTTGCTGTTTTCTGTCCACTAGATGGCAGCATGTTTGTTTAGCAAAGATATGCTGCTAATAGCAGTGTCAGGAACCTGGTTAGACTTGAAAAAGTTTAACCTGACAAATTGTGATAATATGTTTTGTTTAATTTTAGCCCCTGCTTTCATGAAAAACAAGAAAAGGTGCCCAATAACAACAGAAAACAGGAGTGTGTCTGAGTACCATTTTCTTCTGTGCTCATCCATAAACACACTTAATTGCTTCTGATGCAGATGGATCTATCTACCTAGTATAATGTTTGTACTATTTTCTATATGGAAGGAAATAAAGGACTAAAATGAATAAGAGGAATCTGGCAGACAAAAGTGTTGTGTGACATTTGGGAGAACACATTAAAAAGATTCTTGGGTGGACAGACTGTAGGTTTAAGCACTTGTTAATTATTAAAGCAACAGTATTTGGTATTGTGCTGTGCTCAGCAATGTGTCGCTTTAAACACACACACACATGCACACTTGCATGCACGCGCGCACGCACGCACACACACACACACACACACATTAGTACAAACAAATGTTCAATAGTTTGACAAATGGATATGTTCTGGACATGTGTAATGAGAAAAAGGATGAACTGGTTCTATTGTTGTTAAATTAATTATTGTTAAAAGATCAATTGTGAGTCGATGAATAACTTAAGCTTACAATAGACATTGTGTGGAAACTACTGATTATATCCTCTGTGTTTTGACTGATTCTGTCACAAAACAGAACATCAATAAGTCATTTTAGTAGCTCAACACACAGATATATTACAATAGGAGTGTCAAGGGAGAATAGGACTCGACTTAGAGCCAATACATATGACACGATTTTTTTTTTTCAGTTATTTTATATTTTTCGTACAGATGATATGCAGTAATACTCCTTTCACTGTAAATACCCCTTCTCCAGGAGCCTGAAGTGTGTGAAAAAACCTGACAACGATAAAATCATTTTCAGTGTCTTTTTCTCGTGGTCGATCTATGCATGCTGGTGCAGCATGTTCTTTGATCTTTTCTTAGCCCAGTTCACCAGGCCCCAGGCGGCTTTTATTCAGGTGGAAAATGGAGGTTAGACCTAACTGGACAGTGCACAATGAAAGGGAGTAGTATGGGGGATGGGGGACGTCTTCGCCTGTTCAGGATGATGTTGGTGATTCTTGGTGGAAGTAGGTCAAAGGTAGGTCAGCATCTTAAGTGAGAGATGTGTCCATTCAGCGAGCATTATTAAGAGTTATGATCACTACTCGTGAGATATGGCAAGGAGGAGGTCAGTTCATCATCCTTGGGATTTGATTGGATACACAAGATGTATATATTTAGCCTCAGACAGACTGTTCACTCATGGAGCATGCTGCTGGATCAGATCATATGTTGTCCCATAGTTCCATCATCCATCACTTGCATACTGTGACTCTTCACCCAATGAAGCTAATTCCCATCTTGACAGAGAGCTGTATGTTATAAATCAAAAGACTTTAATATCATTTCTTAGAACACAGGGATGGTTTGTGCCGTGTGTGTAAAGGGAGTTCTAAGAAAAACTAAGATAAGACAGGCTTTTCATCTTTTAACACTAGTGGAAGGCTTTCTTTATTATATTCTGCTATCATGAAAGTAGTTATGAATTACACAAAACCCTGCAAAGTTCTCCTGAGTTATAATATCTTTATTGCTTTTATTCTCTCTTCACAACACTCCTGCAGTCCTTTGGAAATGAGGGGGAAACTTTTTGACTAAATCCATTGTATTGATCAGCATACCTTACCCCAGGCCTTGAAATCAGATCTTGTTGTTTACATTCCTGATAATCCTCCTTGTCTCCTATACATAATCTATTTCCAAGCCTAAAATGCCTGAAGAAGACTTTGTATATTTCATTCTTTTCCCCTTAAATACAGGCCCTAAAAACTGAAAGCTAGACTAAAAATAAATGACTTAATTTGGATCAAATACGGGGGAACCCAGCCACAGGATGTAATGAACCAGCATGTTGGATTTCCTCCCCTTAACCCTTAAAGACCCAGTGCTACTTCTGTGGCAGTTCTCAAATGACGCTTTCTGTAGATTTAACCTTTCCTAAGTGATTTATCACCATTTATTATAATATTATCTTTTGTATTTGTGCTTGTTTTCAATTAAAAGCATGCATTTTCTTTTTTTTAATTTACTAATCATGCAGATGTTCATAAAACTTCAGATTAAAGTTGAGGATTATTACATCAAATTACAGAGAAAACTGAAGAAAAAGGGACTTTTTCAGCCAAGATAACTATATATAATAACATATAATAATAAGTTACTCTGTTTACCACCAGGAGCTTCTGAAATCTGGCTGATAGTCAGTGTAACCCACTCATGGCTGCACCAAGAGAAGAATGTGAATGTTTATGTGAGAAACTATAATTCAATAACATACCACATTATGCATATCAGAACACCTCCAACAAACAAATCAACACACAGATATTGACAAAGCCTGCTTGTAAGGACATTTTAGTTGTAAATTTGTCAAAGCCTAACCCCTGTGGAAGGCAGTAGGGACTACGAACAGAAGCTATCGAATAAAATGAGTAACATTATAAGTTAATTTGGACTAAGTAAATATGAATTTTATATTACGTTGGCATTGTGTTATATTTAAACATTTTTTTGTCTTACTCTGATTCTGATTGCTGTTAGATTCTGAAACTGCTGAAATTCCAGGTCCAGATGCATTGTATACAAATGCAAAGAATGACTGGCTTCAATTTCAAGCTTCATCTGTAACCCAATGTGCAATGTCATTATTTTAACCAAGTATTTGGACAAACCTACCCATGACCCAGTAGCTGTGAAACCAACATCTGGTTCTTAGAACAATCCAGCATTTTTTTCCCCAGTGTGTAATTTACGTTCTAGCTATAGCTATGTACCAGTTATTTTATAGGCTGCTATAGTCAGTTTTTTGTATATCACCTATTACAGTGACAGCTCTGTGATATATTAATGTTTAAACACTGACTATAAATATACAGAGGTAAATATATGGAAACATATTATAAATACACATTTTACACACTTTCACCCCAGTGTAAAAATGAAAGAATGGCAGAAAAGATCATGTGGATTTAGCGGCAGATAGAGTAAGCAGATAAAAGATTCAGTCAACACATCCATATCTACTTACAGAGTGAAACTGATGGAGACAAAAACAGATTCCTTGTCTCCCCAGCTGACCTTGGTGGCAGCCTAGCTGCGACTTGAGGGCAGAAACCCAAATAACCCAGCCATGAAAATAAAATCAATGCAGGAAGCAGATCTGTTGCCAGAAGGTAGTCCTCCAAGGTCAACAACCCGGCTGGCTGGCTATCACGTTCAGCTTCCCAGCCAGTCACACAGATGTAGACAAACAACAGACATGGAAAGAAAATGCCCACAACAATATTCATTCCACCTTAGATCAGTTCAGTGTTGGATGTTGAATTTCTTGTCTTAAACTGAGCTGTAAAACCAGGGGTTTTATTGGATGTTGACTGGTGTATTTCCAAAAAAACAAACAAACAAAAAAAAAACAGTCCATTTTATCCTATGAATCTGCCTTTTTTCTGTCTCACAATGTGAATCAGATTTTTAAATTTTGGTTAAATGAAATGATAACACATTCATCTTTTGCCCCAAAAATTCTACACACCTCTTAATCTAATAGGAAATGCCTTTGACAGCTTTGTGATAATATCAGAATGTTTGGTACTTTGGATACTAATACATAGAGGGAACTGGCAGGGGCCTGTAGCTGCTCAGACTATCAACAGTGTCTGTTTCCTATTTTTTCCTTATGCATTACTCTCTTTTATTGAGTGCAAACTTAAAGTAAACTGTGTTACACCCTCGAGGAAACATAAGTGTAACCTAAATTGTGACCAAAAGGACAGATGCAAACACTGTATTCATAAAATGTTTTCTCATGTCTTCATGCAGGAGCAACTCTAATCAATGAATGCAGGATATTTTAAAGTAGAGAAGTGTCTCAGCTCAGGTTGCATCACAGTAATCTTGAGTTACCACTGTACTGTGTTATTCAGTGTCAAACTAGTGGCTCCAATGCAAAAGAACACAGATTTAGTTTAGATCAAATGGTATGGATGTGATATTCTTCAACTTGGAAGTGAAACAGTTTCCTTTTTTCCTTTAAATTATTCACTTTGTCTAACCTGACGATTTTTCAGGGCAATTAACTCAGCAGTCCACTTGTTCAGGCACTCAGAGGGACACTTTGCAAGACTCTTAAAAGACAAAGAGAGAAAGCACCACTTTATAATTACTTCAGTAATTACTTAAGGTCCTTTTAAGGTCAAACAAGAAATTAGCTGAAGTGAGGTTTAAGTAAAACAGAGGGTCAGAGCGATTAAAGGTTGTGTAGCAGGGTAGACTTTGCGTAACCGCCGGTAGGAGGTGCACAGTATAAAAGTACCCCTACTGTTATTGCTCCTTCTCTGAAAGAATCGAGTTAGGAAAAAGAATCAGACTCCCCACCACAAGTGCAGTTTGTTCATCTGTTGCAAATCGATCCAAATAAATTCATTTGATTCACCAATTAAAAAAACAAACAAACCATGCAACAGGTGTGGGTCATCAACAGGTGATGCCAAATTGCCAAACATATGCATAACCCACTCCACCATTTAAGAAACAGAAGAGGCAGTAGGTGTAACCCTTAATATCTCTTTTCTGTCCTTCTATGAATAAACTTAATAAATATTTCCCACTAGTATATCAACATAGTAGCTATTACTTGGGTGGTGATTGCTTCAGGATTGTGCAGGATCTCAGCTGTTCCTAGGACTCCACTCTTTTGGACAGAGATCTGTGGGTTGTTCCCGGTATCTTCTGGAGCCATCTTCTCAGCTTGGGGGGGTCACTGCCCCTAGTGCCCTGATCACTGCTGGTACCACTGTTGCCTTCACACCCCACATTTTCTCGATCTCCTCTTTCAGCCCTTGGTATTTCTCTACCTTCTTGTGTTCTTTCTTTCTGATGTTGCTATCACTTGGGATTGCTACATCTATCACTACCACTGTTTTCTGATGTTTATCCACCACCACTTTTGGCCATCATCATCTTGTCAGTCTGGATCTGGAAGTCCCACAGGGTATTAGCCTGTTTGTTCTCTATCACCTTCGGGGATGTGTCCCATCTGGACTCTTGGACCCCCAGTCCATACTCAGTGCAGATGTTCCAGTACACTATGCCCACTGCCTGCTTCCATGTAAGCCTTGCCTGTCAGCATCTTACACCCTGCTGTGATGTGCTGGAGTGTCTCAGGGGCTTCTCTACACAGCCTACACCTGGGGTTTTGTCTGGTGTGGTAGACCCTGGCCTCTATTGCTCTGGTGTTCAGGGCCTGCTCTTGTGCAGCCTGTAGTAGTGCCTCTGTGCCGTCTTTCAGTCCAGCCTTTTCCAGCCACTGGTATGTTTTCTCAACATCAGCCACTTCTTCTATTTGCCGGGGGTCCATGCCATGCAAGGGCTTGTCCTTCCATGATAGCCCCCCAGGCTCCTCCTCCTTACTGGGCTTTTGTTGCCTCGTGCATTCACTCAGCAGTTGGTCATTGGGGGTCATTTCCTTGATATATTCCTGGAGGTTTGCCATTTCTTCCTGGACGTTAGCTCTGACACTCACTAGTCCTCGCCCCCCCTCCTTTCAGTTTGTGTACAACCTCAGGATACTGGACTGAGGGTGAAACTTTCTTGTCTTGAGATCAGTGGCTTGTATCTCTTCAGTGATATTATGCCAGTGGGGTATCTGATTATTGGCAGGACACAGGTGTTGATGGTGTGGGTCTTATTTTTACCATTCAGCTGACTTTTCAGGACCTGCCTTACCCTCTGAAGGTATTTGGCTGTGGCTGACCTCTGACCTGCCTCCTCATGATCACCATTTGCCTGTGGGATCCCCAGGTATTTGTAACTGTCCTGCACGTCTACAATGTTCCCTTCAGGTAGTTCAACCCCTTCCGTTATGATCACCTTTCCTCTTCTAGATATCATCCGCCCACATTTATCTAGTCTGAATGACATCCTGATGTCTTTGCCCTGATTGAGGTGAATCAGGAGTCAATGTCAAGCTCATTCTTGGCTTACAACTTGATGTCATCCATGTAGAGGAGGTGGCTCATGGTTGTTCCACTTGGGAACCGGTACCCGAAACTAGTCTTTGGAATGATTTGGCTGAGGGGGGTTTAGGCCTATCCAGAACAGCAGTGGGGACAGAGCATCTCCTTGATATATGCCGTATCTGATGCTAACCTGCGCAATTGGCTTTGAGTTGGCCTCCAGATTCGTGTTCCATAGCCTCATCGAGTTCTGAATGGACTTTCTTAGTGTTATACAGCTTTAGCCTATACAGTATATATAATTTATTACAGATTTATTTTATTACAAATGTATTTTTTTTTATATTACAGATTATTATTTATTTATTTTTGCCATCACCCTCGGCTTGCCAAAGTTACAAATGACACCGCAGAAATGTATGATTTAGAAAACTATGGGAACATGTTCACGTTCATAGGAGGATTATGAAATATTATCTCCTCTTATTTGCAGACCGGAATAGATTCTTGAAGCCTACTTCCTCCCGTAACAAATGTTCCATGCCATATAACTGTTCAATCACAATGTTGTGATGTTTGTGGCTCATGTCCCTGGGATATACTGTATATCAGTCAATGGCTCACTGCACAAACTGAAATAATCAAAGTAGAACATACAAGGAAATGACAGGGGAAGAATGTGTATAACATTACTCTTGTAGGTTTTAGTGAGCTGTATTAGTGCCATTTAAGTTCTCTCTCAAAAAAGTAAATTCCAAATTAAGAGTCTAATTTTGCCATTTGGTTCGTCAGAAATTACTCACAGAAGGTCAGAGGGAGAGAGTGAGTTAGTGTTAAACACACTGATTAAGCTCATGCAGCAGTGGAGAGGTCACAGCTGTCACAGCCGAGGCACAGAAGAGATTTCACTGCAACGGTCTTTGTCTCTTTCAAACAGCTCTTGTCTGAGAGAAGAAAAATAATCACATTTCTCCCTCTTTGATTTGATTTAAGGAATGACATACTAGTCTGTTATTTACATAATGATGGTTGTATTTGCTGTCAGTTGAGCACCTTCCAATGTGTTTTGCCTGGAGCTTAATTCAAAGACTAGAACAATAGATCTATTTATAGCTGTTTATGTTTATAGCTGTCTATGTTTTTGCCTACATTACATGTATATATAAACTACAATGACATTTTCTAAAACACGATAAAAACTAAGACTGTGATTAGTTTGTCTATTTTTTTCTTTTCAATACTGATTTAACTAGCCTTCCTGTAGTCTATGTAAGTCTCCTATTAAAAATAAATGCCACATATTCCACCACACTATACTGAGCAGGTCAAGTCTTTGTAAACAAACATAGACACCATTTACACGTGGATAATGAACTGTGTGTGTGTGTGAGTGTGTGTGTGTGCGCGCGTGTGCGTGCGTGTGTGTGTGTGTGTGAGAACAATGTGCTCCATCTCCTTTCTGGAATGCAGTTATGAGGCCAGTCGTTTCAAATTTGGTCATCACCATGTTGGTTATTTTGGGCCAGAAGTGACTGTATTTGGATAAAAGGGGCAGAGGTATGGAAACTCAAGGGGTCACAGGTCAGCTAATGCTAAGCACTAGCTTACTGACTGTAAAATGGTCAACTCAAACAAGTACAGTGAAATGAAATCATTTCATAGCCTTGTTACTATAACCTATTAGTTAAAACTTCTTGTACTTATAACCTATGTGTTAGTTACAGTCCAGCTGTCTGTTTGGAAAAATACATTTTATTGAAGCAAAACTCATGAAGTCTGCAGAAAAGCAAGCTGTCACATAAACCTGTAAATCAAAGACCGACACAGCATATATCAACATTTGATTTATTGAGATCTGATGATCTGATTAATGAAGCAAAAAAATTAAGATGGACTAAAACAGATGAGATGGAATGACTCCTAGAAAAAAAAGTACTTACTTTGTATTTTTAGAGAGAGGTCCAGTGTAAGTCCATGCGAGTCTGCAGCCGTCACTGGTATCACAACCTTAAAGATACTTCACACTGGCTTCATTGTAGTCTTCAGTTGGTCCTTACCAGTCAGTTCCAAAATGAATGAGTACAAGAAAAAGGAAAAGCCGTGTGGCACAGTGATTACTCATTTGATGCATCAAAGCCTAAATGAACATGTTTATTATTTATATTACAAAAATCTAATGAATTTGTTGAGCGAAAGCTACAAAAATATTATTTTTTATTTATTAAAGGGTCAAGTGAATTAACAGACATTTTACTGCATATTGCATTTTAGAAAATGTCCCCTTTTTTCTTAAAAAAAAAAAATGGAGTTCATACACTGTATTCCACAGTCTGATTTCTCTGACTACGAGGTGGACAACTCACTGAGGTCCAGTACAGCGTCGTGCAGCACTTGAGCACTCAGCTCTTTTCAGGAAGCCTGGCTGCTTAATTACTGAGCAAAGGTCAAGACAGGCATCCCAGAATATGCTTATCCATGGAGATCTCTGGAGGCTGCACAGGTGCACTCCGAGCTGACAATCAATCACAGGGCACACGGGACAGGCCCCTGTGTACCTGTCTGCCACGTCACTCCCATAAACCATTGTTCCTATGGTGATGAAGTGAGAGAGAGAGGGACAGAGGGAGAGAGGTGTCACTCTCGCGGCGAGCGCTGAATAACGATTTCTCTTGCAGTGTGGAGTTCCTGATTTATACCAGCGTGTATGCTTGTCACTTGAAGGGCATTACATTTGCAATCAGGAGACAGCAAGCAGATATATGGTAATGGGCAAACATTAGCAGGATCACGCCTGCTTCTGTACTGTGTGGTTTTAAAACTAAACTCCACTCGTGAATACATTTGCTTTGTTGTTATTAACAGTATGCTGCTGAAACTGGCTGAGTTTAGTGGAAGGCTGCAGGTTTTGATTTAGAAATGAAGGCTGTATTGATGCAGTACAGTTAAGAACATCCACATCTAGGATTATGAAATCAGCTGGAGATAAACCTGAAATCTTTAAATCATGAATGTGCGTAACATTTCCCTACTTGTTCACTTCACTGAAATGCGGCTAATATATTAATCCTTCCTTAGGATTAGAGTCGGACACTAATGAATACAACCAGATCTGTGATGTTGCTCATGAAGGAAAATAATTGCACTTATCACTGTTTTGACATTTCAAAGTCATTTATTATGGGATTAACTATGCCCTTGTTAACATGCCAAACACATGTGAAGACAACAAACCACACATCATGGATTAGCTAACTCTGCTGAGAGTCCACTGGTTAAAATACTAGTACCGCTGAAGGCTGATGGGTGGGCACTGTATCAACTGAAAACCTACCGCTTTACTTTTCTGTTTTTTGTAATTGTTAATTTTCTACACATTGCTATATCGCTCTGACATCCTAATTGATTTTCTGTTTTTCTGAAAGTAGAGTATGTTAAACTTTGGTTCAGTTAAAAATGCTCCCATCAGAGGATAACAAAAGGAAACATTCTCTTTTGCACTGAGGTCGTATGTTAGGCGAACAATGAGACAAAAATATACAGAGACCTCTATTTAAAGTGTGTCGTGAAGTTAAAGATCACAGTGAGGGACTTGAGAAGGATGGTATTTAGTAAAATCGTCTGTCTTTATTGCTGCAGTGTTGTACAACCAAGGAGTGTGTGATGTGTTAACAGACAATATGATGCAAAGGTCAGATTGTTTGTCAGCAGCTAAGGTCACATCCCTGGAGAGATGTTTTCCAACTAGACAGAATGAACAATACCTCTCCAGGGGCATGTAACCGTGACTCAGCGCTGTGTATGGGTGCTGGCTGCCCTGCATGTGAATGTGAATGCTTTTGTCAACCTGACTGACATTCTGATTCAGCAAGACCCCAGTCTGTGCAGTAATTCCCTCGATGTACACATAAGATTCACAGGTGAGTTCTATATTTGCTTTAGCTGACTGAATAGGCAGGTAAAATAAAGCTGCACTGCTTGATAGTTGAGAGAAGACTCGACTACTGAACTACTCATTGCCTGTGCTGTTGAAAACCTACTCTGTTTTCGCAATGATAAGAGATAGAGCAAATCAGGTAAAACGTTTGAGAGGGGCGGGGCTTGTTGTGTCTGGCACCACTTGATTTTTTTTTTTTTTTGGTTTGGTTAGTTTGTTTGTTAACACTCTAGCAGCAAAAGTATTGGGTGACCTCATACTAAATGTAGTTTATAGATTGCCAGTGACCTGTAATAAATGCCAATACATTTTGGGAAAAGTAGGTCAGAGTTCAAAATTTTAGGAATTTTTAAAATCTTTTTTTTTTCTCATTTACTTAATACGGGGAAAATTTCAAATATCTGTAGCAGCAGAACTATTGGGTGAATTCATGCCAAATTTGGGTTATAGATTGCCAGTACCCTGGAATAAATGTCAATACATTTTGGGAAAAGTAGGTCAAAGTTCCATTTTTTTTTTTTTTTAAATGAATGTAATTTTTTTTTTCCCAATTTACTTGTAATGGGAAAAACAATCAACTGTCTGTAGCAGCAAAACTATTGGTTGAATTCATACCAAATTTGCTTTATAGATTGCCAGTGATGCTCCACTCAATGTTCACTCCAGCCCGTCGCCTGTCAGTCAAACAGGAAGAAGGAGGTTCTCAAACCTTTTATAGCAGAAGGCATCAGAACGTACCAAGTGTGGAAGCAACCAGAGGGGGTTTTGTGAGTTGGACAGATATTATCCTTTAAATGCCCTAAATGATGTCTGATCTGTTTTGAGACTTTTTGGGGGAGTAGTAAAAAAATAAGGTTTATATATATATAAACTCCCTCTATGAGGTTCAGCACTGGACAGTGCTACGGTTACGCGTGCCTTTTGAGCATGTTCAGCACTGGACAGCTGGCTTTAAGAGCTGTTACGTTTACGACCAACACATCACTAATCAGAATACAGGCTTTAACCTCATCCACTAACAAATGGAACTGACAGTTTAATGCTTTTGCCATTATTTTATTGAGCGGTAAAAAATTTAATACATTTTACTTTAATGTTAAAAGATCACCATGATCTTCAAATCTAGAGTTACATTTAAAAAAAGAAAATGACAACTAAAGTAAAATTAATTTAAATTAAATACTCATTATTCATGGTCCCAGAGCCACAAGGAACCACAGCAGAGGGATGAAAGAGCCACATGCAGCGCCGGAGCCGCAGGTTGCTGACCCCTGTGCTAGACGATGGAGAGACTTATAAACCAGCAGAACTGTTTTAAAGTGTATTTGCTGAGTGACAGGAAACCAGTGCCCAGACCTGAGTACAGGACTAATATGGTTGTACTTCCTGGTTCTTTTCAGGACCCGAGCAGCAGCATTCAGAATGAACTGCAGCTGTCTTACAGCTCATTTAGAGAGTCCAGTGAGAAGGCTGTTACAGTATTCTAACCTGCTAGAGATAAATGCATGGATAAGTCTCTCTAAGTCTGGTTTAGACAGTAAACCTTTGATTCTGGCCATGTTTTTGAGATGGTAATAATATTCTATTCTTTTTCTTCTGCCTGAGATTGCTTAAGTTGAAATCATGTTTTAAAATAAAGTTTTATTCACATTATATCTATTGATACATTCATATTTATAGTATGTTATTTTATTCTAATAGAACAGCCACATTAAACACTAGCATAGTTTAGGAATCAACATTAGCATAGTAAAGGGAATATGAGGACATTGAAAAGCAAACAAATGTAACCGGCCAATACAGTGAATAATTGCTCTGAATAACTATTATTGGAAACACCTTATAAAATAATGAATAAAACAATAAAGTAGGCCTTGTCAGTGGTGGAAAGTATTAAAAATGTAGATTAAATTTTTTACCTGAAAGCAGTGTTTTTCAGTCTGTCGTGGCAGTAAAATTATGCATTAATAAAGATATTTTCAAATTAAAGGCTGACACTTCTCACCTGCCTGCCCTGAATTCCTCCAGGCCATAAAGCAGTTATATATAGAGAGCAGAGCTGCTGCCCCGTTGTGTGTCTGTCTGAATGGATGTACTGGGAGCCTCACAGAGGGTTAACTGAAATGACTGCTGGACTATGATTCACACTCTGCTGGGTTAAGGACCCACATGCAACAGAGCAGAACTGTCCTCAGGGCTGAAGCCTGCAGAGCCCAGATTGTGTGTGTGTGTATGCACATGTTTGTGTTATACATTTGCATATGTCACAGTTTTTATCTCTCTTTGGTTTTCAAAGTAAGGGGGAAAAGTAATGCAATGATGTGCATGCTGCGCTGACACATACAAATGTATGTGCAGAGACTGAAAGTCCCACAGTGAAACAGTTAGGCGGGGATATAGCTTTATTCTTTTGTGATGAGCACACAGTATAGTTCTCCCTGGAGTGATGAGCTCATGTGATTTACCTGTACATGGACCCGCTTTCAGAGGCAGACTCTAAAATCCCTGCTCTTTGCTCTTCAGTACTTAAAGGCCAGTTATAACATATTGACTGCATGGGAAAATCTCAGGAGAGGCCCACGGAGACAATGACTTTCCATCCGAATGCTTTGACATCCACTTTTTTCCCCTCATGGGATGTATGAATCCAGTGTTGCTGCACATGAAGACAGAGGGAGACAGATGATAACCACACCCTGAAAGTGATAAGTATTGTCGAAAAAGAGTAGAAGTGCTTACGATGAAAAACCAAAAACAAAGGGCATAAAACTACTGACCAAGACAATTCAAGAAATGAATAAAACGGGAATAAAGAAAGAAAGAGACACAGAGAGATGAAGAAAGAGGAAAGGGTGGGTAATAGTAATTTACAGCCACTATGCGGCTGAAATATCCATCAGCAGCGCCATAACGAATGGTTGGACCCTGGCAGTGACACTGGGCTGGAGCCTGGGCTGATTGAGTTGTGATCACCCCACTAGACCACTGCTGCCAGCGAAGCAACACTAACCTTAGCAGGTGACATGGAAACACCACTGTAAATTCACAGGTTAAGTGCCACCCCACCCACATTGTCTTGATTAATTCCTTGCCCTTTGGTTTTTTTGCTGGGTTTTTTTTATACTCTTCTTTATCTGTCAGTGTGCACCTGCTCCATTATTGCTGTTTTTAACAGTGTCTGTATGGATTAGTGTGTCTGTCTCCATTTAAGTATACACAGACCAAAACATAGCCTTAGCCTGCAGGGAGTGGCCCTCTTTGAGATCCACTCATTTCCTCTGCCTCTCAGGTGCTGATGCAGAAGGTTGCATTTAATTTTATTATATTCTACCTTTTCTTCCTCTTTCCCCACATCTTTCCTTTCCCATTGGCACATGATACCCAAGGTCAGGTTCCCTCTCATGTGTCCACATTGCTCATACATTGCTCTATAATTATCAACATGCACAGCAACTGCTAAACTCTATTTGTGCTTATTCCCTGTTGCAATAGACACCCCCCCCACACACACACACACAACAATTTATTACAAAATGTAATGTAAGCTATTTGTTGTACAATAGGCTAGTCATTTCCCTTTGTACAGATTTACCAAGTAAAGCTGCAGCCAACATTGTGTGTCTTTGCATATTTCACTGCTGCTGTTTAGAAATGATCTTTCAGTCAGTGTAAGCCAAACAACTAGAATCAGCACTTACAGGCTGTCAAATTGCTGAAAACATCTACATGATTACAGTAATAATGCACTTTGGTGGCCACAGTCGACAGAAAAGGCATATGTTTAAATATCTGCAGACTCTCACATAATCTAAGTCAGTAAAATATGACCTCCTAAACAGCAGCTGTCTAATTTTTCCTATTCAGGAACTACTTTTTTGCTTTATGTCAGTTATCAGGCTGCTGCTGTCTTGTTTTGGTTTGGTTTTTTGTTTCTCATATCTTGGAATCTAAGTGTTTCCACATTAGATTAAATTTAACTGCAAGCTCAACCAGCATATCTGTGAAATATGTAATGAGGATGTGATGTTCATTTTTCTGGCTATGGATGTAAATGTCAACGAGTGTCTTTCAGCCCGGGCTGTGGCATTCAGTAACACCAGACTGAGGTGAGAGGAGGGAGATGGAGGTTGGAGCAGGCACCTTGCTCTCTCCGGTCTGTCTATCTCTTGTTTTATTTGTGTAATATGTGTTTTGGCCTTGGTCCAGTGCAGCGAAGTGCAGCAATAATAAGATTATGAGTGTGCCCAAACTTCATCACCTGTCTGCTGCAGTGCCAGGGGAGATAAATTGATGAGGTGATATATGGTTTGATATGACAAGGGGAGCATGGTTGTGAGAGAAAAATGATATTAACCCCGTTTATTAGTGAGATGGAAGCAAATTGTGCATAACTGTGCTGGCCTTAGGATACTGCTAGAGGGATATTAACACTGTTCAATGTGTGTGCATGTGTGTGTTTTTATCCATGTGCTATAAAAAGATGCAAGTGTTGTTTGTTTTATATAAGGCAATATTATATAATTTATCACAGTATAATTCAGTGGAAATGTATACAATAGTGCAGAATAATGTTCTTTATAATGAGTTGAAATCACAGATTCTGATACAGGACTCTGACACAGACAGGAACACAGACTGGAAATGGATTCTGACACAGACAGGTACAGGTGGGGAACAGAACTCGGGGAAACAGAAAATAGATCTCTTAATCCTGTAGACAGAAGGCTGGTCGGGTTTCTGGAGCAGAGATGAGGAGGGGCTGTCAGAATCAGATGGGGTTGGAACCAGGAAAACAGGTACAAAAAAACGCTAGACAATCAGGCAAGAAGCGAGAACAATCTGGCAGAAAGTAACTGAGCCAGAGCTGCTTATTTGATGAGCAGCTGAAAAGACACACCTGTTAGCAACAGGTGGACCTGATGCTGATGCTGATGCTGATGATGAGATGAGGCGAGGTGAGGGAGAGGATAGCAGTTGGGAGGCCAAGGTGAAAATATTTGCGGCCGATTAGGTGAGGCAAAGTGAGGGAGGAGACAGCTTCGAAGCAAACTGTGACAAATATCAGAACCAAATGTGATTAGGTTTAGAAAAATAAGAGTAGCATTCCCATTCAGTGAGATTGAAAGTGAATTACAAAATAAGCTGGAGTTACTTTAAAGCAGTGTATGACTTTCATCACAGTTTTTTTTAAATTTGTAAAACCCAAGTGATAGTCTAATTATCACTAATCCATTAGTATTTCCGTACTTACGCACCTGAATCACTTCCCTCATGTCGAACAACTTCCAAGATGACTCCATCACAAACACAGTCTGCTTGTTTCCATAACAAACACATATATACGTCATCCTGCGGGTCTTTTTGGAAATTTTGTCGCAAAATGCATTGTGGGAAAGGGAATTCCACGGTCTGACCAAGCAAAGCAGTTTGTCACAGATTCAGCAAACAAAACAAATCAGATCGCTACAATACAAAATTATACAGTCCACCAGGGTGATTTTAAAGGATGAGTACAGTAGATGGATGGAGGTAAAGGCAACATTTGGGTTCAGCACTCACGAAGAAACAGTGGAATTCCCATTCCCACAATGCACTTCACACAGTCCTCTTGTTTACATAACAGACCGATATGTTACTCAGGCCTTTTCAAAAATTTTGTCTTGAACCCTAACCCAAACCCTTAACAAATTTGAAAACGTACACTGCTTTAAATGCATATGTAGAATGTGCATGTAAATAATAAAGAACATGTAGCAGATCTTCTATTTCATTAGCGTCATACATAAAACAAAAAGCTAAATAAACATTTACTTATGACATTTCATCAGTTGTATCACTGTCAAATACAGATCCATATAATATTAAAACAAGACATGTTACATTTTATTTAGTGTCGTAGTGACACCAGTTGTTATGGTAACAAATGTCTTAAACTGTGTCCATTGCTGCCATTGATGAATATTACTGTTGCTATTTAAGTTTAACAGACTGAAGCTCTCGGGTTTTAAAGGAAGTCAAAAACAATTCAAGCATCTGCTCTGTTTTTATTATTGTGTTTTTTCGTGGCCCACCCATGCCATAACATTCCACCAAGTTTCTGGAGACTGGAGTGACTTCAGAACCAAGATGGCAGACGCAAAAACAGATAATGGTGTTTTGTCAACAGAAAAATACATCTTATTCAACAAACTGAGTCAGTAAATTATGCCAGATTTTAGTTTTACTCATGTAGCGGCACCTGTCCATGTGCATAGTCATGGTGTGCACCTTCGTTTCAGTCAATACAGTAAGTAAATGCAACTATCTGCCAAAATCAGTTACCTTATTTTAAGGTCCCACTCATTCACCAATCTGACGTTGCCTCTGAGGGGAAAGAAAGCTGACACTTGAATTTGCATCTGAGCAGGGTCAGTGGCTGGTAGAGCGGAGGGTGCAGCTACCCCTCACCCCCCAGCCCTGGGAGGCTGTTTGTGTGTCAGCACTAGTCAGAAGAACACACAACGTTTCCACCATTTAAGTGTTAACCAGGATGGCTTGGCTCGGAAGAAGGGAGGAGGTGGAGACGAAGGGAGAATAGAGATAAATGGGAATGGAAAGGAGGGACACAGACAGACTAGTCACCTTCAGAAAAGAAGAAAAATATAGAGAAATGTTAACATTTACTGAAAGAGGGACAAAGACAAAGGAAGGTGATTGACATGTCCTCCAGCTGCACCACAACATAGGATGTTGTTTGTGAATGCCATGTCCTATTTTTCATCATAGCCTTTTCCTCCACATGGAATAGCACAGGTATAAAATCAGATATGTGTACTTTAAAGAATATGAAAGTGCTGCCTTTTTTGAAATAAGTTCAATTAAAGTACTTTGAAGAACAGTTTCACCTGCATGTATAAGAAAGTCTCAACATGTCAGTCTCTCATGTTTCCTGGTGTTATTTTTCTGCATCAGACTGGCACATTCTTCTTAAAGGACTCATTTGTATGCTCATATGGCAGCTATAACCTTGTACTTGAGTAGCTATTTATGTCTCTTTCCACTGGCGGAACCACTGACAAGGCAACATGATGTAAAAGAATTAAGCCCAGTAATGCTAAATTGTCAGGGCTCAGTGCTGACATCGCCTTTTCTATGTCAGTATAAATGGGTGTATGCATTTTTTGTGGTCTGTTGTGGATTAATTTCTAATTGAACAAGACAAAGTTCTTTAGTTGCTCTGCACCCCCACTTCTGTGTTGAGGCCAATCTCTTTTACCCTTAATCACTGTTCCACCTCAAAACACCATATTCTTTTCTGTTGGTCATTCATTTTGTAGGAGTTCACTCTCGCCCACCAAAGCAAAAATCAATACAGTCCGAGCTGAGCTCAGTGGGTGGACATAAAATGGCTGTTTCTGGCTCTTTCTTTCCTACTGATCATGGAGGATGTCAAAGAAAACAATCCAATTCTGTCAAAATGTTGAGTTTTGCTTGATATTAACCCTACAGGAAATCATCTTCAACCTTTGTGCATCTTTAAAACTGTTTTAATACACACACGAACCAGTTGATCACATAACAAGAAAAACCACTTACCATTACTGGCTAAAGCTAAAAGAGATAGACATCTCCTGCGTTTTTGTGCAGCCAATTACCTGCAAAGGTGATGTTCTTTCACTCGAACTGTCTTTGTAGAGAAACACTGGAGAGTAAGATGTCAGATGTCAGATTCACGGAAAATTGTAGATAAACAGCATGGGCCACATTGTTTTTTTATAGTCATTGAGCAAATTATTAATTTAATGATGTACCACATATTTCCTATAAATACATCAACCTAACAACCTAGTATCTGACGAAAAATTATCGCACTGTAGTATTAGCAATAAATTGTCCACTGAAACATGTGCTCATTAAAAATGACCTCTTTGTCAGAGTAAAGCCCAGTGGTGAGTGTGTTGTGTTGTAATGAGAGCTGGCTGTGGGCTGAGAATAAGAAGAAGAAAGATCAGGACACAGAGTCTCAGACACAAAGGGCAGAGGACTGACTCAGTCTAACTGAGCCATACCACACTGGAGGAAGAAGAAAGCACTGGCGCCAAAATGACAAGAGATTTATATCTTTAAAATCACTACAACTTGAAATATTTCTGTACAGAATATCCATGTAAAATGTCAAACTTCTCATTTGTAAAAACAAGATAAAATGGGTGGTGATGGACTTTTTAATAGGGAACACTCAAAGTTGTGTAAGGAATGGTGAAAATATCTGTTATAAACATGTCATCATGTATAAACACAGTGCAGTAATTATTTAACCTTATGAAGAGTCTATACACTTACACTTTGAATAATTCATCTACTATTATATTCAACAAAAGACAAAAATTTGGAAAACATCATACTTAAACATGTTTTTGATGAAAGTTCATAATTATGCTGATCATTTCATCCATCCATCCATCCATCCATCCATCCATCCATCCATCCATCCATCCATCCATCCATCCATCCATCCATCC
>JAPTYQ010000001.1:18378003-18393582 GCA_029814465.1 Ostorhinchus cyanosoma
GTGTGTGTGTGTGTGTGTGTGTGTGTGTGTGTGTGTGTGTGTGTGTGTGTGTGTGTGTGTGTGTGTGTGTACATGCAGGGATAAGCATGCCTGTGTACCTGCCTGTGTATTGATGAATGCTGTGTTAGATACAAAGAAATATGCTTTTTGTTTTGTTTTGAGCGTCTGTTTGTGATCTCTGCCATAGGCACAAAATAGCCACACATCCTTGCAGGTAGACCATCTGCAGCAGCTATGCTTGCACATAGAGCTTTGTTCTTAGTAGGTGTAGAGTGTGTTATGTGTGTTTGGACTACGCTTTTGTTTGTCCATGTATTGCCTGCTGCAGCTTGTAGCAACATCCTCCTCTTGAGAACCATAAACTGTACATGGTCTCTTCATGCGCTTACTGGGAAATATGTTTGAGTTTATGGACTTCATTTTCCACTCCCTCTGAAAGAGGCAATACGTCACATAAGTATATCAACTCTGCCAGACTGCGTTGGCCCCGATGGTGAAGCAGACAATAGCCAAGCCTCTTATAGATCCTCTAGAGGGAAATACCCATAAAAGGTTAACAAAAGTCACCTCTTAGATGGCTCTCACACTCTATTAATCATGTTAAGATGATTACGTAAAGGGAATTATCTATCAAAGAGGGCTAAGGCAGGTCACAAGAGTAATTTAGACTTCTCTTCACACAAGAAGTTGGATGGAAATGCTTTTTATGAGAGCCCAGATTGTCCAGTCCAAACAAAGGCTGGATTGTCACAGGAATCCAAATTTCAAGGTAGATATTTCAACAAAGGGCTTGACACAAATAATAGATTACATCCACAACAATCTCTGTTTGAAGGACTTATTCATAAAAGATGTTGTGCTATTGATAAGCTGGTGTAAACGTGGTCATAAAGTTTTGCACCCGTTTCAGTGAACTGAGACACACATAAGGATCTCCACAATCAGCCCAAGGTTCACCTTTCTGTATGATAGAAGCTCTTAATATTTGCATAACCCCAGTGGATGGTAAGGAAAGATGGTGAAATTCTTAAAGTAAATTAAAATCGGTTTACATATTGATAATAGAAAAGCAATTAATACAAGTAAATAATATAGAATATAAATACTGACATCAATTGTATCTGTATGTGTAATGCATATTGTGTAATTTATATCTATAGTATAATGATGCTTATTGAGAAAGTTGAAGTTCACAGAAGTGAGTTAGTGTGTGTCTGTGTGTGTCCTATGGGTGCAGACACCCTGTCTTGCACATTCAGATTCAGTGGGCCATCCCTGCTGCTTCTCTGATGTCATCACCACTCCCCCACAGAGTACGTCCGCATGTCTCTGTCTGCAGGGCGCTGATTGTTGTGGCATCCTGCCTTCTTCGTCCTCCTCCTCTTCTTCCCCCTATACTCTTCTTCCCCACCATCACCTTCCTCTGTCTCGGACTCCCCTTAGTGACAGTTTATGTTGATGTTCCCGGTCTGCCTGAAGATTGTCAGCAGGACATTGTGTTCCTTTTTTGTGCAGGAGTGCTGATGAAAAGCAACAAGAACATCATATTGAAACAGAAATTCTGGTCTACACTTTCTATTCATTAAGTGTTGATATGAAATGGAGGGCAAAAATACTGCCAAGTTTGTATCTGTACAAAACAAAACATGTTGGCAGGAAAAACAACTTCATTATCATTGATAAAACCCTAATTACAGTGTAATCAACTCATAAGTGAATGGAGTGAATATTAAATACCACTTTATTTGACATTTGTATGGCAAATACATCTATTGAATAATGAATTCATAGTAGGATTTGGCAGTAATATTGCATAAAAGCTCGCATTTTATGCAAACGCCATTATTTAAAAAGACATACAGTGCATTCATGACTATCATCTGTGGTGACTGATCTTGTTTTTCTTCCTGCCTGCTGGTTTCAGACCCACAACTGTGTCCTCAGAGTTGTTTCTTTTCCTCTTTTCCACTCTACTTGTTCCCCTATTCCTCTCCCATGGGTTGTTTGCCTGATTGATATAAAATGCATTGCTCTTGAATCTTTAATTCTCATTAAACCAAAGTGTTCAAGGCCTGTATAATGGCTAGCAAATTTTAAATTGCCATCAATTATCTCTCTAGGCCTCTCATTAGACATTCTGGCCACAGTTTTGGGCTGCTGCTGCTGCTGCTGCTGTCCCCAACAGGACGTGGGAAGGTCCGCCCACGCTAATAAGGAGAAAAGTGCGAAGTCATAGAGAGGGGAGAGAGAATGCCACACAGTTCTTCTGTTTTACACTCATTTGCTTGTTTCCCCCACTCTCATTTGGTGTTGAAGCTGTTACATTACACAGCCAGAGGGACTCGGAAAAAGTAATAGCTGTAAGCATATACACAGCCCTGACTCTTTCATGCATTACGCTTATTATGGCATGCAAGTGCAGACTGATCACGTACAGTACTTAATTCTATCTCAGAAGAAGCCCCTGGGTCACCCTGGTGGCTCACCTGGCAGGGCGTGGACCATAGAGGCTTTGGCCTTATCCTAGCAGCTGGGGTTCCATTCAGCCTGAGGCCTTTTACTGCATTTCACTCCCCTGCTCTCCTTCCCTGAAGTTCCTGTCTCTACTTAATCACTCCAATAAATTACAAAATACCAGAAAACATTAAAAAAACAAAAAAAACAACAACAAGCAAGCAGAAGAAATAAGAACATGTCTAATTCCTACACCCTAAATAAGCATCTGTATGTTCATGTACTTGCATGATGTTTGTCAGTGTACAGGCTGTGCTTTTCCCACTTAGGCCTTCAGTGGTGTTCCATCCACTTACTCAACCTTTTCATATCAATTATACTATCACATATACTATACAAAAGAATGCAATATGACAGGACATTGAATAACAGACAAGGTTTTCACAAACAAAAATGACTATGACTAAAGCAAGAAACCCAATGAGAAAACTGAATAAAAAGTCACTATTTCAGTCCAGTCTGTCCTGAACTGAACATAAACTCCATCTTTAGTGATGTTCAATATCACACATTTCCTTTCCAATCCGATACCGGGTCAAATTCAGGCTAGTATCAGCAATACCGATCCGATAACGATACGGTGTACAAATATACTTATTGTCTGGAAAGTAAAAAAAATAGTGTATTTCACATCAGAACTTCATAAAGAATACAAGACATGAGAGTAATTATTGTTTAACTATTAAGAACTATTATAAAAATTTAAACTTGCATTTTAATTCACGTTACATGAATGTGTTAACATGTAACACTTCAACAAAAGCATCCAACATTGACTCTTTCCCTCATTCACAAGTTTTTGTTTTAAGGATCAATAGTATATTTACTGTTTTCTCCTTTAGTCTGTTCTGTTTTTTTTACTCAGAACTTCTCTTGTCTTTGAAAAGACTCTCTGCTGGTACAGACGTGCCAGTCACTCCCAGGTGTCTCTGCTCATTTGTTTAGAGTTGGGAAGGAATAGAATAGATCTCATTAAATTTGGGTGAATGTAGGTCAAAGGTCAAGGTCACCAAAAATGTGTTTTTACTATGAATCTTAAGAGATAGGGTAAATCAGGTAAAATGTTTGCAAGGGGCGGGGTTTATTGTGCATGGCATCATTTGTTTGTTTCATTGTTCTAGCAGTGAAACTATTACTTGAATTCATACCAAATTTGGTTTAAAGATTGCCAATGACCCTGAATATATCTGATTACATTTTAGGAAAAGTAGGTCAAAGTTAAAATTTTGTATGAATTTTTTTAATCTTTGATTTTTTTTTTCCCATTTACTTAGAATGGGTGGAATTTCACGTCTCTAGCAACAAACAGTGCCATTGCCTCTTTAGTCTTAGTGAAGCTATGGCATGAGAGAAGAGCATACAGTTCACAGTGATGGGTCCTGAAGGCAGCATTTGTAATAAAACGTAGAGCACTGTGTCCAGACTGTGGAGAGGTGTTGCAGCTGCTGTCGTGTAAATGACGTCCCAATAATCCTGCATACAGAGGAAAGTACTTTATACAAGCACACACTGTAGGCAGAGGGCAGGGGGTGTTTTCTACATGAGTAAAAATGCCCCTGGTTTAACTTTAGTAGAGCCCAAGGAAATTAATGACACCTTCAAAGACTACTATGAAAAACTGTATGAAGCACAAGAAAATATTAATTTAAATGTCCTGAACACAGTTTTGAATAGACTAACTATTCCAATTATTTCAAATAATGATAGGAATGATGTGGGGCTAGAAATAACTAAAGAGGAGATTGGACACGCTATTGATGGAATGAAATCTGGTAAGCAGGCAGGACCAGATGGTCTTCCAGTTGACCTTTATAAAAAATGTAAAGACAAACTTGCTTACTCCTCTTCTAGATATGTTTACAGAGATTTTTGATAAAGACTATCTTCCTCCTGCCATGAATCAAGCCTTAATTACTCTGTTACCAAAGTCTGACAAACCCACAGATAAATGTGAGAACCTTAGACTTATTAGTTTACTAAACTCTGATCTCAAGATCATCTGCAAGTTGCTAGCAAGACGGTTACAAAAAATATTACCTGATGTAATAAATAGGGATCAGAATGGATTTATTACTGGAAGACAGGGCTCTCACAATGTGAGAAGGGTACTGAATATTATTCCTCTTAAAAAAGATGTCCCAGATACTGCACTCCTATCTCTGGATGCAGAAAAGGCCTTCGACAGATTTGAATGGTTCTACCCTTTTAATGTGTTAGAGGGATTTAGATGTGGAAGCAATTTTATAAAATGAGTTCAAATATTATACAGGAATGCAACGGTGCAAATTATAACAAACAGAAACATTTCAAAGCCAATTAAAATTAAAAAGTGATGTCAACAGGGATGTCCTCTTTCGCCATTTCAACTAGCAATTGAGCCATTCACCATTAGTATACGGTTACATTCACAGTTCACAGGAATTACAATAGGGACAACGGAGCACAGAATTACATTTTTTGCTGATGATGTCATTTTATTTTTGTCCAAATTTAAGAAGTCAATACCGACAGTGTTGAAGGTGATTAAATTATTTGGAAACATTTCTGGGTATAAAATATATAATATCAAATCTTGTATTTTGCTGCTAAATGTGACAGAAAGGGCAAATCCCACCAGTGAGGTAACCCAGTTCAACGTGGTGGAACAATTTGAATACTTAGGTATACAGATTTTACCTACCTTAGAGCAAACTGGTAAAACCAATTATGATTATGTAATAGAAACAGCTAATGAATCTATTGATAGGTGTATGCAGTTACCTGTGTCTATATTGGGAAGAATTCATATTCTAAAATGAACATATTGCCAAAGTTTTTCTACTTATTTCAAAATATTCCCCTGCTGCCTCCTTTGGAACTGTTAGCACACATAAAGAACATTTTAGTGAGCTTTATATGGCACAATAGGAAAGTCTGGCTTCAACTTTCTCTGCTTTACTTACCATATGAGCGGGGAGGTCTTAATGCCTTAAATGCCCAAATTTTGAGTGCTATTACTGGTCCACAGAACTGAAATATGTTCTACTTTTCAGACAAAGATAAACCACACTGGGTAGAAATGGAACCTTTTAACTTAGAACTACCGCTCATTTATATACTCTGATACAGAAAGAAAACAGCAGAAACTAACTAAAAATCCAAGCTTGAAACACATGATAAAAGTCTGGTATGAGATTAGAAAATTCTTAAAAGAACCATGTTCACTTTCGCAATTTAGCCCAATATGAGGAAATCAGCTGTTTGCTCCAGGAAGAGCAGATGCAACATTCAAAATATGGGCATCTAGAGGACTAAACACAATTAATACCCTTCACTCACCAAAATCAGATGTTCTTATGTCCTTTGGGGAACTACAATCTTAATTTTTTAATTTAATTTAAAGATTAAATTGGACCCCATGGTTTTTCTTTTAGCTATTTTTCCAGATGAACATAACTATAGTCAAAGTGAGTGCTCATTCATAGGTTTCAGTCTTTTGTCTGCAAAACAATGTATTACACAGAATTGGAAAAACACCAACAAACCCAGAACCACCCAGTGGCTCAATCAGATGTTGTCTGGCCTTCCATTAGAAAAAACAACCTACATTCAGAAAGCCAAACAGTAACTATGTCAAAGAGTTAGATCTAATGCACAGTTCAGTTGACTGTTAACATTATATGCATTGCAGCTCCTGGTTTTTTTATAGACAGATACACAGTTTTTATTTTTGTACTGAATTAAAATGGTACAGATATGTAAAGGAGGGTCAATTGTGATTGAAGTGAATGCTGTGCTTTCATGAATGTAAACCTCAATGAAAAGATTCTGGCAAAAAAAAGCCCCTGGTGTAAGTTGATTGGCTTCATTCAGCTCAGTCATCAACAGAAACGTTGTCCATTTCCTTTGACTCCTGCATGGGATCATCGGGCAGTGCAAACATGACAAGTCATTCCTAAAGATTGGTGGTGATGTTTGACTTGAATTTGCTCTGTGAGTTGAAGAGCCTCTTAAAATGCAGATCAGGGTTGTCACATAGTTGTGTGTGCAGTGAAAGATACACTCATTTATAGACTACGCTTTCTTACACATATACACTGCATTACATTTCCCAAGCCCAATCAACAGGACCAGCAGGGAGCAAAAATGGGAGAACCAAATTCAATCAAGCTATTGATTTGAGGGAGTTTGAAAATGGAGGGTAGGCATGTATGTGCTTGTGTGTGTCTTCACATTCAACAGCACTGACTCAAGGCAGACTTTTGTCTGAAACAGCCCTGCAAGTACTTCTATTTAAAGGACTATCAGCAGCTCGTGCTGCTGCAGCTGGAGAGCTCTCTTCTGTGCTGCATCCATACAGCAATTGTTACACCCTCGAGCAAAGTCCTCCAGGATAGCATGTGAGTTAAAGTAAGGCTGACACACTTCAACCCAGGCTTTGCTGAATATCAGCATTACTGCAAAACACTGTGGCGAGGGCCTCATTTACAAAAGTCTACTCCTGTGTCATAGACACTAAAGGGGACATATGGACAAATATGAACAGACAGCTGGTTTTCTGAACCTGTGGGATTGGTATTGTGATATTCTGTGTGTTCTTTTAGGACAAGCTGCCTGCTGCTATTTGTTTCAGAAACAGAACATTTGCTTGATTATATGGTGTTTGGAGCTGCTAAACTAAAGCCTGATTTTCACTCACCTCACTGTGTTTGCCTTGAAGTCACAATATACATAACTTGAGTGCATTTATGCTAATCTGATGGTAACCATAACTGGCATTATACGATTAGCGACTTCTATGATTCCTGTTCGACACGACATCTGTATTCATGTATAAAACTCATCAATAAGATTTCCTGTTATTACACAACACAGTGTCTGGTGTGGATGAAGTGGCAGAAAGTATGCCATGATAAATGTTATGCCCCCCGGAATGAGACAGCAGTTTATGTATGGAGGAAGGGGAGCAAATGGTCTCTTTTTACTAGTGTGCAGGTGGTGTGATAAATCTCTCACCCCGGTGGCCATTTTAAGAGCAGCTTGGCCTGCTTTTGCAGACCCTCCAGACTTGGCTCTCGGAGGGGAGGCAGGCAGGCACCGTCCTGTAGATGTGCTCTTTTTATTTCTAGATCTAAACTGTAGATTCAAACATTACATCCATATATAATCTGAGGATTTAATTTAGTCCATAATAAAAGCAACACATTGTTGCATATTTTTACTGCTCTTGTTTTGCAAGAAAAAAAAAGTCCAAAATCAGGACTGTTTTTGTTACTTTGGGTGATTTTCAACACAGTTCTTTTGTCTAGTTCGCTGAGAACAATCTATGTACCGTGAGATGTGCTTTAAATAAACTAAAGGTCATGTTATTTTTACTTAAATAAACCACAGTGCTGTGTCAAAGGTCACATTATGTTCTATTTGTCATCCAAACTGAGGCCTTGCTGTTTTAATCTGCTGATGCTTGTTCAGTGAGAGTTTGAGTCACATAGACAGCTGTCATTGAAGACAGAAGTGTAATCCACATGAGTTACAGCTTTGTTATTTATTTCCTGCTGAAAGAACAATGTGCTTTGCCCCCGTACATTGATTCCCAAAGACTTGAAGCCACGGCACCATATGTTAGTCCTATTCTCTTGTTTACCTCTTTAGACTGGACACAAGGGAAAATCAATACTGCTCCCTGACAAGTCAGTAAACAGCCTCCATTCGATATTTACTGGTGTCGTGGTTCAGTGGACATTCTTTTGCTACCGTCTCCATCTACCACACCTGACTTTAGATTTCTGCCCAGCTGAGTCTCTCTATCATCAGGCCCCTTCGCTGACATAGCCTCTTTCTTCTTCTGCTGCTGCTATCGTCCATCAGGGTGGCAGGCCCTTTAATCGATGTGGAGCCAAATAGGTCCTGGAAAAGGCCATTTAGCCCAGATTGTTGACACTGTTGCGTAGACAGATGATAAAGCTTCTTGCTGAAGATAAGAGAAAAGAGGAAGACTAGCAGAAACATGGATGAGACAGCTCAGACAGTGGACATATTAGATGGATCCGGGGAAATATTTACGCTCCGTATATACTGCATGGTTGAGGGTGCACATTTGCATGCATATAATTCTGGCTTGACTTGAATGTTTGCTACCATTTTTCTTTTCATTTTGTGCACTATACTGTATGACAATTAAATTTCTCACAATAACTTGTCAAAAACTTCTTGTTTTACAGCTATCTCATGGGGGGGGTAGTTGCTGTGTAGTTCAGTGTTATCAGCGTCAACATCAATGTTACTCTCTGCTGACTGTCAATCAGCAGACACTCACTGGAATAAATAGACATCTCTTCCAGGAAGGAGCCAATTTAAACCATGTCGCCTAACAAACTTTGTGCACATTTGGGGGCATTGTTGTCAAGATATCTGCATATCTACTAAGCACCATGCTGAGAGAAGCTGTGATCTGAGCTTATATGCAGCCATCGCTCCAGTCACTCCTCTATATATGAAAGGGATTGCATTGATCACGCTTTGGCTTTCTTACCATCTGTTGGGAGCTTAAGGTTTACTCACACTGTCCTACATGTTGTTATTACTGACACTTCGTAAGATGCAGCATCCATTTTAACTTTACTGTCTTTTTCAATTTCCTGAATGAAAAATGAAAAGTTTGATATGTCTAATTAACGAAAAACGAAGGGATGGTTTTTATGTCAGCAGCAGAAATGCATAATCTAAACTGCATCCAGAAGATTTAGGACCACTGACAATAAACTTTTGGATAGCATCTTCTCTACACTTTCCTGCATGACCACACATTTTAAGCCATTCAGTTCATCAGTGCACTCTGATGTCAGCATTACTTGTGTAGGAGCGAGGATCATCATATTTTTTCATTGCCTGCGAGTGAGGCCAATTTATCATGGGTCAACACATAACCCTCTGCTGTGAGGATGCAAAGGAGATAACATGACTTGACATGCTTTGGCACACTGATATTTATAAATGTAAAATGATGAAGAACTTAAAAACAAGAACATGAATTTATTAAATAAGTGGAGGAAATTAAAGCTACATGAACACAGCAGCAAATCAACACTTATCTTTAACACATATTCGCTTTAACATACACAACATACTATAAATGTGAGCAGAATGTCTCAACACAGACAGATACACACACTGTTGGGGGAGTTTGAGTGTGAGGATGGAGCATCTGCTCCTGCCCACTGGGCCTCCCAGCTAGTGCAAGTAAACACTCACACTCTTTCTCACACAAACTCACACACATACATGCAAAGACACACTCAACAAAACTGCTTCTGATTCTAATGAGGCCGAGGCCTGCTGGGGCAGCAGTATGGCTGTCCCAGCCTGTCTCTGGCTCCCTGATTCTTGTCCCAAAGCTTCTCACACGTCATCCACTGTTTCACACCATCCACACTATTTTACACTTGATGATATTTCCCTCCAGCTTTGGGTCTAGAGAGAAATGTGTCATCAATATTCAAAACGAGAGTGAACAAAAATTGGAGAAAATACAGTAGAACTGAAGAACAATGGCATACTTTACATTGTAGAATGAGCACAATTTCAATAGTTCTATGCATCTCTGTACTAGTATGATAATATTACTGTTGTGCCCTTTTAAGAAGCTAAAATATGTTTTTTGTTGCCAACAGGTGTGGAGCAGATTCCTGATCTCTCCTTCTGCATCAGTAATTTCCAGATGACAGCGAGCTTACTTTTTTGGACAGGGAGGACTATCTGCAGACACACAGTGAATACAGGACACTCCCACAAAATGAAAGGTATTTGAAGTTTAGACACCAGGAACCTGGTTAGGGTGAGAAAAGGAGGTCAGAGGGAGGGTGTTGTAATGCAGAGAACCCTTAATGCAAAAGAGAATCAGAGTCAGGCTTACAATCTACTGCAAGGAATACTGTGACACTGGGGATGCATTTCACCTTTGGAAGATGATTCCATGTGTATTTAGATACAGGGATTATGATACGACCCAGGAACGATACAGTTTCATAAAAAATTCAACTCGGTGTGATTAGTTTTGGTGAGGGGTTACTCCTGCTCTCTCTAACCTCAATTTCTTAGTAAAAAACATTACGTCTACAAAGCATCTACTAAATAAAAAGCTAAGGAACGTACATGTGTTGTGCTGTGACTGCCACGTAGGAATCAGTCGTACATGAACTCCAGCAATCGATTATTTTTCCCACTTGTGCTGCATTTGACACTTGTTGTTCTACAGACTGAACCCCTCAGTTCAGTCTAATCTGCCCCAGGAGCAGCAATGCTGAGGGAGGTACAGCGCACTGAGTCCTGTCACCTGTTTCTGGGATTATGTACCACTTTGGTCTGTACTTATGATTTACAATATCTGCTTTACTTGGTCTGTTCACCCTGCGTCTCCCCCCCCTGGACCTCCTCTCCCACATCTGACTAGATGTACCCCCTCAGCTGTCTGCATGTGTCTCCATCCTACTGCATCCTTACAGACTGGAACTACTTCAGCAGATGGATGTCCATCAGTCCTGGTTTCATCTACATCCTGTCCATATATGGCAGTGGATTTCTCCTTCACTGTGGTTCTCCTTGAGGTTTCTCTTTTTCCCACTGGGTTTTTCCTTGCCAAGAAGGAGGGTCAAAGCATGGGGGATACCTGGGATATTAATCCATTTTGTTCAACTGTTTAACAAAGTAATTATTTGACTGTTTATTTTCATTCAGTTTTTTTATCAATTCAATTTGTGTGAAGCCCTGTGAGGCGACCATGTTGTGATATTGTAGCCTGGCCAGCCATCCATCTTTGTCAATGAGAAATCCATCTGGAATTGCAGGGTTTGAATCCAAATATGAAGGTGGGACTAACAGGTGCTGAGCAAACCAATTACAGATAAGACAGACGTGACAATTTAGTCAGGTAAACTTAAGCATACAGGATGTAATCTGTAATTCAGTCTCTATTTTTGAATCAAGTAAACAACCGACAACAGTTGTAAACAGATTTACAGACTTGGAACTGACTCTGAGTCGTGACAAAAAGAAGTCAGTGCGTATGATGCATTGCGAAACATCTGCCCCCAAGACTTGGTTCAGTATAGAATTGATCGTGCATATTTCACAGTGATTGGCCCAATTCCAGACTGTTTTCTCATTATTAAATACACTGAGAAAACTGGATGGCTGGCCAGGCTAGTGATATTGAGCTCTACAAATGAAACTGAATTGAAGTGAATCGTTCAACTACTTTCCCTACTTTGATTTAAAGTAAGTCCACTTAGTCTACATGGTGGTCTTCTAGTATTTACCATATCCCAAAAACCAGCACCCCCAGCTCCAGCTCAAACCAGGTACAAGGAGATTTACTCTAAAATGAAGCCTGTACTGAAGTATTTTAAAGTTGTCATACCACTGGAGCACTGGGATGCGCTCCAAAAAGCACTGGCTCCCATAGAATTACTTTCAACTTATCTCTAAAAGTCAATAATTTTTTATCTAGGTGCCATTTCATTGTCATTAATTTTATTGGGAGCCTCTAGTAAGTGATTGAATGGTCTATCTTTACATTTTTCATCATTTAAACAGATCTCAGTGTGAATAGAGGCTGTCATGTCTGCTGTGTTGGACTATTATTGAGTTCACTCACCTGCAAATGTGGACTTTCAGAGTTTGTATTTATTTGAAAAACAGATTTATTAATTTTTTTATATATACTGTAGTTGTGGTTAAAAGAGTCCCCTTCTACTGATATTGTTATGAAATATTTGATGAAGTTTACCATTTTACAGAGTCAGTAAGCTACCATTTAGCCTTCACACACCCATGATCCCTTGCTCTGATCCCAAAATGGCCAAGATAGTCAAATTTCAAACTACTGGCTTCAGAATATCAGTTCAGAAACCAATGGATGACTTTGTGGTTCCTCCATCCACTAATTATGAATAGTCTCTAGTGTTAAGTCGTTCGTAATTACAGTTTCTATGAATCTTGTGATTACCTTGCAGAGTTCTGGTAAATTTTTGGCTTGTAAAAATATATAATCCTTACATCTTTGGCTTATATAATTTTGTTTATCCTACCTCTACAGAGTCTTTGTTTCACTTATGCAGTCTCAGCCACTGAGGGTTAGGATTTTGGTCTGTGTGTCAGTGCAATCATATCAGTCAAGTTAACATTTGTTTCCATGTCATGTCAGTTAATCATTAAACCTCCATTGTCAGTGGATGACTCCCTTATCTAACACTAATTATTGCAGTTACTTACACTGTAAAGCCTTAAGTCAAGTTTTTACATGTTAATAAATAATTAATAATAATGTAATGTGGATGCAGTTTGGGTACAAGTGGTTCAGTACTGGTTCAGTCATCAGTTTTGGTTCAGACATTTCCAGAAAACAAACTTCATTGTCCAACAAGGGAAAGTTAGTGATCTTTCATGCTTCCTCTGCAGGGTTTGCGTGCTGAAATATTTGCCTAACTCCCCTACTGCCTTATTCTCTCTAAACTCTAGTTCACACTTCCTTTCTCCTACGTCCCGTCTTTTCACTCACTCCAGCTCTCTCTCCTTTTTTTTCCTCAGAGTCTCTCCATCAACACTAGGGATAAGCCCAAACAAATCTGCCTAAAGCCTTTGCCAGGCTTGACAGTCTCATAGGAATGATACCTATTCCCTCTCATTTCAAACGACACTAATGGCATATTGATGTGCATGCAGATTAACAGATCATTGTATTTGTGTGTGCGGTGGACAGGAAGTGCCCATTTATCTGTATATTCTAATCCAGCTTTTAAACATTCTTTATTTCACCCAGAAGGAAACTCAGCCTGCCCTTTTGTCCTTCACTTAAAGCTGACACATACTGTACATTAGCATGAGCTACCAGCTGCATAAAGACGGGCTATTCATCAAGACTTTTAGACTATTTAAGAACTGACTCAGCTTTGAATCAGGTGCGTCATAATCACTTAAACTGTTAAGAACTAAATGTTATATTTTTCCAACTTTATTTATTATTGTGATACTCATTAATAAATAATTATATGTCCAATAGGCAGATGTGTAGCCCTTTCTAAATCATAGTATGTGCTAGTGCAAATACATCTCTTTTGTTGTTGCAGACTGGCTGTTTTTGCTTGGCTATTTTTAAAGTGATAATAAAAACGTTGAAAAGGAGAGCTCAGAGTGTCAGTGAGGTAAAGAACAGGAGGGGACAAAGTCATCAAAACTATCCCAAAGGAGCCATCTCATCCCTTAGTTCAAGCCATGTAGCTAAACTAATACAGTGAAATGATCGGAGATGGGCCTCTATTTCTTTATTTCTTATCCTCGTCTTGTGGGTGTGTTTGAATTTGTTCGGGCACATCCTTGTGCTTGGTCACGGTGAGGAGAGTAGGTGAAATGACATTATTGGTTTTTGCAATTTGTCAAAAGAAAAAAAAATTGCAGAAGATTAAACGTTGCTAACCTCACAGAAGGCCAACTCTTTTATTCCGTCTGCCATCGGGCTTTTAAATGCCAGTGACAGTGTGTAATGTGCAGTATAGGGTACACGGTGCATTTACACGTGTTTTTTTTTTTTAAGGGTTTCAATGTATTTTATCTGTTTATTGTTACTGTTTCACTTTGTCACTGTTGCACTTTATGGCTGGACCCTTCAGCTGTCCTGTCCGTTGACAGATCTGAGTGTATTGTATTGTGTAATGTGTGTCTAATGTCCTGTCCTGTTGCAAACCAAGTCTGCTGACTGAATTGTCCCTAGGGGATAAATAAAGTTATCTGAATCTGAATCTGAAAGCCACCTCATGGAGGAGTTATTATGGCATGTTTTACACCCAAAATTGTCACGTATTGCTTAGAACCAAGCATATCTTCAGGGTTATGAAACTGAGGAGAATGCGGTCAGATGGAGACTGAGGCAGAGAAAAAGGCAGCGAGAGAGCAAGACAGTAACTATTATCAGAAACTAAAGCATCTGCCTCTTTGAAGTGAAAATCTGGACACAAGCTGCAGCTCGGCTGGCCTGTGTTCTTGTTGTAGTTATTGGGTCAGATGATGATTATATTGTGTGTGTGCATGTGTGTGACTGAGACAAATGGCTTATTGCTGGCATCATTCTAATAATTTGATCTTTGACAGAGATGGATTGAATGTCATAATGTCCAATGTTATGAATTAGCATTTGCCAACATAATGTGTTTTTGCTACAGCATCTAAATGATGTGAAAGCTATTTAGTGGGAAATTACCAACCATGCATCCTCCTCTCATCAGAGAATACAAAGGTGTTATTGGACCAGGTGCTGTGTGTGCATCCAATACACTGGATGCCTTCCAGCAGAAGAGTAAACCCACATTCTTGAGTAACTTCATATCCAGCTGAGGCTCACTCTAACTCCTCTAGCTTTATGAAGAGTGTTTTCTATCAGATCTCATGTGAAGTTCGCCTTTTTCTCTTTTTAAGCAGGTGTTTTCTCTCGTCCTCATTATGTCTGTCTTTTCTGACAAGTTCATTTCACATCTTGCTCATTTGACAAACAGGGAGATAAGAAGTAAAATAGAGATTTGAAACCATTGTGACAAAGGTGAACAAATCCATTTCCTACCCTCAGACGAACAGCATACGACCTCAAGACATTTTTACTTCTCCGTCAATTATTTTAACTGAGGAACTGAATTATGAATCAAAATTGGTTTATCTGCAACAGATTGTTTTAGCCTTTCTGCAATACCACACCCATGCGATACCTAAATCTACAGTGGCTACGTTTACATAATGTTTTTTAATTCAAATTATTTATTCGGAATAAAATAACTGAGAATTAAAGCAATTTCCTTTGTGTTTCCATGGAAATGCTTCAGTTAATTCCTCTTTCAGAGCTGGGGGTACAGAGCGTTCTAATTGGACAGAACGCGGATGTGACGTTGGGATGTCTACCAGAAGAAAACAATCTCATCCAGTTCCTTTTTCTTTTTGTTTCAACTAGTAACATGGAAGACCAGATAACACATGTGATTTTTGCATTTATTTTTGTAATAATTATGAAGCAGCAGCTCGTCCGAATCAACAGACTAATTCATTTGG
>JAPTYQ010000001.1:18518392-18529867 GCA_029814465.1 Ostorhinchus cyanosoma
AGATGGGGGAGAAGTTGATCAGACTCGAGTTGTAAAAGTCCTTGAGCAAAGTCGGGTTGTAGAAGAGGACAAAAGAGGCAGACATGGCTGCTGACACCCAGGAGGAAGCCTCGACTAAAAGGGCTCCGTGTACCGAGACCTTTCTTAGTACATCAGCAGGATGAGCTTTGAATGTTTAATATTTAACACCAGTTCGCAGCGCTACCTGTATCGATTAATGTCCAACCAGTCATTAAAGCCACCCTTTTTTTGGCCAGGTGTAGCTTTGAGTAAATCTGAGCCACAGCAGCGCAGAGAAGGAGTTTTTTTTTGTGCAAATTGTGTGGTTTTAAATCAAAGTTTTGCTTGATTTATGAACAAAATTATTCATTATATTCCACTACTCTGCATATCTTTCATGGATTCCCAAAAAGTGTCATGTGAAATGTGTGCTGCCTCAGTTATCTATGTTGTACACAGCCAGCGAATTTGAAAACACGATTTTAATGAGGTTTTTATTGGTTATCTTCAAGGCACAGCTATGGCACACATTAAACAAACAAACAAGATGTTTCTGGACTCTAGTTATTCACGCATCCTCCAGCACGGTCTGACCAAAACAAGTAATAGAATCTATGGAGCTGTAGTGCGCAAAAAATGTCATATTTAGAGATGATTAAGGTAATGAATGAAGAAAAACGGAAATAAAGTTTCATCGTCTCCTCGTCTCACCCTTCACACATTGCTGAGCTTCAGTGGAAAGATACTGATGATGCTGCCAGATACGCCACACACATGTTTTGATTAGGCGGATATACCTTTTCTGATTAATTGGATCAATTAAGTGGCTGAATAGTCAGCCAAGTGATAGCTAAAGAGGGTTTTTTGTGCACTTTTAAATTGATAGGTGTGCAGTGCATACAATTAGGAGAGCTGTACAGTATGTAGATGTGGGTGTGTGGGTGAGAGGCTGTTAGAGCCACTGAGAGACAGAGGGAAAAAAAAAAGAAGATAGGGTGTGTATGTGTGCACAAGGAGAAAAGACAGAATGAAATCCTCGCTGACCTCCACTGTTGGTTAGCCTGAGGATGAAGCGATGACACAGTGGGAATGGGTAAGCTAGTGTGGGCGGCCTCTGGTGCAAGAAAGAAGGCACATGGATTAAACACAGTCAGAATTTAAATGTGCCTAGTGCTGCTTTTACCATCAAAAAATCATTAGCACATTAATTTGCAGGCATTAATATATTTAGCGGGAACAATCAAAGCTGAGACAAGTATCTACCAGCCATTATGGTGCCTTTTAAATAATGTCACACTGTGCTAAAATTCACAGGAAATCTGGGAGAGATGATCCGACTGTGCAAAAAGAAAACACTACATGTCAAGTGGGAATGGAGCAAAAGCTGGTGGAGTTTCTTGCAATGACAGATGGTAGGAATACGAATAAAAATAACAGAAATATAACTTCAGTAATGAGAGATCAGTTGGAAATCCACATTATGAACGGATAGTTTCTGACTTTGCAACAAATGCAGCATTCGATCGATGTGAAGCATCTTTTTAAAATTGGTAAAAAAAAGGAGATGGGACAAATTCCCTGGAGTTTAGAAGTTGTAGGTGGTGGAGCAAAGCACGTAGGTGGGAAAATGGAAGCTCTCAGTTAAATCCAAACAATCTGAGGATCATTACAGGAATGTGGGAGGTAGGGTGGAGCATTTGAGTACCAGTAGATCTCCGACTCAGCCACATGAGTATGAAATGCTCATGAACTGCAGTAAGTTCTGGCGTAGACTCAGTGGAAGAACCAAAGCTAGAGAAAATCCTGTCAAACCGTAATATACAAGGATGTCCTGAGGTCCCGGAGCTGATGTAGCTGAAGATGATTTACCAGATATGTTGATGTAGGAATTTGTGAATTGGACAAACTCCAAATGCCAAAGTAAAAAGTAAAATTCAGCTAAAAGCCTTTGTAGACGATATATTTTCAGCATCATAGGGCAAAAGTTTCATACTAACCTTTGAGCATAGTTTAATTTAAGAGGTTGGAGAAGACTCCTGTTCCTCTTCTTGGCTGTGTGTCCAGGATTTAAAGAAATCTATATTTTGACCAATAATTGGTCTTTTCAGAGAGGAAGCAAAGAAGTTTGTCCCATGAGGCTTTGTGTGATATACTGTACGGCGAAAAGGGACAAAAACATTTTGGTCCCATTTTGTCTTCAGTTATATTATATTTGATATTTGTCAATTTTAAAATGTTTTTTTGCAAGTTGAGAAAATAACAGTCTGACTGTAGAAGTAGAAGATGATAATTATGTGTAAGTGCTTAATGAGAACAACTAGTCACCGAAAAGTCAAAGAAGTAACATGTCCTCGCTCTTCACAAGTTCCCCTGAGCTGTTAAATGTGTCACTGCAGCTGTCAATCAAGCTACACTTGTAGTGATTTTCACCTATTTTTTTTTTTAAATGCTTTTTTTTTTTAATCATATACTTGAAGAATGAAGTGAGGTTAAATGTTTTGAAGTGACATCCGTTTGGAGCTGGAGACACAAAACCCTCTCAACTTGTGAAATTATGATAGATAAATAAATAAATTAATAAATAAATATATAATCTAGATAGAACAGGTATTGGCAGCAGCATAGCAGTTCCTGTGTCTTAAATCTTGTAGTTTTGAACATACTACTTATTAAGACTCCATGATATTAGGAAGAAAAACTGACATTGCAATTTTTTAACCCTGCGATATATATTGCGATATGAAAAACTACTCAGGAGGATATAATAGCTGTGTGGTGCCGACATAAATGGTTGTGTTTCCTGTTGTTGTGGCAACAGGTGGAAGACACTGGACACAGAACACATGCTTCAGTTTCATCCTTCTTGGAGCTGAAATAATTCCACATAACTGACGTTGCTTTTCTTTTTGGCACCAAGTCTTCGTTTGCCAGTGATTTTCTCTTGTTCGTTCCTCATTTTTCAATGTTGTTACCAGCAACTCACTCCATTTGCAGGGGGGCGTGGTCTGCTTCGGCAAACTGATTAAGAATGATTGTGATTGGTGGATGCTGCGTGCAGCGTGTGTCAGGTAGCCAGTTAGAAATCAGATGAGAAAACATCAAATTCATTTGCCTCCTGCATTGCAGCACCTGCGATGTGAATATTGCGCACACGTACATTGCGATGACGATGCTCAAAGGATATATTGTGCAGCTCTATTCAGTCATGCACTGTACAAATTGGGACATATTTGTATTAATATTCATCAGAAGACCATTACTGCCCAACAGAACATCTGTCATTAAATGTACTTTTTTTGTTGCATTTTTTTATTGACTTCTACCTTTATTGGTAACAAAATGTTTTTTTAATGATGTTTTTTTTTTTTTTTACAGATCAGAGTTCATGCTGATCATTTTGCTGTTTTTGTGCTACATCCCTTTGATGATGATTGTTGATGTTCAGAAGTATCCACACTCCACTTTTTGACCATTTTGAGTAGATATGTGGGGAGTACACTGCATTATACTGTAACTCACTTACATCCTCAAACTAGTTTTAGAGCAGATATATGTGACTTGAAACACAGTGCTTGTCTTCACTTTTCATCATCACCATAGCATAATCTATCATTATTTTCAAGAAATACTATGCTACAGGAGGAATGTATATATATTCCAATGTTTTTTTGTTTGTTTTGTCCTCTACCTTTAAACAATCAAAGCTACATATCAAGCATTTGCACCAGAATATGTAATATGTTACAGTCAGGCACAACTAAGAATATATAGATGCAAAGTGAGTCCAAACATGCATGCACTTGATTGCTTCGAATCATACAAAAATACTGCTTTTTCATGAAGTCTGAGCTGCCAAAATCAAAGGAGCACTAACTGTCTAGCTTGGCAGTGCTCAACTATTTGCTACTGAAGTCATGTTTATGCAGAATTTTGTTCAAGCAAAACACAACAGCAGGTGATTTCACTGATCAGTTCCTCCCCTCTGCCTGGAAAAGCGCTAATCAGTGGAATCAAACGTGGTGTTTGCTGCAGACATGGCTCTCAGTGGCGCACTGTTTTTTTTTCTCCTAACACACTGTCTTCGTCTCACTTCACATTTTCTGACTCAGTGTCTGTCTCTCTATCACTCTATCTCCATTTCATACATTCCTGTCTCCCAAGTGCAGCCATCCTCTCATCTTTCTGCCTTCGTACTGTCCGTGCCGCCTCTTGCCATCCCTCATGCTGAGGTGTATCCCTTGTCTTTCTATGTGAATAATACATGGCTTCTGCAGCTTTGGGTGGACAGAGAGAATAAGATCCCTGGCCCTCGGTTATTCTTCTGTCTACTCACCTCCTGGGACTCTCACGCTTATAGCATATGGCCAGCCACTGAGAGGAATACTGAGCAACCTTCCATAACAAACACAGTCACAATGGAATTGGCACTTCGCCTCGCCCTAATGCTCAAACACATATGATAACCTTTATGTAGTTTTTCTGCGTGCATGAGGGTAAGACCAGAATGTAAAGTGAAATATATTAACTTCATGATCCACTGCTGGGTTATGGAACTGTTTTGTCTCTTTTAGAATAATGGGCCATCATCACTTTTAGTCTTGTCTTGGGTAATTTATTGTGCAAATCCTCGAGCCTTCTCTGCATGGTAAACATCTGCTCTCACCAAAACAGCCCATAATGGAGCACCAGCTCCTGGATCTTTTAATGAAATGACAATTACAAATTCCCTTCCCAAGAAGCCCTTTTGGAAACACAGCATCATAACAGGGACAAATGAGAGCAAGTCTCCCTCTAATTGATAACCTCATTACCTATGTCTACCAAGCTATTAACAGCCCCCCGCTCTGTATCGCCCGGGTCACTGGGTCACCACTGGGACCTGCATACGAAAGCAGCCAGCATTAAATTGGTACAAGCTGGCCAGGCCTCCGTGCACTACTCTAGCTGTCTGCTGTCAAATGGCTCCGCCGGACAAACACACATCTCAACGGGACGCCGCCCGCCACCAGCTGCTCTTTGATGATACAAACAGGGAAAGGGACACAGAGGACTGTCGGACGGAGGGATCTGGCTGTGGAGGTGTCGGGTGTCTGAGATAGTTATCACCAAAGCTGACAATGTTTCTATGCTTCCACTTTGTGAGATGTCTAGATGTGCTTCAGAAGTGTTTGAAGAAGATGACTCAATAATTCATAAATCTCCATGGCTCATACACCTCTGATGTTGACTATAATTGTCTGGCAGGAGCTTTTGCACGTGTAGCTCTTATGAGATTTCTTAATATTCAGGTCAAAGGTTCAATAGTTTCATAGTAAGAAATTGGCTTATTGAACAAGTATTTATTTAGTTCACAGATACCAGACAATTACTCACAGTTAAAGCTGCTGTTCATGATAGGTTTGTAGCTTTGTAAGACAAAAATGTCATCATTGCCTTTCAACATATAGCTATGAGACCTTTGCATGTACTCTTTCTCAGTTTTTTCCGGTTTTATAAAGCCTAGCCTACTCCATGATGCCCACAATTTGGCTAATCATGTGTTAGGGTGTATATATATATATATATACCTGCTTTTAGTTTAATAAAATTTTGGACCTAAAGTATGTGATTCAAGGATGACAAGTGTCTACTCAAAGAACACTAAATTTACACAGTGTTTATAAAACTGCAGTTGATGAGATTTCATCAGGGATGACAGTGATTCATCCTCCTCAGAACTTAGACAATGAGCATTTGTCTCTTTCAATAAAAATGTGAAACAAACAGATGACCTAAATTTAAAACACTACACAACATTATAACCTTACTCAGAGACACAACAAAGAGCCTTTTGTCTTCAACATCAGGTCTTTTTTTCTTTCATGTCAATTCCAATTATTGGTCATACAAACCACAAAATATTTTCGACACACTTGTCAAAATGTCTTATATTGTGACGTAGATATACCCGTACTTTTTAGATGAAGCCCTAAATGGAAAAACTTCAGCCTTTCTTGAGACCGAAAGAAAAGAAAAACCCCAATTTTTCAGACTTTTCCACTATTACACCGATGCTGAGCAAATGCACTTCAAACAAACGTAAGCATGTCAATCACAGCTAACAAATAACATCAGCAATTACTTCTAACTCTGACAGGTATGTTACTAACACACTACCTACAAACTAACAGACACAGAGAATAAACAATAGAATAATCAAATATGACTGGCTGACTTTTATTCTGCCATAACAAACTGTTACTTTCAATTTGCAGCCTCCAAACCTGAAAGGTGAAGCCAATGTCAAAGTGTGAAAAACTGCAGTAACATGAATGTCCACTGGGGGCGGGCTCTGACAGTTCATCCCCAAAGACCCCCATGTCCAACTTTACAGCTGAAATAAACACATTTACAGACTGCTACAAGAAACATTAACAGTCTCTATAGGTAATTCCCCCTTTCATGACAATTGCTCTAGAGGCAAATTTTGAATAAACTCACCCGTTTATATTATATCAAAAAAGTTGTGCATAATAGAGTGAAAGATTGTGATTGACAGGTGAGTGCAGTCAAGTGTCTACCTGCTGTGTGGTTTTACTGACATTCGCTCAGCTGTGTCAATCATACGGAGCTCCAGTTTACTGAATAAATGCCATTTTATGGGGTTACATTTAACAGCATCTTCAGAGGATTCTAAGATTTAGTAACTTAACACTACAAACATAGTTCTTGTTAACATTAATTTGTATGGAGTGGTATCTGTCAGGTAGCTAATTAGCTCAGCAGTTGGTTATTAGTGCGTTAACACCTTTCACAACTTACTAGTTTTATGTATTAAACCTTTATTTAACCAGCTAGAATCCCATTAAGATCAAGATCTGGAAACTAATTCTATCAGAGTGCCTTGGGTGGTTATTATTGACTGAGTAATCACTGCTATGCCTTGTTTGTGTGAAAAAACCATGAGTTTGGTTTTGTCAGCATTTAAAACCACTTTCATTGCAGTAGATAAGCCTGGACTATATAAAAAGCAGTCTGTAAAAATGCCTGGGCAATTGAAGAAGAACAGCAATAGATTACAGTGTCATCAGCATAAAAGTTATACATGGCATTTGACGCAGTCTATTAATGTAAATAGTGAAAAATATGGGTCCTAAGACTCAGCCTTGTGGTACTCCTTTTGGCATGTTAAGGAGACAGGAGGAGGAGGAGCCAGCCAACAGGACGCGCTGCATTCTGTTAGTCAGATGTACTCTAAACCAGTTGGTAGCTTGTTTTGCGATGCCAATCTGAAGCAGTTTATCCATTAAAAGTGAGTGATCGACAGTGTTGAATGTCTTAGACAGGTCAATAAAAAGTGCAACACAGCAAAAGCAGCAAAAGTAATAACATATAAACGATGCTCACTCCAAATTTGTCACTTTGTTTCAATGCAAAAACGGGAAGTTACATTATGAAAATGTTAACTTTTACAAACTTTGCTTTCACAGAAAAATACGAATGACCTGAAAAACCGTCAACAACAAGAAAAATTAGTGCAATTTTAACAATTGCCTCATCTTCTCATTTTCATATGTGTATTATAACTTATAGATCACAGTGGATCTAGAAAGACACAAAACATTTGGTAACAGGCATCTGGAACTGGAAAATAAAATCTTTAACTTTATGATCAAAACAACTTGTCCAGACTCAGTGACACCCTTCACTTCAGTGTAACTTTTGCACTTTACAAATTCCTCTTGTGGGCCAGATTGGACCCTATGCTGGGCTGGTTTTGGCCCTTGGGTCATATGTTTCATTCCCCTGGTCTATGCAGTGCACATTACTTTCCAAACCAAAGACATTTTTGTCTGTGTGTATTGACTCAACACAACTTGATAGGCTACAGAAAAGACACAAACTGATGTATAAAAATGCACCAGAACACAGGAAACGAAGTGTTTCATTTGAACACTCAGTAGATTCTCCCTCCAAACCTGCACCCAGTTTTAATTGTAATGATCTATGGACACGGTTCTGTGATTCACCTGCTTGTAGCTGTTATCGGCCCATAGATTTTACTAGAACTAGTCTCCAAAGCTCATCTATTTCATCCCATCAGTGTTCAGTGATGCTGATCTATTTGTCTTCCTAGCAAAACTACATCATATGTTTGTGCTGCTCTCTGCATTGACAGCTGTCCAATCAGGCTTTATCATCAGCAGTGCTGACAGTTTATTCCAGGACCTTAAGATACTAAAACTCTAATGGGAATTACTCAAAGTCAGAGCTGTCATTGGTGATGAGCTGTTTTTTTTCAATCCTCACCAAAACCTTTACTCTTCTCAGGATTAAGTATCATTTTAGCACTCCTGATGACAGACAGTTTGACTTCAAAGATTAAATAAACCTTAACTCTGCAATAAGAACGACTATCCTGAAGCCCTGACACTGATAGACAGTTTTAGATTTGTATAAAAATGTAGAAAACAGTTTGTTAAAGTAGGTGTTTCTGCAGGTGCTCCCTGGTAATATTCACCACAGTTGAGAATTTAAACTCTGTAGCACTATAATATAAAGTTGGCCATAAGCACAGCATGAATAGAAATGCTGACAGCTGGAGTCAGCTTTAAAATGCAGTCAGATATGGACATCAGTGGTGAGGGTGGATACAAATAAGCTGATCAACAGGATGCTAACCGAGTGCTTCCTGATGGACGCCCACAGGAAGGTGGACTTGAGTGGCAGCTTGGCAGCCAGTGGTGGAGAGATCCATCATGTCATGACAGGAAGGAGAGGGCTCTGACGTGTTGGCCTGCCCTGAGAGGCCAGCGCCTGTCAGCTTAATGAGGCTCCCAGTGACAGGTGATGCAGTTGTTAGATTGTGCGTCTGTGTGTGCATACATATATATGTGTGTGTGTGTGTGTGTAGGTGTGGATTTTCACCGACGTTGAACAAGTGCCTCGTTAGCATGACTTCCGTACTTGGTATGTTATTCTAGCATGTCTCCAGATGCCTTGTGTCCCACTTTGATTTGTTTCTCGAAAAAAAAAAAAAAAAATCACAGACGCTTTTGTCTCCATTTATATCCCTTGTATTTGAGACGTAACTGCCGGTTTGTTTTCTTCAGTTCAAAATGGTTCACAAGTGATATTTGTGCATCTGCTGTATCTCTCCAGCGTCTATGTCTACAACTCCTCTCAACTTCCCAAAAGTCCTCACCAAGTTACTCCTACCTGTGTGAGTGCACTAGAAAACTTTGTGTAAAAATACTTCTTTGACCTCTCAATTTCTGACTTCCTTTTCCCCTCCAGTGTGCATTTCTGCTTCTGAAACTACCTCACCTATTCCCCTCAAACCACCCACATATCTTCCTTTCCCCATGTGAGGGTATTAGGTTCACACAATAGAATATAGATGAATCCAGCATGGACACCTCTATTGATTTCTCCCACACCGCAGACACCGGGGATAATGAAAGGGTTTTCCTTGCTTCTCCCCAAGTATCCTCGCGTCATATTTCTTCAGGAGGTCCACAAGTGGAAGACAAATTGAAAAAACCGACTCTATTCCACTGATGCGGTAGACCCTGATTGTCCGATATGTTCACTGTAATCAGAATAAAGTGTGTGGTTTATACTGTAAACAAACAGAAGAGGAACACGTAGACTTACATTAGAGGTGACTTTATGCCAAGGTGATGTTGCCAAGGTAGTAACAAATTATTGGTGACAATTTAAAAAAACTTTGTTGCACAAAGTATACTTAGAGCTGGGAGAACTACTTGTTTTTATTTTCTGCATTCATTCTTTCTTTCATTCCGTAGTTCTCAGCATACTGTAGTATAACGTAAACATTTTTAATGCTTTAGCAGGCAGCAAATGTTCAAAAGTGAGCAGAGAGAGAAGTGGAAGTGGACGGTGCTACCATGGCACAACCTACCTGGTTCTTTGCATTTTTGCTTCTAAGAGTACGGCGGCCATGGCTCAGGAGGTAGAGCAGGTCATCCTATTCCAGTCCTGCTCTGTCTTGGTCATGTGCTGTTGTGTCCTTGGGCAAGGCACTTCAGCCTCTTTGCTTCCAGTGCTGCAACCCTCACTGGTGTATGAATGCACATCAATATTCGCCATGCTTCTGTCAGTCTGCAGCTGTGGACACAAATGTACTTCACCACCACCCGAGTGAGAATGTGAGAGTGAATGAATAATGGATCCACTCTACAAGCTTTGAGTATGTGTTCATAGAAAAGCGCCATATAAATCTTACCCATTATTATGCTGATGATGATGATGATGATGATGATGATTATTTTTATTATTGTCATTATGCCCATATTCAGACAGAAGGGTGGAGCAGCAGGAGCATGATGGGATGATGAACCAGTTAATGCTAAACCATATTTTACCAATGAGGTAAAAACAAAACAAAACAAAATCATTAACCCATAAAGACCCAAACATCCACCGGTGTTCAAGACTATCTAGTCATGTAAAATGTTTAATACCTGTTGATCCACTAATCCTATCAATACATGTAAATACTTGGTGTAAAATACAGTTAGTCATCTTTTCATGGTCATCAGATATAATCCATTTGGATGTTCAGAGGCTCCATAGTTGCCGTGGAAACACTGTCATCTTGTACAACACTGATATAATAACCTTCAATTGTAAACTGAGCTTTAATGAATATTTTCATGATCATTGAATTAAATATAGGAAATTTGATATGATATTTTATGAAAAAAATCAAAATACAGAGGACAATATTACAATAAATGGTGATAAATCACTTAAAAAAGGTTCAATACAGAGGAAAAATTCAAATGGGAATGACCAGAAAAGTATCACTGGGTCTTTATGGGTTAAACCCCAAAACCATTTGATAATCTTAATTGTATAACCACACCCACATTTGTCAGTTGTCTGTAAAGAGAAAAATATTACATTCAATAAACAGAAGCTCTAAAAGTCTGATTTAGAAAGTGAGGTGTTAATCACACCTGTCAATCAAAGCAATCATGGAGGACATCAAAGCTTCTATTAGCACTAAAATCTTTATAATATTAGAGTCAAATAAATCTGGACGCTTTGATGAGAACATGTATTAAGAGGATCCAATGAAAAGAATAAGACCAGAATGACCCATGGAAAAAATGAGTACTTTTAGAGAGAAGTTCAATGCAAGTATATAAGAGCCAGGTCATTTTTGGAGTGGTGGTCAGCAGTTTTACACTTGAACATACTTCTGCATTGGTTTCACATTTGGAACTGCAGTCCTTTCATGCTCAATGATGAGTACTGCGCTGAACGCGTGCTGACTAATGATTATAGCTTCAGAGGACAACACTTCATTTTATTGTACATTCTGTAACCCATGTGATGGTGTTAGTCATCAGTGTTAAATCACAAAAAGGTTTAATACTCTGTTCTGTTCTCTTTCTTTCTTTCTTTCTTTCTTTCTTTCTTTCTTTCTTTCTTTCTTTCTTTCTTTCTTTCTTTCTTTCTTTCCTT
>JAPTYQ010000001.1:18549947-18562449 GCA_029814465.1 Ostorhinchus cyanosoma
TAACCACACTACTCATGTAACTCAAATAACATTTATTCAACATAAAACCCTTTTTGGTTCTTTATAAACTTTCAAAAGACAAACTATAATTTCAGTGTAACAGTTTAAACATGACCAGAAAATACCAGTTTAGCTGTAGAGCTCTGCTAGCATGCTAAATGCTATTCTGTCAGAATAGATTAGGAGGGAATGGACTTTCACATGATAAGGAGAGTTTTTACAATGACTGAAACCAACTTATGATATTTAACAAAACATGGATATGAATGTTGTTAAATATAACACTGAGCTGATTTGGGACCAAAGTTGCAACAGTTACTTGATCAGTTGTCGACAATTTATTTAATCAATAACTGTTTTGATAACTATTGGAGTCATTAAAAAAAGAATCATCTGACTCTATTTTTATTAAATCTAGGTTATATTCAGTTTCTTTCGTACTACACCGACTTGCTTTTTTTTTTTTTATTTAAAGCTGCGGATAAAACGACCTAGTATTTGAGGACATCATGTTGGGCTTTTTACACCATATCTATAAAACCAAACAATTAATTTGTTAAAAATACGTAAAAATAAGTGTTAATAGCAGATCTGCTGAGACGCCTCTAGCTCTACTGTCTGTCAAATCTAGAAAGAAAAAAAAGTCTCCAATTCCACTGTTAAAATTTTTTCAGAAAGTTTCTTTTCCTTTTTATATTGAAATGATTTGTCTTGAAAATTCATTTCAATATCATAACCCATCAGTTGTCTGTTGTTTGGTTTTTGTTGACCTGAAAATGAAAAACAGATTATATAAAGCAACACCCTTATTCCAAGTTTGTGGAGAGCGTGTCATAGAGATGGCTTTGGTTATTTATTTGTAAAGTGGGCTGCATCAGATTTTATTGCCTCTCAAAGCAGCCCCGCTCAGATCTGACGCTTTTAGTGTAAGGTTACATGTCAAGGTTTACTGTTAGGAGTGGCACATATTCACAGTATCACTTCATCTAGGATATTTTCCAAAGTTTTCTTATAGTATTTACTCATATTTTCCAAGGCAACTTAAGGTGGAGCTTCCTGTTGTTCCTAAGTGCTCATTAATAAACTGACATAAAAACTGCATCATTTGCTCTGCAGCAGATATGACACTGTGATTTAACAGGTTATTAGCACAGCTTCAGGCTACGTCTCCTCCCACAAAACCAGTTTCTGTTCATGCACAGACGATGTCAAACTCTTTCCATTGAATCTTAGACAGTCTCATTTCTCCTGAAGTGCACTACCACATTGCCTCGGGCTCAAAGCCATGCCAGAACTAACATAAAGGTGAATACTACACACCTGAGCTTGACAGTTCTAGATGTAACTCCTGAGGTTTTCATCAGGTAATTCCCTCAACATACTGTGTCAAATTTCTTCAAAGCTCTTCAAGCTAAAGAAGGTGAGAACAAACACCTCATGTGATGGAGCGCTGGCAGGAATCAAGGCAATTGCTCGAGGTTTCAGTTTGAAGGATGCACGATGCTGTTTCTTTAATTCTCTTTCATAGAGCAAATACCCATGTCTAAAGAGGGGAAAAGAGGGGAACTTGGCGTGGATGCTAGCAGCTAAACATCAATATGAATGTGACACTGTAAAGAGCCTCATTTTTGGTCCCACTTAATATTTGCTTTGGGCATCTGTTAGCTCCATTTTATGTAGATCGCATTTTGAATGGCTCAGTAGGAAAATGCAGTGTCAATGAATTACATCACATTATCTTACCCGCCTAGCTTTGTCATTCAGGGGATGGTCCTGTCGGGCTGTGTACGCCTGGGCAGCTTTGGCCAGTCGCCAGCATGTCCTGTTGATGTAGCCAACTTTATCCCCTTTGTCAGTGAGCTGTGACTAATATGAAAACACATCTGACATCTGGGTTACTCAATCTGCTGGTTTTAAATAGATAAATAGGCTCGGTAAAGGATTCATTGGCTCTTTTGTTTTAGCAGTTGAAGGCAGGAAAGACCTTCCATTTTCTTTGACCCTTATGTTAGAACAGCAGCGATGTCTGACCTTTTCAAATTACCTTCCTGTCTCTCTCTGGTTTTTCTTTGTGTTTATATATAGAAGACTGAGTTGGGAGCTCAAACAAAAAAAGGAGACATGTAGGAAGAATCTATTCTAAGGATATGAGAGAGAAAAAAAAAAAAACATTGTAAATTCATGAGCAACTTGTTTTGGCTTCTGCAGCCACATGTGTACCACAGCCGTTACATGCCAGTCATCAGATTATGGCCTTTAGTGTTTAAGTTAAGAGCTGTTCAGACTCCATTTGGAATGTTTATTTACTCAGCAAATGGCAGCTATTCGACTATTTACACCGACGACCATGCACACAAAATATAGGTAATGTAATGTAATGTAATGCAAGTCTTCAAAATGACATGGATGTGGCAGTGCAGGGGTCTGACAGCACCGACCCTCAGACTACTGACGTTTGATTCCTGTGACTTTATTTTCAGTTATTAGTCACAGTTTCGTTAACCGTGGTAGAAAGTCTTTCTACTAGTTTTGTGGGTGCAAATATCATATGATAATAAGCAATATTCTGCTGTAAATAACATGTTGGCTCCAGAGCATGAGTTCAGATTGGTCCAAATTCTCTCAACCAGTATAAACGCCCACATCAGGTCTTCACCCCGTGTGTGAATTGTATGTTTGACTATGGATACCTGTGTGCAAATAACATCTGCCAGCTGAAAGTTTTTAAGGTTTTTTTTTTTCCATTTCAGATTGTTTCATTTACTGGTCTTTAAAAAGCCTGAAGTATTAACAGCATCAAATTCCTTGCAAGAAGACAGCAAAAGGAGAAGCCACAGAAAAACAGGAAAAAAAATGTTTTTTTCATTCCTCACACAGCAACATAGGTTGTTGCTTTATAATTTATAAGGATGATAAAGTGCACTGGTCAGATGATGGTATCCTATTGCCCTTTCCCATCAGCATCCTTAAGAACTTATATTATTTACAGCCCAATCTGTGGAGTTCATTGAATGAACAGGAAATCTGTTTGATGAAATAGGATCTCTTGGAGGCACGGAGATGGTTTGATCCATGTTCACTGTACTGTAAATGATTCCCTAATTACTCCTCTCATTGTACATCCACTTTCTGCCTCTTTTCTCTCTGTCTTCATTCTCTGACCTGAGGAAAAAACAATGCTCAGTATCCCTCTGCTCTGCTTTCCTTTTTGTGAGCATAGAGAGCTAATTCATCAAACGCTTCACATTTAACCTGTCCTCAGGCTTCCTGACATTAGGAAAACCTTTTGTTTTTGTTCCTCTGGTTATTTAAACCTGCGCTCACTATGAGACTGCCATTACTCAAAACAAGAGCATTTAATCATTAACTTTTACTTTGTCACTTTGTCACTGGAAATTATAGGCAAGACCAGAATTTATAACAGTAAAAAAGTGAAAACTTAAGTCGTATTATGGTCTAAAAATCCAACTTAACAACTAATACTTGCATTATTCACTGTCATATTTATACATTTTGAGGACCTCAAGGTTTGGATACGCTCCATATTGATACCACAAAACTATAACCCCTCACAGATGAATAATTAATTGACCATTAGCTGAAGTAGGTGATAATTAGTGCATAGTCATTGAGTATCTCTCACCTTAGGTTACTCTTCCAAACACATCCTGTAATGCCAGCTAAGGACAAAGCAACAGCATTTTTCATATTTATGCTTCAGTCTGCAAAAACAACTTTAGTGCCCTGAAAGGCCCCTTTCCCCCACATATTGTGAGGCAAAATACAGTTTTAAGATTCAGTATTTTTTATGGTTCAAAATCAGACAAACTCCCACTTACCAGGCTGCAAAAGTGAAGGAGCAACATAACTTTGAGAAGTGATGAACTAAAAGGTAAAGCTTCGACAAAATGAACTCCCATACAAGGAGAGAGTAAGGTGTTAAAATTCTTCTAATTATTTATAAAACACTTTTTAATAATGTACTCCCAGGCATATGTATTCACCCAATATTTGCCTTGGAGATCTACTTAAATGGCCCCCATTTTATAATCAGGTGTATAATCCTCCTAACATACAACACCATGCACTGAAGTTACACTAAGGTTCAAAGTATTAACAAGAATACATTGTTTTAATTAGCAGTTAAACTTGCACTCCCTATGTTTTCAGAAGATATAGTCTAGACAGAAACCAGCAAAAGCACTGCATTGCTTTTCTGTTCTTTTTACTATTATATCTTTATTTGTGATACTCTCATGTGTGATATTGTTTAAAAAAAAAAAAGAAAAGAAAAAACACCTTCCATGCAAATGACCTCAGTGTGTAATATTCAGTTACAGACTTCTACACCCACCCTCCCCTATGGTGAAAGCATTAAAACCAGTGTCCTGCACATTTTTCTTATCTTAACTGAACTTATTTATGAAAATTATATTCCATTTCTACAGTTGGATCTTCTTAATTCCAGTTATTCTAAATCTTACATGCTGAATCTTTGGCATTTAAAGAAACTGTTAAGTACTTTACTGTATTTTACTGTATTTTATTTATTGTTTGATTATTATGGACAATGCACTTTAATGGATGGATGTAAATATGCTGCGCTGAACAATAATTGTTAATTGAGGTTAGTGGTTCTGAAGCAGGTATGAAGAGACTGAACAATACCAGTGACAATATACAAATACAACACATTTTATAACATATATCAAAGTGATCACAGATCCAGTTTGCTATAAAACCACTGAGAAATGCTGCATTTGACTATGCAATAAAGTATGCTAATCCCTATCGATGCTAGAAAATAGGTCTCATGCCCATTGTAAAACAACTGACAAGATCATGTCTACTATGTAATATTGCATGTGATATTTTTCATTTCCTCACTTCAGCTGCTGTTTTTTGTTTTAGATTGGAAGTTATTGGATGCCTCAGAAGTTACAGTGTCTAATATCTTCCGCATTTCATTTTTAAACATGGCTCATTTCATAGCAACATAAACCCGTTCTCAGTCTGTGTTGCCATACTTGTATAACTTCTCTTGGATTCCACAGTCCTGTCGGTTCTACTGCAGCATTAATTCATACTGAACTGTACGTTGTGTCAGTTAAGTCACTGTTAAGTAGCTCAGGTAGCCGTCATTACTATGTTGACCACCTTTATGATTTTGACATAATAATTACCAAATACAATGGTATGTTTACATTTCTTAAGCTGCTGAAATGAATTGATAGTGATTATTACACTGTGGATGATCGATGTTTTTTCAATAAGTTCTAGTTTCATCTGTCACTCTTCTCAAACTCCGTCCACTCATTTCCATAAAACCAATATGGCGAGGGCCATTCATATATGGGTGATGGGTTTATTCCCTATAGTCTATGATCATGAAATAAATATCAAAATACATTCCAAATAAGTTCCAGCCTGGACTTAACAAGTAAAACACTTTCACTGGATATTTACTGCAGTTAATATGTTTAGTCTGCGATGAATTCTTGAATCCTAATACGTAGATGCAGTGAGTACTTTTCATTTCTTAAACATCCCACAGTTTGACCGAGTATAAAGATTGAACTATGTTTCAGTGGGAAAAAGTCATGTGGTCTGATGAGTTCAGATTGAGTCTATTCCACATCAAGATGAGAAAAGAGGCGGATGATGTGATTACCCATCATGCCTTGTGCCTACAGAACACAATTGTGGGGGCAGCATTATGATCTGGAGTGCTCCAAAAAAATGAAAGAATGATCAGTAATGATAGAATTTATCAATACGATGTCACAGTGGATGCTATAATGAAAGCTAAAGGCTAAATATTGAAGTGTGGGAGTTTTGGTCAAGCTGTGCAAATGAATAAATGTTCAATGGTCTATGGTGAAGGAGTGTTTTCAAAAGGATGGCTGAAATCTGCATGAAACCTTTTAAAAATACAAGTTAGATTTACTAAAATTGGAAGAAATTACTTAATATTTTAGAAATTTTTAATCTGGACTTTCCTTTAGATGTTCTCTGACAACATATGCCAATGAAAACCACACACAGATGGAATATACTTCAAACAATGTCCATGAATACAGACAACAAACTCATAATAATGACTAATAATAATAAGATTACATACGCATTAAATAAAACATTACCATCAACAAAGGTTTAAAATGACGCATGTACAGAAGAAAGTCTGACGGAATTAAAAAAAAAAAAAAAGAAGAAGAAAACAGGGACGAAACACATAAAGGAAATGGGGATGTGGAGGAGGAAGGGAGGAAGAATGGTTGTAGGATGGAGAGAAAAAAAAAGAGCATAGAAGTGATCTTTCATCATAATCCTGTTACTGTTGAATAATTTAAGTATCTCCTTGCAGACATTAATTTCCTATCATCTACTTTGCCTCTAATTCATTCGGAGAATTAATGAGGATTGACATGGCCGCTCTTTCTTGTGCCGTGAAAGCCAACATGGAGCTGTTGATAAGCGGGACGTGTTGCCGGAACAATGGGCAGCTGGTTATAGCCTAATCGTTTATTTTACGTTTCATCCAGGCTTTCATTAACGGCCAGAGAAAATAGGGCATGGAAAGATATGAAATAATGTTAATTATCTACAGTAATAAAGATCATCAAAACCTTCAGAGTAGTACTGATGGGCTGTGTTTCCATTTTTTAAAAAGTAGTTGAATGTAAAAGTCTATAAATTCGAGTCAATTCGCTTTAAAATGAATTAAACATCTACCATCATCTTTAGTGTGCATTATCCACTAAAGGTCACCTTTATGCAGTGCAGACATGTCGAGGACAACGCCATACAACTGATAGGCCATCTGTTTCAAAGATTGATAGCTCTGTGCTGCTATCAATGATACGCCCATGTGCCTCTTAGCATTCTGTAGATCTTCATTGTCTTTCTTCAAGGACATCAGGGGTATACAACGCCTTGTAAAATGACATTTCTGGAAATAGAAGAAATGCTTGAAGGGGGGGGGGGCATCAAGTAGGAGGAAATGTGTGAGAAATGAGGAGGGGATAAGTCTAGATAATACACCAGAGTCAACAATGTAACCATAAATGCAACACAAAAAAGCTCTTAGAGGTAGTGACTTAAGGCTGGAAGGAGAGAAACATCAGTGGAAAGATAGGGGGCGTGGCTTCGAAGATCTGTCATGTCTTGGTCCGACTTTAATGGCTGTGCGAGAAAACAGAGCCGCTGTGACATTCACAGAAACCCAAAGGAATTTTAAAAAGTAAAGGCCACGACTAGGTGTTGAATTAATTTGTATTTCTACGCTTTTGTGACTGGAGAATCAGCATGTTTTATGTATGCTGTTTAAATTATTTCTCTCTTATAGTTGAAATGTTTTGTTTTGTTTTGTTTTTTTTTTTTCACTGTCAAATGCATTGAAACTAGAGAGTGTTTCTGGCACTTCTATTGTCTCCTGCCTCAGCCGGGGACACTTCCTGCACTTCTTGAAGTAATTCAAATCCTTCGAAGTGAAAAATATATCTGCAAGATATGAATTCAACAATACTCTTGGCACTTGTGATAGCAATTTAATTGAAATGTCAGTCGAAAGACAGGGACTCCAAATCCACAAAATCGGGGGGTTTTGTTTCTCTGGTGTCCTTTTCTCTGTTTCTCTTTTCTCTCTGCCTCTTCTCAGGCTTTTTTTTTCTTTCTGCCTTGCTCTGAGTTATAACTTCATCTTTCAGCCATTGCGGAGGACAGGGGTGAGCCATGCATCAGGTGACGCACTCAATGCCGCTCTCATTTGACCCGTCACCCCAACAATGGAGGCTGACCCTGAGCTGGTCCTCCAATTAATCACCTAACCTTCCCTTCACGCCACTAGCTGCTCTTTTCACCCCACACCCCCACCCCACCAAAGCCCCAATCAGAGTCAACCCAAGGCGGCCAAACCTCTGCTGCTTTCCTGCCTACAGGGTCGAAGACAGTCGTCCACCATTCTGCATGACTGCTAGTATAAATCTGACGGAAGTAATTACCCATCACCCTCTAGGGGCTATGAGGAGGTTTCCCGCCCCTTCTGCAACTTCACCATAGTTCAGGCTTATTATTCTCTGCTGGGAGGAGAATAGCGGTGCATGAGCAGAGACAAAGTCGTATTTAGAGTTAATTGCCTCTGGCAGGTGAGGACATCGGTTCCATCGTGTGCCCAGGCAGATGGCTCACCAGAGGCAGGTTCAATCAACTCATTGTAAAGTTCTGATAGGGCTTAGGGGAGGTGTTGACCTAGAGCTGAGGCTGAGGGACACGAGATACTCTAAACCGATAAAGGGGTGAACGGTGAGGTTTAGATTGAATGGTTCCATCAGTTCTGCAGCCTCACATGTACGGAATCAAATTATGAAACATTCAGATGTCATTATGTGCTAGGGGTGGCATAAAAGTCCGAAATGCAAGTGTTCCAGCTGATTAAGTGTCATCCTATATCAGATGCATTGTGGCTAGCATCTTTGCATCTGTAAATATCGATTTATTTACGTAGAATTATTAGCAGAGACCCCCGGCCTTTACTATCTACAAATATGATCAATCATTTATCACCCATAATTTACTATCTATCAGCAGATCGATCCCTCTTCTTGTCCCTCTTTGTCCAGCGCTTCTTTGCACTCTGCTGCCGGTCGACAATTCTCGGGAAGCTCCGCAGCCACGTCTCACACAAGTAAAGCCTTAGGGTTTGATTTACAAATGGTTTGAGCTTGTAAAAATGTGCGTAAACTTGACCACGCATGCAGAAACACTTTGGAGCTTATCTACTAACAGGACACACAGAGGGTTCTGTCTCTCGAATGTGCAAAATAGCTCACGCAACTCATTTAGCTTCTTTGCCTCGGTGAATATGAAATATGAGCATTTCTGCCAGAACATGTAAAGTTATTAGGAGTAGTAAGTGTAAATATTTATTTAGTGCACGAAGTGTGATTTACCAAACCTGAAACTGATCACGGCGGCTGATTTTGTGTCTATCTTTAGTACGTCTAAAAGGCAGGTTTTAACTGGTACAGCTTTGCACATAACTGGGTGCAGTTGTTATGGTGAGGATGCGGCATAGGCCAAACTAAAGGCAACACAGAGAAACAATCTTTTCTACTTGCATCGACATTTTTGGAACAACAAGAAAAAAATTATTCAGACATATCGCTTACCCAAAGATGAGGATTCAGACTTCCAACTTGGACTCGAGTCACGTTTAAGTCGCACACAGAGTGACTTGAGACTCGACTCCAGACTCGACCTCAAAAGACTTCAGACTAAACTTGGACTCGAAGTTCGGGACTCGTGAACAGTCTTTTCCGTTAGTCTCTGAACATTTTGCTTTACATCCACAAATGAGTGTTCTGCCAACTTTTTTACTCCTCATGTCTCTCCTTCCTTCCCTCACATCACTTCCTCTCGACTCGGATTGGCTCAACATAACAAGTAAATGATTTTTTTTTTTTTTTTTTTTTTTACCAACAATTCTTTTTACATACAGTATACACAATGTTTCCAAATTTTAAACATAATGATATTCACATTTTAATAGAAAAAAAAAGAAATTAAAAATATCAGCTTAAATGAGCCTAGAGTTGCCATGGGGCTACACACATCCTGTTCATGTACAGGTTCACAGGATGCAACTAAGCAAAAAAAAAAAAAAAAGGACAGATCAGGCAGAAGTTCAGCTCTACAGCCATCCCAGGAGCCTGGAGACTACTACTGTAGAAACTAGGGCATTACTGACTTCAGATTTTTTCAGATCGACTTACTTGTCAATAAAGTCGAGGTGGAGTCGACTGGTTGTATGATGACATCATCACATACACAGACACACAACCGTTCAACAATGAGCAAATTCTACTAATGTACAGTAAAGAGCAGGATAAAAAAAACTGGCAAGACACGAGCATCAACAGTCCTTCTCAGACATTTAACCAAACAAAACATAGGCTAACACCTTGAATTTTCTTTTCAATTTAAGTGAACATAAAGTGGGAAAAGGTTCAGACAGCAGCAGCCAAGACTGAGCATGTTAGAGAAAAGAACACACTGTCTTCATGAAAGAAATGAACAGAATAATCCAAACACACTGGCTGTCCACATTATTATTCAATATTGGTCTTCTTGCACGGTTCACAGAACATTATTTAGACAATAGTTTTTCTAGATCACAGTCACTTTAGTAATCCTACTCTGAGTCATCTTCCTCCTTCAGTCTTAGCCTTGGGCAAGTGATGCGTGGGTCAAGTTGTTTTTTTTTTTGTTTTTTTTTTCAACCCCCTTTTGTGGAATTATTTGACCCGCCCTCCAAGTGTCGACATGTGCTGAATGAAAGATCGCACTCTGTCAGGTGATGGAAGGGAGAGAGAGAGAATAACACGACTAGCCGACTCTTCCAAAGTAACGTCGACTTGTGCCATAGACGTCAACACATTGACAAACTGGCTTTTCTGTTAATGCTCAGTTCAGTTAGAGTTTCCATCCAAATTTAAACACTGAAAAATATTTAACAGAAAATGTGGTGCTACAGTATCCAGCCAATCAGTAAACTGAAAGAGTGTGAAATATTACTGTTAATGTTATTGCTAGGAAAAATACAAACATTTTTGTCTTTTTTCATACTGTGTCAGTGTTGCTATTTGATGACAGAGAGATGATAATACAGTACAGCTTTGTATTATTATTATTATTATTATTATTATTATTATTACAGCATTGTATTCCTGAAATATAGCTTTTCTGTGTTGAAAACAGAACATCTGGCATGCAGCCCCCATTAATGCCCTTTAAAGACTTGAGATTTGACTTGGACTTGAGCTCAAAGACTTGTGAGAATCTCTGCGCCGTTTTAGAACTTTGAGATGAACTAGGGGATGATATGAGACCAGTCACAAGGACGAGTCATGCAATACCTTCTATGACAAAACTCCTCTTAACATTACATTTCCTTGCGTCTGGATCATTCCATCGCACTGTTGCCATTAGTGCTGGTGTATCCCAGAGCAGCTTTACCAGTGTACTGTCTCCATGACGACAACCAGGAGCATATTCAAAATCCTCACTTAAATAGGGGGGTTTCCAAGACTTCGCACCTGTTGTCATTTACACAGACAATCTTCGTTGATCACCTGTGACACATAAATCAATAGTTCAAACTTTTTTTTTTGTGCAAGCAAGCAAATGTGCGCCTGTTTTTTGCGATCTTAGTAAATCAGGCTTTAAGTGTGTATATGATGTATTTCTTTGATGGCCTCTTGCCCACATAGAAACAGTGTTTAGGTCACAAAAAGAGATATTTTTATTCACTGCCATCACACCACATTTTGGGCCAGATCTACTAAAAGTTTGTGTGTATAAAGACGTGTCCGAACTCATTGCACACACACACACATTAAAAAAAACAAGCTGATTTACTAACAGTGTACACTAAGGGTTGCATCTTTCAAAGGTGTAAAATAGTGCATCTGCATCCAGTTAGTATGTTTGATGTGATGAATATGCAATATGGGGCATTTACATGCAATTGTGCATGTGGTGGGAGGAGAAAATGTAAATATATTAATTTAGCACACGCAAAGTGATTTATCAACCCAAATGCAATTTTGCTAATAGAAACTGGGTCTATATTTAACACATCTCAAAGGGAGGTGCAAACGGTTTGGATGCGTAATTGCACACAAGACTGCAGTTATTATCTAAGAAGGAGACATCAAAACAATGAAACAAGATGCAGAGAATGCATTTTTTACCCTAGTGTGAACATTTTTAGAATGAAAAAGAAAGATAGAAGCAAGGAAGGAAAAACAATTGAGACATATGCCCCACCCCATCCCCACCCACTTTACGGGACTCTTGTGCCAAATGCTGCTTTTCCACTCGATCTGATAATTGTGATTAAAAATACGCACTGACATTAGGCTACAGTGTAACAAAAAAAAGGCTACCATGTCTGGATCATTCCAGCACAGTGATGCCATTAGTGCTTCCGTATCCTAGGTGGCAGACATTTTGCACCCAGACCATCTCATGCTCCAAACCTCCAGGCTCCACAAAGACCTGCTCCTGTATCCCAGAGCTGTTTTTCCAGCGTATTGTCTCCATGATGACAACCAATAGCATGTGCAAAATCCTCATTTAAACAGGGCGGTTTCCAAAACTTTGCACCTGGTGCCATTTGAGCAAGTAATCTTAGTAGATGATTCAACCAAACACACAAAATACTAGATTGCTCGTGCAAATTAGTACACGCAAATTAGGATCTTAGTAAATCCGGTTGTTTATATATGCCTGTTATCGCTGTATGTAATGAACAGGCCCCTGAAACATCATGCAATTATAGGACATAGGTGTAAAAGTCAGGGCTTTATCTGCAATAGATCGAGGTCAACACAGACATATTTGGAAGAAGAACACAGGTACGGTGTAACACAGGTAGAAATCAGGCAAAGTTATTTAAACTTTGATTTTTCCCACAACTCTGAGACCTTGAACGCACCAG
>JAPTYQ010000001.1:18562549-18574896 GCA_029814465.1 Ostorhinchus cyanosoma
TATAAACACACGCAGATATTAAAAAGCATCTGCTGTGAGTTGTGGCCTTTATTACTCAGGTAATTAGGATATGTAGGAACACATAAATTAAAACCTTTAGCTCTTTCTCCTGATAAATAACAAATTAATTAAAAAAACAAAAACAAAAAAGATGTCACTCCTCCGGGCAAAGTTGTGTGAACAGAATTCCGGCCACTACAAAAAAAAAAAGCTGTAGGCTGAAGTGAGATTACATTAATGGAAAAAACAAAAGCTAAAACAGCCCACGCAAAGACACCCACAACTGTTATCCACACATACTGTATAAACACACACTTAATTTAATCCGCTCATGTGACAAACAAATTTGCTTTAAATATTGACTTGTATTAATGTCAGCAAAGCTTAAACAGTGACAGTTGACTTTTTAAAACTTTCTTTTTTTTTATTGAAATGCTTACATTAGAAGTGGGACTAAAGGTGACAGTGAAACAGGCCGAGCTGGGCATTTGGGCAAGATGTGAAGGAAGATGGAGTGGGAGGAGGAGACAGAGGGGGGTGAGGTGAGATGGATGGAGCGTACTTCACAGAGCACAGGGAGAATGATGACAGGTCAGGTATACCCGTGGGGCTTGTGTCAGTGAATAATCTTCACATTAGCATTGGCTCATTTAAATAATATGGATCACTCAGCAGCTACAATGTTGCTACAAGAATATTAAACCCTCAGCTGCCTTTAGACAACGTTATCTCTGCAAATAAAGCCACACTTGAGTGGATTTTTTTCCCCTCCATCCCTGTTTAATTAGTTTTATACAGTGCTGTGTTTATATCACAACACTTTCTTGAACATCTTCACCCTCTTTTGTCTGAATGTGAGTCCAAAGAGACAAATTTTCCAAGATTAAAAAAAAAAAAAGTCTCACTCTAGGTTATAGAGAAAGTTACAAACTGCAAATGAACTGATTTGTTGATTTAAAGGTCAAGTAATGTCTAGACATCTGGGAAGTATTCTTATGATATCTAGGTTATATATGACTCACTCTTTCTGGGGTATTTAATGACTGTATTTCAGAGTCTACTGAGGATCTACTTCATCTTGAAACACAGTGATTTGAAATGCTTAAACCTAATTAATGTTTTAACCTGGAAGTCTAGACAGACCCTTTTGACATTTAACTCACTGAAAATATGCCCCAGACATGGATGCATCTCCTTATGCTGCACTTTATTTGTAAGTGTTAAAAAAACAATTCATGAAGACACACTAATGCAAGAAGGTTTTCATATTTTTAATTATGATAGAGATTATTCAACCTATATTTAAATCTCAGTAACATTAATGAATAAATAATAATGAATTCGATTTCTATGGTGCTTTTCATGGCACCTTATGCACTTTACATCAGCGATCCATTACCTATTCACTCTCACATTCTCACATTTTCTGGGCCATTCCATCATTGGTTCTTTCTTACCTTTGTTGGTTTGTGCTTGTTGTTGTTTTCCATGTTGGTATTTGACACTTGCATTACCATTATATGTTTATTATATGTAATTATTGTTGAAATATATTGTATTATAAGTTATGCAGGTTATCATTTAGATAGTTACTATGTGTAATATTCATCAGTCTGTTTTCTATTGGTTATTTACAACAGATGTTACTTTATCATTAAGGAAGCAAAAGTCATGTGTTATGGTGCAGAAATGTGAGATGGGGGTGGGGTTTAATAAGTTTTCTTTTTCCCACTCGTTTTTGAGCAGTACATATTGAATTTATTTGGTTATTACTAGAGTACATGGAAATTGCTACTTTGTCTTGATCACCTTTGTTAGCCCGCCCCCCAAAGGGGAGGCGAGGGTACTGCTTTCGGTTCATTTTTTTTGTTTGTCTGTTTGTCAACAACTTTACGCAAAAAAAACTACTGGACCAATATCCATGAAATTGTCAGGAAAGGTGTGAGGTGGCCCAGAATAGATCCCATTAAATTTTGGTGAATGTAGGTCAAAGGTCAAGGTCAAGAAAAATGTGTTTTCGCAACGATAAGAGATAGGGCAAATTAGGAATTTCCTTTTCATTCCTGTATACTTTGTTTTGCATAGAGCTTGTTTTTGCTCTCACTGTTGATGTGCATTAATATCAGAACATTGAAGGCCAAATTTGAAGACTCTAGGTCAAAGGTCAAGGTCCATTTTAGTTTTTTAGATATTGACCCTGTGACCCCTGACCACTTGAGTCAACAATAGGTCAAAATCTATACACTCAAGATGCAGAATTGAAAGACGAGTAGTTTGGTGTTCAATGGAAGTCTTTAGGATGAATAGTTCAAAAGTCATATTCAAAATTTGATTTTAACCTTTATTGTGACCTTGACCTTTGACCTAGAGTCTTCAGATTTGGCGTTCAAGGTTCTGATGTTGCTTATCAACAGTGAGAGCAAAAAGAAGCGCTAGGCAAAACTGAGTAAACAGGAATTAAGAGGAAATTCCTGATTTGCTCTATCTCTTATCATTGCAAAAACATATTTTTGATGACCTTGACCTTTGACCTACATTCACCAAAATTTAATGCGATCTATTCTGGACCACCTCGCACCTTTCCTGAACATTTCATGGAAACTGGTCTACTAGTTTTTGTGTAAAGTTGCTGACAAACAAACGGACAAACAGATGGACAAACGCACAAACCAAAAAAAACGACCCAAAAATAAAACCCCTTGCCTCCCCTTTGGGGGGCGGGGTAATAGGAATCTGATTACATTTTCTCACCAACTACTGAGTAACGTGTGTTAGATACTTGTGCTGAGGAATGGGCTCAATCTCAGCGCCCAGAAAAGTGGTGATAGACATAAGATTCAGTGGCTTTGATTTGCAATTGAAAGCGTAACGAGTTGTGTTTTGTCAGCATCTTAAACAAGTGCTTCATTACCACAAATAAAGAGCCTGGTTAAATGTAGATGTGGAACAGTTTATCGCAGTATCATCTCCATACAGGTGGCAACGTGTGTTAAAACCGTTTTATGTGAGACAGGTGAATGAATATGAATGATCTAAGGACTCTCTAAGATCTGCCTCATAGATACTGACAGTTTGTTCTGACAGTTCTACATGGACAAGTACTCGTGACAGATTCTGTATTTTATCAGAAATTTCAATTACTAAATCAGTTTAATCTTTTTTTTTTTTTTTCCAGCATACACTTGTCAAGGTTAGTAGCACTGCAATGAGATTATAAATCAGTGAAAAGTTACAGAAAAGTGATAACGTATATGGTCATCTGAGTATGAAGCTGACCATTGGAGTTGGTATTGAAGGCAGAGGTCACAGATGGGTTCAAGATCCAGTATTTGTTGCTTTCAAGTGCATCCACAGTGTAATACAACAGAGGATTCTAGCAGCAGGTTTCCCAGAGATGGATTAAAATGAGCTTGGCCATGTCCATACAAATATGGATGTTTAAAAAGGCTTTTTTTAAATATATATATCATCCAGATTTTATTGAAACTGTGAATTCCAGATGTGTCTTGCTGACCATGACCTACTGCAGAGAATCCAGTGTCTCGAAGGAAATTTCAGTTATAATTGCAAAAGGGGAGTTTGGATTTTTTTTCTCAGTTTTTAAAGTTTTTAAACATTTGCCTAAAGCTGTATTTGCACATTGACCAGTACAACCTATTTGTACTATTTTTCACTTGAAGTCAAGGCTCACTGTTAATAGGCTGCCACTTACATATAACTGTTGAGCCTGTTGAATGGGAAAAATGTAACTGTCATGCATGTCATTCAGCTGATCAGCTCCTCTGAAGTATTTAAATGTACGCCTTCAGGTCATGTCCATGCCATATTTTGACATGAGCTTCCTGAATTTGCATCCAAAACTGTTTCAACAAGACTTTCAGTTATCATCACTCCTGCAGCCTCCTTGGTCATCATCCAGGAATTAGACTGAATAACGGTGTGGTGGAACAGAGAAATGCTGAAAATCCTATCAAATAACAGACATGTCAGTTTGCACAGGACTAATGTTATCACAGGACCATGTGTCTGCTGAAATAGGGTAGATAATTTGCAGTGGATTTTTTATTTACAAATTACAGACACGGCAGATTTACATGGGACTACGATCACAGACGACCTCTGTAATGATATGAAATTACTAGATGTCTGAATACAAATATGACTTTTGTATGGACGAGAGGCTCAAAAAACACAAGATCTGTGTATTGAAAAACATTCAGATGAGTGTGGACAGGATATGAGACTAAAAGAAAAAAAAAAATCAATGATCATTTATATTGAAAATGTTTCCCGTCTTGGACTAGGGTTAATCATATCCAGAAAACAGAGCCTGGTAGTTTTTGGATACAAACTTTTGATTTGTGTAAATATCACAGTTACTGCAGGAGTGAAGGGGCAAATTCAGTTTGCTGATGCTGCGATAAACTACTGCCAAATGAATACTTCCTCATATGACAAATCTGTTTTATTTTCAAGTTTTTTCTCTCTGACAGTTCTTTAATAAAATGCATTCATAAAAATATGTGCCAGTGGCATCTTGGAGCAACTTTGCTTGAGGACAGTCCTTTTGTTTACTGTGATGTCAATCAGGCTTCAGTTTAGATGGAACATGTTATGCCTCTAAGCAGCTGGCAGCTCTGCCTCCTCACTGACAGGATATCCGTCATAAAACGTGATAGTCTCTCATTCCTCACTAAGACACCCAAAGTCATCTTCCCCCCTCTTGTAGATTACACATTCGATCCACTCTGGATCTCTCTATTTGTCATGTGTGAATTGTTGTGCTGTTGACTACATGGTGTTGTGGAGATGCACTTGATAAACGAAAAGACAGTGACGGCTAACCCTTACCTTGGCGAAAACATAAGAGCTTTGAAAGAGCCAGACAAGACTGAAACTTCACCTTGACTTTGATGGGTCACTATAGGAGTAAAACAGCCGCGAGCTGCGGTGGCTCAGTCAGACTAACACCCCAAGTGAGAGTTTGAGGGATGTGTTGAGGCGGCATTATACTCATCAGACACAATGACAGCCGAGGTGGATTGGATTTGTCTCTTTTTTTTCCAGCTATAACTCATTCTGCATGGAAGCCACTGAGCCGCACCACTGGAAGAAAACGTGTCGTTTCAGTGGGTTATTGAATTGTTTTGCTCTCTTATTTTAGTGCAAATGAATTCAGTTCATATTTCAGTGCAATGCTTTTAGCTCTCGCTGTACGATGAATGTGTCAAATGAAGTGTGTTACACAAGCTCCTTGGCCTTGGGAGAACAGCACTGCTTTCACTGAGCAATTGTGTGTGTCTGTGTGTGTGTCTCTGCGTGTGTGTGTGTGTGTGTGTTGTTAATATAATGCCTGTGTGTTTCCACTTCTGTACTGTATGTGCACAGACACTGATGTGCATTAGTGAACAAGCAATAGGGATCCAGACTGCTTTAACAGAGGTGAGAGTATTGAAAGTTGGGTTGCCACAGCAACTGTGATGGCAACTATAAATCATATTAATGGTGCCTCTCATTGTGCCTCCATCTTGATCAAATTCAAATACTGAAAAAATGATAAGGTGCTGCCCAGAGTGCAGCCTAAGCTGTCAGCCAAAACAACAAAAAAAAAAAAAAATCCAGTTGTAGTGACAGGTTACTAGTTCTACTGTAAGTGCCTTTTTACATGTAGGTTTCTTTTTAAATGTCAAGTGTTAAGAAATGCACTGATTGGAATATTTTATATGATTACATCTAATATAACAAATACTGCCCACTGTAAAAAGTAAGGTGAATTATTATTTAGTGACCAAATCCATGCAACATTTACTGAATAAAATGAGCTAAATGTAAGTTCAGTCAATACTAAGTTGTACGTAAATTATTTAATGATTAAGTTGAAAACAAGGATTTTCATGGCACTGATGAAATTATTTTGGATTTCCACCTAATTTTGTTGATGAAATAATGTTTAAGTAAATCAATTTTAATAATACTTGGATGATTAAAAAGAATGTGGTTGATTGTATTATGACAATCTTGCAAGTGATAAGAGCTGTTATTGGATGGAAATTGTGACATTGAAATGATACGTAATATAATATAAAAGATTACAAATATTTAAACGGTGACTCAAACAGACCAAAACTGTGAAAGTAAACCTAAAATGAATGCTACCTATACCTTTAGTAACATATACTGGAGAAATATTTGAGTATGAATCTACTTTTCATGTGAAATTCTTTTGGTTATTACAGTTAGGCAGCTTAGTACATTTGATTAATATTTTCAAATTAAAAGTGGGGTACAAGATCTTAGAAAAACGGTTCGAGCCAGCTATATTTTGAAAATACACAATTCAAAAGTCCAAACCCCTTTTCGTCAGACATCCCCCTGAAGCCACGCCTCCAGAATACAGGCACGTGCAAAGCTTGTTCCCGAGGGTTCACAAGCGCTGCACAGCAACAATTTAGACTCAGATTTATACGTACCTCATCCAGTTTCCTCCAAACCCTTACATTTACAGAACAGCCCCAGTTCATTCCTATCTGACAAACGTTACATTTCCTAGTGATTTATGTTAGTGACAAAACAGTTTTCCGGTGAATTTTACATCCTAATATTGCTAATATAACTAGCCAGACTCTAGCTTCGTTTCCTGTACTAGTGCTCCTGCCTCATTCATGCAGGAGGGGTACGCACAGAAGGGGGAGGGACAAATCACTGTTCAATCATTTCAAGTGGGCGCTCAAAATGACTGGATGGTGTTTTTTTCAGTTCTGTCCGTTCCACAGGTGACTACATTTTCTTTTCTTTTTTTTGTGTTAGAGCATTTAATTAATTGATTGCAATTGGGGTGTGAATGGGGATTTTAAGCAATGTTGTAAAAAAAAAATGCTCCAGGAAAACATCTTGCACCCCACCTTTAATTACATCTACTCCATAAAATTTGCTAAGATCCATGAATGTCAATAGGCTTTCTATGAAAAACTAATGAACAGTGTGTTTAAAAAGCAAAGCTGAATTTACTGTGTTGGAAACTGAGATCAAGAATCCATGTTGAATCTAAATTATGAAAATAAATGGAAATTGGGTCTCAGTTGTCTTCGGAATCAGCAAGGAATGGTATATGATTGCTATTATTGTTGATTGATTGATTGATTCACTCACAAATTAATTTAGATTTTTTTTCCCAGAATAATACCTACCTTCAATGGTTAAAACAAATAAATAGATAAATAGATCTTTTAAAAAAAAAAAAAAATCCTAGAAATTCAACTGGGAATGGGTGGTAGTTTTTGAGCTATTAGTGCAGACAGACATAACAAAAAAAAAAAAAAGAATATTGAGATAGTAATAGTATCACCTCATAAAGTTGATACACATTGTAAAGACCCTTGAGGCAAATGTGTGACTTGTGATCCTGGCCCATATAAATAAAACTGACCACATACAATGAATAATTTAACAAACAGCTGCCTCTGCACGTATCATTCCCACTTGGAGTCCTATTTGTGTTCACAGTCCTTATTGTCATTTGTCTGCTGTGGTCTTTGGGCTTAAAGGCACTTGGCTGAAATGAAATTGTCAGTCTGGAGTTGAACAAAAAGCATATTTTTCACCTCCTCCTCATCTTTTACAAGCATTCACTGCCGTCTTCTGTCAGTGGCGAAGCCTCAGAGATACGCATCTGCACAGGCCATAGCACATCCTGTGTGTGTGATTCTGCAGGTTGCTGTAAGATATCAGTAACTGAATCTGTAAATCGTTACTGTAGCTGGAAGTCCTTTAAAGGCAAAGTATCATCAATCTTTAATATGATCAGTAAATATGGTCTATATACTGTATTTTATCTATATCTCATTTTTGCTGCAGTAATAACTAAATTCCCCTGTAGGAATCAATAGATTTCATCTCATCCCATTCCTTTTTCCAAAGCAGCTGTAAAAATGTCTTCTATGGCCTGTCATGCTCTCCCCTTTCTGAGCTAATCAGTTACAAATACAAATCCTTATAACCTCCGCCAAGGAACGGTGGAGGTTATGTTTTCATCGGGGTTTGTTTGTTTGTCTGTTAGCAAGATAACTCCAAAAGTTCAGGACAGATTTTGATGAAATTTTAGGAAATGTTGATACTGGCACAAGGAAGAAATTACATTTTCGTTGTAATCGGAGGGGGGTGGGGGGACTGATCTGCCTTGGCGGAGGTCTGCGCTCTCTGAGTGTTTTACTAGTTTCTACCTGTAATTTTTTTTTAATGCATCCTAATTTCAAATAAACAGTGAGATATCTCATTTCCCCAGTTGTTATTTAAATATACAAAGAAAGAAGGAACACCATATCACACACATTTGATGCTCAGCGGGGATAATTAGCATGATTTTGGTAGCGCTGTGATGCTATCACTTTTCCAAAGACGCCCATCAGTGAGCAAACAAACCAGCAAACAAGAACAAATACACCCATCTGCAAGCCTTTTATGGTTGGTCCAGAGGTAATTCAAGTCGGACAGGTCAGCCGCAATGGTCTTGTTTGCTCTTTTATCCCTTTAAATCAGTTTTTGTGAGAAATTATTATTGCAGGGGTCTCAGTTTGACTAAACACAGCTCTGAAAGAAAAGCCTCTACCAATAAACTCTCTGACTGCTGAAAAGATGCTTGATGCTTGATTCTCTAAACCTTCATTTTTATTGAGATGCTAGTACACTTCTTGGTAAAAATGTAAAAAAAAACCAGTCACCAACCTACCCGCTGTGGTCACATGTATATGTAGAAAAACACTGGTATAGGTGCACCCACACAGCCTTGTATTGCAATCTCTCTGACATGAAAGGGGCAGCTGCACTGAGGCGTGACTAGGGTTGGAGGGCATGAATCAAGATCACCATAAACAGAATTAAAAAGAATAAATACTTAGCTATCATAGAGGCCGAGTGATTTATTCTACACTTTCACAGTGCTGGCTGAACAGCAGCCCCCGAGAAATCAATATGTAATTATAGACATCCTACCCTGGGCCGTTCTCCCAGCATCCACCTCCCACCACCTGCTCCACACCAACACCAACACCCTCAAAACAAATGTCAGAAAAGCACTCAGCCCATGCAGAAGAACAAAAAGTAAGACTTCTTCTTGGGGAGCGTGGCCTTACTGGTTATCATGTGTATATGCACTCATTTAAGCTGTGGGCTTATTTCTGTGGAAGATTGTTTATGCCATAGATATTTTAATACAAATATTTTTAAGGTTTTATTAAAGAAAAAAAAATTCTTTGGGTACTATGAAACACCAAGTCCAACCTGTTGATAAACGTCATCTGCACATTTTCAATAATAGATGAAACATGCTACATAATGAACAGACACACGGACAGCATCTCAGTCTCTGAAAAACCCCCGTATAATTTCTGACAGTTCTTCTTATTTTCCATCTCCAGAACTGTTTACGCAAACATATGACATAAATGTTCGATAAGGCTAAGACGGTTCCAGACTACCAGCTGTCCTCTGCTTTGATACTGTGATAAGGTCCTCTGACATTTTCTGGTGACATTGTCATTGTGACATTTCATTGAACACATTTAATACTTAGACAGAGAATATGTATAATATGATCCATATAGAAAATCGAAAACCAACAATGTTTGTAGGGGCCTGGAACCTATACATAATACCATGGGCAGTTTCCATGTTGTAATCTTTATATTTTTATTAGAAATTAAGTACTTAGAATGTACCTAACTATATATAGACACATAATACCTAGAATTTGCACTAGCACATGGACCACACATTAGGAGCAGTGAGCTGACACTGAAGGCACTCTGGGACCAACTACAGCCCATAAGCAACACTGTTATTAACAAGAGAATTAACCTATATATATACTGTACCTGTTTTTAATAGTGGGGGGGAAACTGGGACACCTGGAGGAAACCTGAATGTCATAGAGACAACAGAAAACCTCCAAACATAAAGGCCTCTGGTCTTACTGGGAATGGAATCCACGACCAACCTTCTTGTTGTGGAAGTGTTCACCTTTATCCCACTGCGCCGCCTCCATATGCATCTGCTTAAAAAGGATGAACTCGGAATTCAGTCACGTTTATCAAAGTGAACTCCTGGTATCAGCTGACAGACATCATCACGTCTTCTCTAAATGTTTACAGTAAAGGGAGGGCTTTTACACGACAGGGCCTGATGAGTGAACGGCATGTCCCTGCAAATATTGAACATCACAAGTATTAACACCAGACGACTGCAGCCCCATACAGTTAGGACATTTGTTGAACCCTTTAACCTCTGACGTGTCCGTGGCGAGTGTTTTGAATGTAGGGTTTATTGTGAATATTCAGAAAAATTCACGTTTGAGCATGTTCAGTGCACCCCCCCCCACACACACACACACACATACACTCCCTGTGGAATGGGGGGCAAAACATAGAGCAGTGAGTGAGACCGACTTTTACAGAAATAGATGGTTTGACCTTTTTTTTTTTTTTTTTACATTTTGTACATTTTCCTTGTTGTTTTTTTGTTTGTTTGTTTTTACTGTTGTTTGCAGTGTTGTGGGATTTTCCTTAAATTTTTTACTAGGGTTTTACAGTTTTTTGGAGTTCAACAAGGTGCCAAAAAGCAGGTCGACAGATTTAGAAAAAAAAAAACTACTGGGCCAAAATTTAAATACTTGTAGTTATTCAGTGTGTTCCAGTTCACAGTTCATGTTTAATATCCTAAATTTCTTAGTGATATACATTCTGAATGCATTTTTTTGTAAAAACCTGTAGAACTTCAATTCCTCTCTTTGTCTTTTCCTTCTATTCCATCCTGTTTTGATCCTAAAATACACAGAAAAGCAAAACCACTGAAGCACATACTCACAGCAGCTTTTATGACACTTCTAAGGACACAAATTCACCGCAGCCGTTTCATTAAACTAATGTCTCAGGGGTTAAAGTGTTAATGAAAAAATCAAGCATGTTTGTGACGGGCAGTTCAACAGAAGTAGTCATGTGTCATGGGGTCTCATTTGTTTTGGATCCAGAAAACTATGTCCCTGTTGGTTTAAGTCCAACGTCTTTTCCTCTCTGTCAGTGTGTGCAGTGACCTGGTAAAAACACGCACAATACCAACTGTATTCGATCCATAAGTCATTCATGTTCAGAATCCTCTCATCGGCTTCATAGTCCAGTTGTTTGTCGATGTGGCTCCGCCTTTCGTGTTCACTTTGTCATTTGTATGTTTCATACAAAACCACATGACTCCAGATCAACAGGTTATTGTTGTCGCCTGACATCTGCTTCACACATATGATTGGTTTTGTTTACATTGCAAAAACTCAGAAAAAATAAAAGAAAATGCTGTGTAATAGTCACATTCTATATAATCACGATGTAAACAACAGTTTAATCCATAATGGTGCGCAAAGTAATTGCACAAAAACAACACTGTAAAGGTTTTTTCATATTGAGGTGCACTGGAGCAGTTTTCCGAAGTATCATGGTACTGTATAGATTAGTGATGTGCTTGTTGAGTCTGGATACATTTAACATTGGTTTTGATGAAACAAAGAAGAAAAGACAGATAGAAGTGCATGTGTTCAGCTACATGACAGACTGTAGCGCTGCTATAAATGGAGCCGCTCTGTCACAACACCTCAAGCTGTCACTTGTTCTGTTGTTCGGTTTAGATCTTACCAGGTGCCACATAAATTGCTATTCTATGGATAAGATGTTAAAGACTGTTACAACAGCTGTATGATTATTTTGAAACCACCTGTTTTAACAAAATAAGAGTTTGTTTGGGGACCTGCACCACTTCTCCCATTCAGATCAGCCTCTCATCTACTATTGAAGACCCTACAGCTGAGACGTGTTTTACAGCCAAAGTTCAGAATCTTGTCTCTAAAACATTTAGAAAGAGAAGAAAGAGTGGACCAGTGGCCTTGGATGACTCCTACACTCTGCACGTCCATCGACTTTCCTGTTGTATTCTACACTGCAGTCCCCCCAGAAAACACCCCACCTGGATTTAACTCAGCAAATAGCTCAGATCCTTCCACTGGATAACTACTGCAGTGATTGAGTTTCAACTATAACCCTGACTGATGCAGTGAGTAGCTTCTCATTTCTTAAACATCTGCAGTTGTCCAGAGTGTTAATATTGGACTGTGGAACAGTGGAAAAGGGTCATATAGTCTGATTATAAATGGGTATTAGAATGAAAAGATTTTATCGACATCACTACTCTTGGTGATACTGTTTATCGATACAGGGCTTTAACTGTATTGTTATCGGTTCTTTTCTCAGTTTAGGATTATGGTTCAACCTGTGAACAGAACAGAATTATTTACTCCATTTTCTCATTTGTAG
>JAPTYQ010000001.1:18636392-18654342 GCA_029814465.1 Ostorhinchus cyanosoma
TCCATCCATCCATCCATCCATCCATCCATCCATCCATCCATCCATCCATCCATCCATCCATTCATTCATTCATTCATCTTCTGAACTGCTTTATCCTTGAGAGGGTCGCAGGGTGCTGGAGCCTCTTCCAGCTCCATTTCTGACCCTGAGCATGTCACCAGTTCATGGCCTTCCATTTCTTCTGCTACCTCCCTGACCATTGCTTAGGTAGATGTTCAGATGTTAAAATGACATGGACTACAGTCAGGTTCATAAGTGACACAGATGTAACTTTGCCTGTGTACACCACCACCACAGTGGGTCTGAAAGGGAATGATCAAGATGTTATTGAAGCGTGGACTTTAATTCAAGAAGTTAACAAACATATTGCATTAACCATTTAGGAATTAGAACCATTTTAAACAAGTTGCTAAATTTGTAGAGGCTCAGAAGTAACAGAACAAACTTCTGTTTAAATCAGAGGATTTATTTTAATACATGGGTGACTACCTGAAGCCAGGAACTCATGGCCATGACCAAACGCTGAGCTTCCTTCCTGGAGATGCTCTGCCAGGCCTTAACTAGATTCCCCTTCAGTTACGGCTTTTTGAGAAGCTGTGCTATTGGACTGAGATAAAGCAACTGACATGGCCATTGAATAACATCCTATTTATTGACTGTTAAAATATCTTGGGTTGCTTTTTGGTCATTATCCAAAACAAAATTTGTGTCACTGTCCAAATAGTTATAGTTCTGTGTCTATAAATATAACTACAAAGGGCTAAATATGCTAAAGGAACTTCTGCCTCAGAGCTATAGTCCTTTGAACAAAAAAGTTTGCAGAACCTTTGTGGGAAATCTACCAAATTTAAAGTATTAGCAACTCTACCTACAAAGGGGAACTACATTAGTTTAAAAAAATCCCTTGTATGCTTTTAATGATAGCGGGGGAAATTCCTCCAAGATCCCCCATCGTTACTCATTCAGATCAGTTTTCAATGCAGAGCCAGTCTCATTTGCTTTGACTCTGTTCATTTATCTTGTGTACTTTATGTCTGAAAGTCAAAAGGCAGTTTTCTTAACGGCCCTTTAAAATGGCCTAAAGTAGCCAGACAAGTCGCAGTCCTTTTTTTTTTTTTTTTGAAAGAACATATACAGGGTGATGTCTGAAAGGAGCTTAAGAAACTCACAAATTATGATCCTTTCTTCTCAATTTGACTGGGTGTACGCCTGCATATCTGACCACTTTGGCCTCAGCGTGATGCTTTTGTATGCCTCATCTGTAAAACTGCAAAATCAAAGATCGTAACTACTGCACTTCTCTCTCCTGTCAGACTTATTCACACAAACCTCACTATTATCACCAATTAGAGATGCCTCACACTATGTCAACACAAATGCACACACACACACACACACACACACACACACACACACACACACACACACACACACACACACACACACTGCCATTGGCTACCAGCATAAGTCCAGCTCGGACCATTTCTCCCACGTCTATTAAATAGCCCCCCCCCCCCCCCCAAATCTTCCTCCTCATCCTCACATCATCCTCTGCCGCGGTTACAGATGGTTTCATTCCCCAACACATTAATAACGCATCATCCAGATGAATGAAGCTATATAATACCTAGCGTTGCCAATAATCCCATAGGTAAGAGGCTTAGCAGACAGCACTGAGAGAGAGACATAGGCAGAGAGACATAGAGAGAGGGGGGGGGGCTGAATTAGTGTGGTATCCATGTTGATATTTAGCACAGGCCTAAAACACTACACTCACACTGGAACACACATACACACACAGGTTTGTAGTAGACTATCACCATATGGAAGGGTTATTAGGCCAATCCCTCCACTCCCTTGCTGTTTACCAGTTCCAGGGTTATCTCTTTAAATAGATCCACTGTATTTTATAAAAAGAGATAAGCGTTTCCTAACACATTACTTGAATTACATAACTGGAAAGTTATCACTGCTTTGTTTTTTTGTTGTAAATTCATTGCCGTAAATTGAGTTTTCAAAGGAGTTTTCCACAGATTTTCTTTTATTATTTGTTTTGCATACATTTTTCTTTTCACCGACAAACAAAACACAGGTTAAGATTAAGACTTAACCTTAGCTGTAAGCATATGACAAGGTAAAGATGAAGATTTTGCCAATAACCTTCGTCTCAGAGCTCAGTCTGGACTGAAAGGAATACTTTTACCTATGAAAACTGCTTTTAAAATCATGAGTTGTAAGTAAAATGCCTCAAAGTTAAAGGTGAATAAAGCACTAACACTTTATTTTTTTTAAAGAAAGAAATTCAGTCAAACCCAACAGCTAGTTTTGTACTTCTGTTTTGGAGATTTTTATGTAGAACCGGTTTGTATTTGTTTGTGGTTGATCTGTATATGTGCGTGAATCTTTGAAATTGTAGCTAAAATATAAACTAATGACACTGGATTACATAAAGAACTGAAGATCAGGATTCAATCCTTTCACAAAACGGATTCATTCAACACATTTACAGCAGTTTCTGAATTTTAAAACCAATGAATATAGCGTTACTTTTAATTTTTAGTAGTGAAATAAAAGATGCTCTTGTTAATCAAATACATATCCTTTTTTTTCTGTCAAATCAGTTAACACTACCCACCAGTTTAAGATGACGTAGTGAGGTAAATGTAACTTACCAGTCCCAGAAATTCATCAGCGCTATATAATTAACACTCAAAATGAATGAGTTCTTGGCCTGTAGCTCCTTTTTTACTCATTTTCTGAACCTGTTAGTCTTCGTGATGGTCGTGGGGGTGCAGGCGGAGTACACCCTTGACGTATCGTCCCTACTTAGACAGTGTGACTGTATTTTAAATAGCCTAGAAGAAATAGGGTTTCTGATGTGAATTGGTTAGTACCAGAGAGTCAGTTTAGAAACATAAGCTGCTGTATTAATTGCATTTTGATATAATGATTCTGTGGTATCTCAGATCTTTTTTGGGGAGCGGCACATGACGGGCAGAATCCTATCACCTGTGGTTGAATTCCATAGTGGTCAAATATTCTTTTTTTTTTTTTTCTTTGCAGCTCATTTTACAGCAGACAGCGTATACTGTATATGTACCATCTTCATCGTATCCCCTGCAGCATTTCCCATGAATAGACTTCTGTAGGGGATCATTAGACAGCATGGAGTGTGTTTGGCTCTTAACCATAATGGTCACATCACACTGAAAAACACTTGACAGCCTTGTCATCGGGGAGGCAAACGGCAGATTGCCCACTTGTCTGAAAAGTACTGCAGTGCTGCCACATTGACATGCAACACACACTGATCCACATGTAAAACATAGATGCACATGAACATGTAATCACACCCACACAGTCTAATGCCACATGAGCATGAGCTACTGCCATGCTATCTGCTCCTCAACACACCATATACTAATCCCCGTTGTACTGTGTTATTCTAATAAGACAGGGGGGTTTGTGACAGAAAGAGAAAAGAGTACGTAGCGGTATGGTGAAGACACAGGGTGATGACACGACGGCTGGGTAGAGATAGGGCCGATCCGGCCTGTCAGGAAAAGCTTTTGTCCTTCCAGTCCCACAGAGCAAGAGGAAAGGAACTGACAGTGGCACTTTTCTTTCTTTCGTCCTCCACCTCCTCCTCCTCCTCCTCCTCCTGTTTTTTTTTTTTTTTTCCTCTTTTTACTCACTACTGGAGCTGAATGCCAACAGCCCAGAAGACTTGTCTCTATCTGTGATTAAAAGAGAATAAGAAAGAGAGAGAAGAAAGAAAGAGAGATATAGACAGGCATAGAAAGAGAGACAGAGGGAAGCTTGAGGAAGAAATGTTGAGAGGGGAAAAAAAGAAAAGATAAATGTCTCATCCCTTCTACAAATCCGACATCGACTAAAATCCCAGCGTAATCCTTAGGGGAACCCGGTTTGGTTTGAAGGCGCGTTAGCGTAGCGCGGGCCTGTCTGGCAAAGACTGTGTGGTTGGAGACTCTTACTGGAAACTAACCTGAGTCCAAATGGTCTCCGTGCATACAAGGATCAGGTCTCTAATTTTCCCCTCTGTTGGTAAAGTTTAGGATTTAATGGTAAGCTGATGCCAAGATGCTGATCAAGCCGGTTTCACTGAACACCTCTAAATAAAAGTCCTGATGTGGGATTAAAATTAAGAGCATGGATGAGGTAATCTGGCCAATAATCCTGATTCACTTAAACAGGCTGAGAGTTCCAGTGGCTTAATTTTTCACCCTGATGAATGCTTACTTCTGTTCAACCTTTCTTTGTGTCATACACATCTGGATAACATCAAAATGGTTGATTTTTTTCAGCTGAGGAGGGGGAGGGGGCTGCTAAGTCGTGTAGCAGCTCTCAGCGGGGTTTACCACAATGACTGACCCCTCTCACTGTAAACATTATGTGATCGATGGTTGATCGACTTAAATATTTTCGATGCAGCTTTAAAGCTACATGAGGAGAAATTTGAGGTGGATGCTGGAAAAAAAAAATTGACTTTACTGAATGTTGTTGATGTCCTATGAAAATGCTTATCATGAATCAAGCAGATCATTATCATTACTCAAGCTTTTCTACATCCAAGGCTATTCACGATAAAGTAAATAAAGACAGATACGCACACATACTTTAGTACTTGTTACATAACATGCGTTTGTTGTAAACATGAGAAATACTGGATATCTCTGTAAAAGAATTGCGCAGGTTTTTCCCACTTGGCTCATTGTCGTCATGGCAATTAAAACTAAAACTGTCGTCACTCATGCTCGCTCTGCCTCTGCTTTTTCCACACAGCACGTGGGAATCACATGATCACGCATTATTGATCCACTTAACGACAGCGGTGTAATCGATCAAAATCAAATCAAAAAAAGTATTTCAAAGCGCACACGGTTCCAGCCTCAGATGTGTGAAAAGACCGAAAATGACTCTAAGCAGATGACTGATTACTAAAAGTTAATTATTTAAAGAGCATTTGTATAGTGAAGGATGTTTCCCAGGCCTTTTATTTCATATAAGCTGTTTCCACTGTATCGAATTTTATTCAGTGGTGCCTTAGTGTTAACTTTATGACTTCCAGCTATTTATTACTGTGAAATATGAATAGAATAGATACTTTATCGATCCTTGCAGGAAATTATTTGGTTACGACAGCAGTAAAAAAAAACACTGACCCATCCCAACAGACAACCAATAATGGAGATACAAGGTAAGCAGTAACAAGAATAGAAGAAATATAAAATCTAATATATATATAAATATAAATAATATGTACGATACAGGTACGGTAAAAATAGTAGGATATGCCCTGCCCACTAACACAGATATTTACTTCCTCATTTTATTTAATTAATGTAGTCAATTAGTTTGTTAGTTAATCTACGTGACAATGCAGTAACGACTACAAATGCTCATGCAAACTGTTTTTTTTTTTCTTGGGCTTTAAACTGTGGATTTAACACCATGGATAATACTGGATGTAGCAGATGTGGAGGCTTTTTAAAAAAAACAATATTTTAATTAATTCATTTATTTGAAACATTCAAAGAAATAAACAAAAAAAAAGACAGAAAGAGATTTAATCTGACAAATTAAGTTAAACTGACGGTACCTTAAGTGTTGGTTTGGGTTGTTGAAGTGTATTCTTTACATTATGTGGATTTCGTTATAAAGCCGGTCCGATCCATCTTCCAAATGTGTCTGTGCTGACCTGGATCTACTGCAGGTCATACTGCTCCTCATGCATCTTCCTTTTGATGTTTCAAGTGCAGCTTTATCACACAAAGCAATAATAGACATGTGCAAAATGGGATGCGTTACCATTATTTTCCAATCTTCCATTTTCCCTGAATGCACAAATACACACTTTTTTTAAAAAAAAAAACCCCTTCACTTTCTTTAAAAATCTCCATTTATTCAAAGTAAAATGCTATTCACATGTGGAGAAGAGGCCCAAATGTAGAGCAAAATACCCTTTTGGAAATTACGTCATGACTGTTATTGTTATGATAGACAGTTTCCTAGCAGCAGTATATTGTGTGTTAGACTATGATATGAAATAGAAGGTCATTGGGTACAGCATCGTATCAGTGACAAATTAAAGGAAAAAGCTGTTTCAGGTTGGTTCTGTACCACCTTGCACCTCCAATACAGCCTCAATGCTCTTTATTGATTCTATAACTCTGCAAAGTGCACTGGAGGGATGAACTTCATTCATTTTGATGTTAGTGATGGTGATGGAGACTACTGTCCAACACCTCATATAGGCTCAATTGGATTCGAATCTGGGGACCAAACATGTCTCATTCATCAAACCACTGAATGAACTCTCATTGTTTATGGACACGCTCATTGCCATCCATCAGGATTTTCCTTTAATTTGTCACCCATCTGTATTCCACCCATTACCTACTGCACATATGACACAGTAACCAGAGTTGGTATGTAAGAAAATCAAGGACCATATGGATTCGTAGTCAAGGTCATTGTGAATAATCTCTCGCTGTGAGGTCAGGGGAGTCGTTCAGCTGAGGCTGACTTTGCCTTAAGGCAGGAACCGATGTTGGAAGGTACCCTGGAGACGGCTGTGGAGTACTAGTTAAATGTTGGACCACTCACACCTGCATCCATCCACACAAATGTGCATATGAGCGAACACACTCCCACACACTGTTTAGCGTCCCCCCCCCCAGTACTAAAGGCCTACACCTACAGAATGCATAAAATCATAAAATACTGTCCTTTCAGTATCACAGAAAACACTCACCCACACAATCTCTCTCATGAACACATACACACACTTTGCTTGTGCGTACACAGAGTCCTCTATCTTGCTGCTTTTTTCTTGCTGCCTGACGCAGAACACACATGCACTTAGAGAATAACTAAAATTATAAAACACTTTGTGCACCACATGAATAACTGCTCCTCAGTATTCATGTTAAGCCACCAGGACAAACTGAGGAGCTCACACTCATTACTGAACAGGTGTTTTCTACATCCACAGCTCATTTAGATCCCACATGTCCTTCCTGCAGTGTTTTCACTCCCACTCCCATCATGTGCAGAGTTTGCAACGCAGGAGGACACGCATGTCTTTAGGTCGACCCTTCTTCTTGACTGCTTCTTCATCCTCTTTATGCCTGCACACTTCCACTCCTCTTCACCGCGGTCGGTCTCTTGTCTCCACTTTTTTGCCCATCTTGAGTGGTGGATGTCTCAGTGGCTTCACCGCTGAGTCGTTCACTGGTCCTCCAGACGCCGCAGGCCTTCCAAATCAGCTTCAATGAGGAGCCCTGCAGAGGCTGTCGCTGCCGGGGAGAAATTGCGCTGTAATTGAGCTGCATGATAATAATACGTTCTTCTCTCTGATTTCCTACCAGCGGTGAATCATCAACACCATCATCATCGTGCCATCACATCAGCAACGCTCCGCAGCCGCTTCCACAACGCACCCGCCCGAGTTGACCTGCTCTTTCACTCCGCTCCTTCTTTTTTCTCTCTCTCTCTCTCTCTCTTTCGTCAATTACACTCGTTCCACTTATTTTATTCTCACTTCCTCCCTCTTACTTTTCTCTTGCTGCCTCCCCACTATTTCCTTCTCTCATCTGTCTCCAACGATCCTTCCCATTTCTCTTCTGTTCTGTTCCATTTCATCGGTAGGCGTGCCTCAGAGGTATACAGAAATTACGATGTACGAAAAAGCCATTGTGTTTCTGAGGAGGGAGACAGACGAAGAGAAGATAATTAGAATGGGTGATTGTGTGAGCACAATGTCAAATGCCCCTTTTTTAAAATTTATTTATTTATTTTTTTGTGTACTTAAAGCACTCATTCTTCTCTGGTGGGAAATGGATGCTTGATCCTTTTTGTGGAACAGCTTGAGATAATGTGCAAGTTTTCTTTTGTCGTAAAATTCAATTTCAAATGCTTTAAACATCTTACTAGCCCTCTTTTTTTTGACACTCTTAGTGAGATTCTGTTACAAAATGCTCCCATGCACATGCACATGCACATAAAGGTTTATGAGGGCATAAAGGTTTCCCTTGATGGTCAGCCATTTTTTTAAGGTGAAGGAGTGTGTGTTGTGAATGTTGAAGAAAGAATGAGAAAAACTGAAACTGCGGCCGAGTAATATTGGAAAGTCAGTTAAATTATGAGACAGAGGAAAGTGAAAAAGACTTTGTGGCATAAAAGGGAAAAAACTGAGCAAGAGGGTTAATCGAGTTGGAGACATACAGGCTTAGATGAAGAGAGGGAGAGAGGTTAAAGAGAAGGCTTGCCAAGGCTGGTTTTAGACTTGTGTGTGCTTTTGTGCATGCATGTGTAAGTGTGTGTATATATGTGTGTGCGTGTGTGTGTGTGTGTGTGTGTGTGTGTGTGTGTGTGTGCAGGCTCATAGTTGGAGGGTTTACATGGCTTTCAGTGCTTTAACCATCCTCATGAGAATTGCCTTTCCATAGAGCAGAACCATTAGGAAAATCATTGACTGCTTATTGGTGTCAGCACTCTATTTGTGTTATGTGTGTGTTTGTGTGTGTGTAGGCTCAAACAGAGAACAATGCCACTCTGTTTTCTCTCTCTCTCTCTCTCCTCTCCTAATGTCCAGTCTTGCCTCCAGGACGGGGGGTAACAACTTCTTTTTCTTTTTTTTTTCGTCTTTGTCCTCAAGTTTCCCTTTAACTGCTCCAAGTGAAATCTGTTTTAGTCCGGCGAGATTGGCCCACAACAATCTCTTTATGTAACTCAGTTTTTCTAGTGGTTAGATGAATACATCTTTTTCACAGAAGGCCAAGACAGGTCTCTAGGCACTCTTCCAGTAACTTCAGGTTTCATACATTCTTCATGGTTTCCTGAGGTTATCTCTGGATGAGGCTCGGCGTCTTCTCTCGTGTCTTGACCGTGGAGCTGAAATGTGAGTACGCCAACCGCATACCCATTCCTGTATATGCAAAGTAGTTGTAGCTGGTGAGTTTATATATACATTTATATATAGATGTACTTTAGTGTGACTTTGTCGGTGCATTTATTCATATTGGCTTCCCACACACATGCATGTTTTTCAGAAGCATATATAGAGTTTGCAGACAATAATTGTTTTAACTGCTGAGAAAGAGATTTGGTCAAGGCAATTATAATTCAGCCAGGGCACGTCTGCTTGCTTAGCACTCAGTCTATTTGCCTAAAAGACACAAATGACTGCAATTTAACAGCAATAGAGGGAGACTGTAATGAGTTGGTAACTATTTGCCTGATGTGAGCGTGTTGCTCTAAGGTGTGGAGAATTATCAAAAGAATAGGACTATATTTTCACTGGATTATGTCCAGTGGCAGCAATGAAGATTAATGAGCATGTGGTTTATTAGCTTCTCATAATTATTTTTGCTACCTTTTCTCATTCTTACTTTTTCATTTATTGTTTCCATAATAGAGTCGGATTATAGCTTATGTATTACTTCAGGTGAACTTGGTAGAGATATAGAGGAGGGATGAGCACGAATATATGTTTAATCAATTTGTCAAAACAGTAGGCATTGTGGACATCTTTTTCAAGAATTGATTAATTTTTTTTGGGTTGTGTGTGAGAGGATGTTTTACATTGTGGCCAAATAATGTTGGAAATAATGGCACCTATGCCCGAGTCCTGCATATGTTCAGAAAATGTTGTACTCCTTGTTTATTTTATTTTATTTTATTTTATCACAAACCAACTTAAATTGGCTTGATTATATGCCTTTAATAAGAAATAAAATGCCTATTTCTAGTATAGAGACAGTATGTGGACTATCTTGCAGGCTGTGGATGTTATTTTGATTTTGTTAGATGTAAAATTTATATTGAACACAAGAGAAGAAATATATTATCATGACATTTGTATATTAACATGGGCGGTATTTTAATTCTCTCAGCACAATGAAAAAATATAAAAATATAAAATATACATAATTATATATAATAAAATATATAAATAACAATTTCTGTTTAAAGAAGGGATGAAACGTTCTGAATTTATAAGGTATTCTTGAATCTGGGATTGTCTATCGATGCCTTTTTCTTTCCAAAATGATGGACAATTCAGAGTTGTACTGCATGCGCCATGTTACTGTCTGTGTTCTGAACAGCTCTTCTGAGATTTCCAAAATTGAAAATCTACCTCTGAATGTGCTGATTCACAGATCTATCCAGACTGAGTGAAAATCTCCCTCCTCATTAGCATACTGCATTGAGAGTGTGTTACCGCCCAGCCCTGATTTTAAACTCAAATACATGATTTGGTTATTAGCAGTTTCACAAATGTCTCCATGCAGCATCTTATTAAACCTGTGTCATATCTGCATCGTTTCGGTTACCGTCTTCATTGAGGATAACAATTCTCTCAGGTTTCCAGTTGCCTGTGCGGTGCCAATCTGCAGGATTTGGCTTCTTCATCCTATTGCTGGCAATCGGAGACGAGAGTGACAACTGATAAATTTGATCCCCCATATTACTCTGTGTCCCAAACCCAAAGATATGATCACTCCTATCGCTTCATAACCTGAGGTAAAACCACAGCTGTCATCCCAGAGACACAGACAGTTTATGTGTCTGTTTATTTATTTATTTATTTATTTTTTGTCATTTAACACATTTTCTCTTATATTTATGTGAAAGTTAGGGGTACAGAACTCAATAGTCAGCTCAGATTTCACCGGAGATCTTTCATTAAACCCTTTACGTTTCCTCCTACACAGTCAATACAGTATGTACAATATTCATTTAGCTAGTGATGATATGTGAATTGACTGCCCTTCTGAACTTGAAGTCTTTCTAGTGTCAAGTGATTGCTGTTTTTGTTAAACGATGTGTTACTTTGCTGTTGTCATCCCGTGAGAAGCCACAGTAGAGTATTTTCTGAATTATGGTGTGTTGAACGTCAGAGATGCCTTAGATCAAACTCGGTGCTTCCTGCTGTGCCTGGGCTCTCAGACGTGTGCACTGCATACTGTATCCGTATCCTGTGCAGAAATTTTGTGTGCTGTGTTGATTAATGGATGAAGGGTTGTGAGTTTATGATGGCCAGTGGTAGAGTGCATTGACTTTTATGTGTGTGTATGTGTGCAGAAGTGGAATGAGTAGTTATGTGTGTGTGTGTGTGTGTGTGTGTGTGTGTGTATGTGTGTGTGTGTTGAATTGAACATCTAAGGTCAGGGAAGGTGATAGTTCTCTGGTTCTATGCATGTGTGTGTGTGCGTGTGTGTGTGTGTGTGTGTGTGTGTGTGTGTGTGTGTGTGTGTGTGTTGTGCTCCACATGGCATCTCAGCCTGCAGCGGACCCGATGATTCAGAGGACACAGGCTGCATGACGTGCACTGTCTTTGACCCTTCTCTACACCAGCTGTTAACATAACGCTGCAGCTGTGTGTTTGTTTATGTTCTTGTTTAGTTGTGATGAGGGGAGAGGACCATGTAAATAGGACTAAATGTATGTGTGTCATACATTTGTAACAATTACTGAACACTCCTAGTAAATTATATGATGTTCATTTTTTTTGTGTTGTCTTCTATATCGCTGTACAACCATGTGTATTTAATGCCTGCCGGGTCACCCCCAGGCCTCCCGTGCTCTCTCCTGTGCCCTGCTTTGGCTCCAAGGGGCCCCCAAGGATTCTTGCTGGGATATGCTGACAAAATGATGCTGCTGGACTGGCTAACTGCTCTTTCTGAAGCTGGCACCGGTCACAACGTACTATGAATACCAAGTGATGGCCGTGAGCGCTTACTCTGTGTCTTTGTTTTCCACAAAGACATACAAAAAAACAATATGACATCATCGACCAATACCAGAATTTCAGCTGGGTCCAGCTCGAGAAAAAATCCTCAAATCCAGCCTCAAATCTGGATCAAAAACCTAATCCCCATCTCCGAGGGATCCGATGAGAGTCGCTTCAGGGTCTGGCTATTGGCCATTGCTCCATTCCTCATTGCCCTCTTTCTCGCTAACTCGGTCTATCCGATTCTGGACAGCTGTTTCACACTGAAAAGAAGGAAAAGTAGCTTTAATTTTGCCAATAATGCCTCAGTCTGGGCATCTGCTTTGTCAGAGTGATTAGCACAGCAGAAGCTGTCTTTACTATGGTGACAAGCCCATATGGTTTCCGTATGTACTAGTATCACTTTATATTCAAATTTGTTTTACATTGTAATTATACTCATCAAATGCTTCCCACAGTTCAGCGGGAATAAGGAAGGTTTGTGTATTTGATTTAGGTGGATGTTTTCTATAAATGAGGCAGCGTTAGTTTTATTTTGGAGGTCAAAAATGACAACAGAGAAACGGTGTAGCCAAATGGAGTGTGTGCTTGTGTGCTTTTGTTCGTATATTGGCTAGTGATTTGTTGAATGTGCAATAGATTTCTGGCTACATTACAGTGCAGTCTAATCTTGCATACACGGATGCGTGCATTTCCACACACCTAAACAAAAACACACAGAGTGGTCTTTGCAGTCTCAGTGTGACTAAACCCAGTGAACCTCAGCTATCCTGCGCTCTTCAGTAAAGGTACTCGCTGCATTACTCACTCTCTGACACACAGAGGCTGCTCTGTGCGGCTTCTTAACAGTTTCCTCTCAGACAGAGGGAGTTTAGTAGCTTCAGCATGGTTTTGGTGTGCCACACAGTGCACCACTGTAGCCAGCGAGTCGAGCCTTCAGCTTCCGGGCCTTCAGCTGTACCAATAATCAGCTAGTCTCGACCACTTGCCAGTGCTAACCACATAATTACTGCACTCATCTGGCCGAATCGCTTCTCTGTGCGGCGCAGTAGCATGATCCTGCAGTTCCAGAGAGCTGCTTTCGCCAAACCCTCAAGTACACGAGACTACAAGGCTTGAGCTCAGCCTTCATAACCCTCGCTGCAGTATGCTGCAGATAGAGCCGACTTTGACAGCTTATCTTTCTCAGAAGGTCATGGATTAGCAATCCTTGGGCCTTGTAGCAATGAAGCCAAGCTCGGATTCATTCTTATGGATCAGCATTGAGCACAGTCAATAAACCGGCAACACCGTAGGAGCTGCTCAGAGTTGTGGTAGGAAAGTCTGATCAGTGTTGGTTGGACTGTGGTGGAGCAGGATCTTATTGGCATTCCTCTGGAGACTGGAGAGTCACGCTGTCTCTTCACCAGAGGAACAGACACAATCAAGCTGAGGAAGCTACAGAATACCTCTAGGGGTTCAGGGCAATGGCAGGTGTTTATGTATTAGCAGGCTGCGATTCGTCCAAAAAACAGAAATGAGGATGGTTGTGTTTTTTGTTTTTTTGTTTTTTCCAATCAAGAAAAAACAACCAATCAAAAGGCCTAATTCTTTTTGAAGTTAAATTTAGGCCCTATTATAGGTCGAACAGTTGAACATTCATCTTTAATGCAAACTAAAAATACATGAAACCTTTACATTTCTGCGCCGGCCACACCTGCGATGTGGGAGATGGCCTCATTAAGTTTCAGGACCATGGATAAGAGCCGATCACACGAACATGAAAGGAGGATTTATGGTGAACGGGCAACTCAGTCAGACTGTAAAACGGAACATAAACCCTAATCGATTAAGATTTCACATTATGTCAAAAGAATTCAGCTAATCAGACAAAGTAAATGGTTTGCTCTGATGTCAGACTTCATATGTTGAACATGCAGTTGAGCGTGTACACTGGCACCTGCAGACGTACGACTGTCTGACTGAGAAAGAGACACCGATATATATACAGAGAGAAAGGTAAGGTATATAATGTATTTATGTGCATGGAGATGTTTGTGAATTCGGAGACTGTCAACAGTTCAGTTCAGGTGAATGTTAGTGCCAGTAGTGTAGGCTATAGGTGGAAGAAAACTCAGTCACAACCTGTTTGTTATGTCAATTGATGAAGATGGAATTCATTCAGCAGAAGTAGGGATGTAAAAACTAGAGGGTGGGGGGGGTTGATCCTCACCATCCCCCCCCAAACAAATCACACCAAGCGTATTAGCATGTGTAGCAGAGTATAAGTGTCTCAATGTATATCTGTGCACCCACACAGCAGATGACAGAAATTTCCGCCGGCTACATCCTCTCCTGTGACAGGAAAACACAAAGTAGACCAAACTTAGAGGGGAAACACTTAAAACCCAAGGCTTCTCATGAGTGCACTGATTGACGAAACATGGGAACTTCCTAAGCCGTCTGTTTTTTCCTGCGTACATCAAAGATTAACAGTGCAACAGTCTGATCTAAAGAATCTGGATTAGTGTGTCAGCTAAATAAATAATTTGTTATTTTCATGCCATTTCCCTTACCTTCATCTCCCCGCTTGATCTCAGTATCTCACCAGTTTATCAGGTTTGCTGCACAGAGATAAATCCACACTTTTCACTATGTAAAAAAAATGCTGGTGGCAAGATATGTACCTTTTTCCAGACTGATTGTAGTTATTTTTTTTTTATTTTTATTGGATTTGGTATCTAATCTAAATCCTTCAAAATCCATAGTTATGATGCAACACACGGGAAAGTAAAAGTGTAAGTCGGTGTTTTAATGCTGTGATAGTCATTTTTCAACTGACGACTTTACTGGACATTACTGACATACACACAGTGTCCTGTATGTCACTAATGTCTGCGTTCTTAAATAAATATCGCACCTAGAATCACCTAGACTTTTCTTATGGTTATTTGATATTCAACTCTGGATTTGTTGATGAATTGCTTTGAGTTCAATGTTCAGTGATCCAGATTTATGCGTTTTTTATTGTTTACTTGAATAGTTTAAGATTGTTTCAATAGTGTAAATTGATTTTTCAATCAAAGTGATGTCAACCAGTTTATTGGGTTTTTTTTTCCATCTCCGTGCTATTGTTATTAAATAAGCCTATGAAACCTTCATTATGAGTCAACATTTCATTAAAACATCATTGCTCTTTATATGATAATGTAAAAATCACTGTAGCTGTTACAACGAAGCGGCATCAAACAGCCACCTTTCTTTGTGTCTAATCAGAGCACTTCAACCTTCTGACTGATCGTAAAATGGAACCGTAATCACCACAGTTAAGCGTTAGACCCCCCCTTTAGCAAAGCGCCTTGGTCATAGGCAGTGCCCTGCTGTGCAAAGGAAAACATGTAAAAGATTTTGCTCTCTCAGGCACTTTGTAGAAAAGTAATTTGCTCTTGTTTCCATTGAGGCTGGAGATAAGCCAGGAGTCCTGGCACACTGAGGAACAACTTACAGATTATACACACTTTATTTTATGTAAAGGCAAACACACTATTACTATTACATACATGTAAATCCTGCAAAGGCTGAGCTGAACGCATACATTCCATGTGTACGGGAATACACATTCTAAAAATGGAGCACAGGTTAGGTATGTATGTATGTATGAGTCAGGATTACTTCATTATTTTTGTACAAATCATGCTTATTCCCCTACGACAGAGACATTGCAAAGATTTCCTTATTTAAACCTGCTCATTTATTCAATTATGCATTTACCTCTGCTGTATTTACTCTTGGCAGCAGCAGGGTATGTAGGAAAACCACTATACATCATTAGTAAGATAACCCGCTGAGCAAAACTGACAAGTAAGAAAAAGACAGAAAGGCAGAGAATGAGAGACGAAGGAGGCAAATGACAAACATGATGAAATAAAAGTTTTTCGGAATAACACTGCGTGGGAGGAGATTTGGAGTGACCTAATTAAAATGTAGGAATCCTGAGAGGAATAAATTAAGAAAATGTCAGTTAGGCTGAGCCGGAGGAGGGGAGATTAAGAGGCGCAAGCTCGAATACTGTCTGATTTCTCTTCTTCTCTTTTATCACTGCCGCATGGAACATTGGTCACAAACCAACAACAAAGTGAGTTGGTGTAGCCTTAATAACCATTTTAAGCGTATAGAGCGCAATCTGGTGACACTTGTGGATACCTGCCTGCTGAAAGTTTAGAAATGTTTTAAGCTCTAGGTGTAATGTTGAGGGAAAAAAGGGTTCCAAGGCAGCCACACAAAGCTGATGTTCTTTTCTTCTGACTTCCTGTGAAATTAAAAAATGAAAATCTGGGACAGAAAAAGAAAAGAGGGGAGAGAGCTACAGAGATTTAACAAAATAGTCCCACCTTTCTGTTTAAGCGGCTTAAGGTCTTCGTATTATTTCTGCACAGTAGCACTATGAAAGCCTGGAGTCTGTTAGCTTCATCTACCCCGACTAGGATCCTCACTGACTGCCACCAGGCGTCCCAGATACGTTCCTGCTGTGGAGAAGCTCCATATGGGGCCGACATGTTTCTGCTGCGCTGGGCTGGACAATACCATATGGGCGTTGTCAAACAGCATGTAGCATGAATTAGAGCAGACGACAGCAATGGCAGTGTGTCGATTGTCAACATGGAGGAGGAAAATAATGGGATGAAAAATGAGAGGGAGCTGACTGGAAGGTGGAGGAAGGGGCTGGGTATGGGTGGGTGGGGGGGTAGCGGTCTTAAGATTGGTGTTAGTTAAGAAAGGCTAAGTGACATGTTGACAAGAGACAGATAAGAGGATACAGTGGAACAAAGATGAAAAAGCCATATATCAGTGATCCTCTGATGTCACTGTGCTTCAGTAAAGTATAAGATCTTTGATTCCACTACCCTTTGAAGTGATCCATGGCAATAACACCATGTGACATGCATGAATTTGAGCACTGGATGAGGAAAAAAAATCCAGCCTGGTGCAGCAGCATCTTTCAGTCTTCATTGACTTGCACATCCACAGCGATTTTCTTGTGTGCTCTGACATCACACCAGAATGGAGCCTCACACACACTTATATATATATATATACACACACACACACACACACACACACACACACACAAACAAACAATAAGCATTCTCTTATTTGTCAATTCCTATTGGTTTAGCTATGACTTTACAAATGAAAGATACCTTTAGTGAAAACAGTGTTATATGGAATCTATTGGACAATAATCACTGGCAAATGAACAGAAGCTTCAGTTTGCATTTTCTCATGAACTGAAATGAAATGGAAGTGATTTGTCTTCTCCCTGCGGTGTTTACATGCCACACACCAGCCCTCACACCTGTGCTGTTTAATCCAGGCATATAGTGTGTGTTGAAAAGGGGTCTGTTTCAGTGCTACACTGTTCTGAACAACAAGTCATTTGTTTCAATCTAATGCGCGACAGTTGCAAAGGGGAATGTTTTTTTTTCTCTCTCTCTCTTTCAATTGCTCCCAAAAACTTAAATCAGCACAGAGTGGCTTCATTTAATTTCTGTCATTCTAACCTTCAACCTCCTGTGTACCATTAGGTGTGTGGCGCTCTGCTCTCCATTGTGGCGCTGTGAGGCACTGGTAGTTGGTTTTTATCAGTGATTGTGTAACAATGGCTGTGGGGCTACACTTCACTTAAGCTGTCACGCCTGTAATGAACAGTAGATTTATGTGTGAAGCAGCTCATCTGAAAGAGAGGGAAAAAAGATGAAGTATGTCATGGCATACACGGTGCCTTACAGCAGGAAAGGTCTGACTGCTGTGGCACTTTCTACGTTTTTATCCACCTGTTGTATCGTAGCTGTATTATTTGGAGCAGATTCTGAATTTTTTCAAGCAAAATGCAACATTTACCAACTGTATGTGTCAGAAGTTTGTTAAAGTCATACTAAATATACATTATACTAAAGATCAAATATCATGAAGACGACGACAACACGATATTGTTCTAACAAAGAAAGATGAGGGAGGAAAATTTCAGTCAGTCATCAAGGACATTTAACATGTTCCAATAAGGGAATTTAAGTGGTTTGAGTTTGAGTAGAGGCGACCTCCAAGTGTCACTGCTGTGTGTTCCAATGTACATCCAATAAACAAAAGCAAACACAGTCCTGCATGGGCCCACTTTCCAAACCCACACCCACTCGTACCTGCAGAGCTGAGTAA
>JAPTYQ010000001.1:18654442-18664642 GCA_029814465.1 Ostorhinchus cyanosoma
GATGTAAACTTCTTTTATTTTTTTACACATCCTTGCCCACTACATGTCTGCATTTCATTTAATTTTACCGGTGCTCGTACCCCCGAAAATTATTATTTTTAGCATGTTTTTTCGTGTTACCCCTCAGGTACCTGGTGCAGGACTCTTATATTTTCCCTACTTTTAAACTCTTGATTCCCTTCACAATACCGCTGAGGCTTCCTTGGTAATCCTTTTGCCAGAAATGCCGGCTACACATGAACATATGTCCTGAGTGGATTCTGAAGTTCGGCCCCTCATCTCGATGAATTACGAGGACCCAGTTCTTCGTCTCAACTAAATCTGAAGGAAAACCGTGCAAACTTACATTTTGTTGCCTTTGTTTATTCAATGTACATTAGGGCACACAGCAGTGACACTTTGACGTCGCCTCAGCCGTTGTTGACAAGTAAACCAGAAACTCAATACTTTCAAACCGTTTCCGGGTCATGTGTGAAATTCCCCTATCGGTTGTTGATGTTGATGATGCCAAAAATCCTTGTATCGAAAGCTAAAGTGAGACATTCAAACTGTGACTCATCTCACCTCCGCACAGATCTCCAGTTACGGTGCAAAGTGAGCATAAACGTTACATTGTTGTTTTCAGAAGTTGTGGGATGAAGCTCCCACCTGATAGGATGTTGGAAAGATGTCAGAGGAAGGATTTAATGCAGCTATCAGACCATCCTACAGGCACTTCTAGTGGAGTGAAAATCAACCCTAAGCCATTATTAAATAGTCTTGCTCCAAGGACCTATTCAGGCCTGGCATTAACATGCGTCCTGTGTGATCTGATCCTCAGTGGGCAGCTCGAAGCACGTCTGTTCACACCTGGCGTTTAAACCCATCCCCAAATGCATTACCAGTGATCACTGTGGCTCTCAGATCTCACTTCTTCGCTCCATATGTAAATAAACCTCCTCCTCTGCAGCCTGAAACACTGGATGCTTTTTCATTTCAACATTAACAGACTGGCTTTGTAATGTGTCTGTAAATTTACCTCGTACCTCACAGACTATGGCAGCTTGTAAAATGGAATGTTTTGTTGTCTCTTAGTCATTACTTGAGGTAACACTGTGAATCAGTTTATTCAGCTTAAATGTTTCCCTGACAACTTTGACCGTTCCCGTCGATTTACTGCTTCTCTTGCATGACATATTGCAAACACACAGTCATGATTCAGTCTTCAATCACTTAAAATATGTGCCTCCTAATATTATGCAAAGTGTAGTTATTCTATTTCCTCATGGAGCCAAAAAAAAAAAAGCGGCGGAGGACCATTCCAGTGCACATAAACAAGCCCCCATAATATATCTTTGTGATCTTTTTCATATCTTTAAAACCCGGTGTTAAAATGACAACATTTGTGCTTAAAGTTTGATTTACACTGAGGACATCTGCTGAGTATTCTGTTATTCAATTCAGAAGGCATTTGGCACTATTGGTTTCAGACAGGACTGAAGAGTCCATTGTTTCTGTGTTTAAAGCTGGCAATATTGAATTTAATTAACCAAGGTCTGGCTTTCTGATAATTGTTAAAAATCGTGGAAAATGGTTAACACTGAGATTATTCTTTTATAGAACTCAATTAAAAAAATCAAAATGCAACTTTTTTCTTCTTGTAATATATTAGTTATGAATACGTTTTATATAGCATACATTTTTAGTATTTTTGAGTCATGTTTTAGCCAGAAAACAGCTGATTAATAAAAAATACACAGTTGAATTTTGCTTTCAAGTTTTGTAAGTACAGCATGATGTTTGTTTGTGGGTAAAAAAGCTATAATAAAATAATGGTTTAGTCAGTGATAGCAACAACAACTGAATATAATCATTTAAATAATATATATAACAAATCACCTAATACTAGAGCTAATGTCAGGTCATATAATGGACCTCAGGGCACTGGAGGTCTGTAAAGGTTAGACTCTATCTCCGTCTCAATGGCAACAACATATATTTACTATATTTACAATCTTGAGTTTGTCCTTATTAACACAACAAAGACAATGAAAAATACCCAACAATTAAGCACAAATGCTTTGTAAGACGATGATTTGTCAAACTCACACATCCAAAGCTTCATATCACTTTGAATTTCTCATTTGGATTGAGTTTTGCACCATAAAAATACTGGTGATTGTAGTCAAATAATGAATAAATGCTATCATGGGCAGTACTGAACTTCTAAAATATATCTATGGCAGTTCATTCATCTAACATTTACCTGAGAAACGTGTTACTTATTGTGTAAGAATGCAAAAAATTCCCCCAAAAATGTATGCTTCCCTGAGGTTGAAAAGTTGATGGATTCTTTATTGCCATTCAATATTGATATGATGAACGAAATTGCAATTAACAGGATCGATAGTGAATGAACATTTAAAAACATACGCAATTAAAAAGAGAGAAAATAGAAAAAAAGAGCAAAGTGCAGATAATAATAATAATAGTAATAATAATAATAATATAATAATAATAATAATAAATAAACATAGAAGAGGGAGAGAAATGACTGACTGTAAACAGATTATTGCATGTTTTATTACAGTAATTGCTCTTTATGTTGCAGTAGTAGATTGCATAGCTGAATGTCGTAGTATTATTGTATTTGCACATAATGAGCTGCACCAGAGTGGGTTATTGTTCAGTTGTGGTTTGAGTCATATAGTCTTATTATACGTTAAGTTTGTTCACTTTTTGATATTTTCTTCCACGAAGGCCAATTAAACAAAAGCGTCCGTGCATTTTATTTTAGCCAGAGATCATCCTTTTGTCACACTTTTTGATCTTGTTTTTAACCCTTCGCCCGTATAAAACTCCTTTCTTTGTTATTTATTCCCCTCTATTATTACACCTTTGCACCTCATTCCTCTCTTTTTCCTATTTCTGTTTCCCCTCGTCTTTTTTGTTGTTTCCACTTTCTTTCACACAGTAGCTCTTGTTGCCTCAGCACTTCTTCCACTATGTGTGTCTACTTTGTGTGTGTGTGTGTGTGTGTGTGTGTGTGTGTGTGTACGTTGCTTTTCTTAGTGACATTTCCATGCCAGGTGTGACAAATGGCAGGCAGAGAGGAAACATTTATTCCCTGTGGTGAGCTTAATTAGCCTATCAGCTAAGCCTTGGCAACCAGCTTGTTTTGAAAAACCACACACACATACATGCACACACATCTATCCTCAAGTAAGAATCCACCGACAACAAGTGCACACTCAGGCAGACGCACAACAGACAAATCACTTGAGCGCGTGAACTACACAGATAATTGGACAGTACAATTAAATGATGTCTAAATCACAGCTCCTATCCTTATTTTTCTTCTCTGACTTCACATCCAGAGGGACTCAGCTGTAGCCAACCTCATCTTTTCTCTATTAAAAGGTTAAATCATTTACAAATTACAGCTCAGGCAGTTAGCATATGGTGGGTGTGTAGAGGCCATGCAAGGCCAGTAGGCGAGACTGGAGAAGAGTCAATGAGGAGATGCAGTAGCATGTGTTTTGTTGTTTTGTGTGATTTCTTTTGCTGGGAATCACATTTTGGGATTTTTTTTTTTTTTTTTTTTTTTTTACAGTGTGTGTTCATATGTGTGTGCGTGTGCATGTGCGTGTGTGTGTGTGTGTGGAGGGAACATCTGCCGAGTTGCGTGTTGGTTCATTGTCATGCCAAACTGAACATCTGCAGCTGAAAGATGGAAACTGGTGGTTGATGAAGGAGGAGAAAAAGGAGGTCTGTGGGATTCAGCATTTTTTCGCTAAACCGGCAGCAGAGCGAAAAGGAAGAAGCTGCAACGCGCTGCCGCTAGTTACACACACAAATGAAAACACACACCGTCGCGTAAATGTGCTTTCAGCTGAATGAGTGGTGTCTGAGGGCCTCGCTCTGTCTTCTTTCTCCTCAATCTGTGGACAAATTACCGACATTATTGGCTGCAAAAGAGACTCGTTGACTTCCTCTGTGTTTTTTTTTTGTGTTGTTTTTTTGTGTGTGTGTGTGTGTGTTTTTTTTAGACTGATCCAGGTCCTTGGCATGTACCTGTGCACCCCTGCTGTGGCACAGGAAATGAAAGCCAAATATGTTGCTGATGTGTCTCCCCCTGCTAAGTACTGGGGTTTTTGGGCTTTGATGCCAGCCAGGTGTTTGACAGGGATATTAAGGTGCCCTTTTAAGGGAACACATGGGGGAGGTGAACGCTGTAATTTGGCCAGATTGTGTTGTAACTTGTCTTAGGTGTGGCACGGTCCGGCATCATTGCTGGCAACAAATGGCTTTTGATGTCCGGGTTAAAAGGTTTCGTGGGATTTTAGAGAGACTCCATGCTCTTCTGAGATGAGATTAGTGTTGGGAAGCAAACAAAAAGAAGAGCAGCACAGTGCTTTTCTTTTCCTCCAGGACCTTACCCCATTTTCAGTTGATTAACTCTTATTGCGACGAAACTAGGTGCATTGTTCTTTGTTTTTATTGCATATTTAAACATTATTTACTTGCAGTATTTTGAGAAATTCATGGGAAGCAGGATCTGGTTTGTTCCTAAGGCTTATGATGCAGCGACAAATGGACATCTATACATTTTGTGCATCTATAAATGTAAACAACTGCAAAAAAAAAAAAAAGAAAAACAAAGAAATAACAAACTGTTTTTCCATAAACTACTTTGGAGTGAACAGACTGCATAAAAGCTTTATTGCATATGGTTCTAATAACAAGGTAGACGACATAGTACATTATGTGACGGTTTTATATAAAAAAGAACAGTTTTTTTATGTCTAAAATAGAGGAATAATTTGGTGTCATTATCAGTCTACACAATCTTTTTCCATCAGCCATGTTTTAACGCTTTATGTAAAATCTGGAAGACACAGAGTTAAGCATTCACTATGGAAGAGGTGATTCCAATAATTGCGAACATCTCCTATTATTATTATTACACACTTTACCTCACTATCTCAAATTAGAAAAGCTGTTTATGCAGAAACTGAGGATATTTCTTTTTATTTTGTCACGTTTTTTTCCAACATGTCCAAATGCAAACACTTGCAGCAGCTTTTACATTCTTCTATTAATTATTTTCTCCATTGGCACATATATACGAGAGTTAAAATTAACATGTGACTCACTGATTGATGAAGAGAATCCACTTAGTCCAGTCAGGGTTTACCATTAGCCACAAGCCATTTGCTGGCTGCCAAGAGATTAAGAGTCATGGTAGAGCTAAAGAGTAGACGAGAAAAGCTTTGGAAACAACGTATAGTGAGGATTTACTTAACCACTCATTACCAAATATGTAATATGTTTTCCCCTATGTATTAAAAAACACTTTCATATTCCTAAAATGTTTCCCTCTTTCTCCCACTGTCATATTTCAGTTTGGTGATCCATCACTTGCACTATTTCCAGCCCTAACATTCTCCTTCTGTGGTGAAAAATAAAAGAAAAGAGCATCAGTCAAAATCCCAATAAAACAAGTGCTTGTTGGATTTCCTGTCCCTTAGAAATATGTTCAGTCGTGCACTGTTTTGTAATCTTAGCGATCAGAGACTAGTGTACGTAAATCTGTTCCTGACGCAGTTATGAAAAACTTTAGGTAACGGTGGTGGAACGAGTACTGGGGTTAAGCGGGGTAATCACTTCCCTGTTCCAAACAGGATTAGAATTAATCAATGGTTTCTTTGATAAATACAGTTACTGTAGCTATTGTGATTAAAAAAAACAAAACAAAACAAAACAAAACTATTCTGTTAGAGGATTTTTTCATGTATTGCCAACTCTCTCCCAGTGCCATTAGTGGTTTGGTGATTTTTCATTGGATCCATTTAAGGTCTTAAAACTCTAAAAAACTGCCTGAATGTCTTTAATCTTCTTTCTTCACCTGGATCTGCTGTGCTGGACAGTGGCTCGCTCCGTCCAGCACAGCAGTCATTTAGAAGTTTTACTGATCTGGGTCTTAGACCAAAAGATCGTATCAGCCTTCTCTCTACTCGTTATTGCTATAGCTTAGGTGCTTAACTCCTCACCTTCACTTCTCCTCCTCCTCCTCCTCCTCCTGTTTTTCACAGTTTTCTCAGATCTTTATCTCTCTGTCATTCCAACAGAGAGATTGCTTTTCTGACTTTAGAAAGTTATCAGCTACATTCCTGTAAAATTGTACATTGTTATAGGAGTTTTCTCCTCTTTTGGTGCCGAAGTGTGACTGCCAGTGTGTCTCTCAGAATAACCCAACAGGGATATCACAGCTGTTTGGAAAAGCGCCATTAGTTGTTTGTATTTGTTGCTTGCAATATGCAAATTTGCCCACACAATACAACTTTCAAATGAATTGATTATAATCATTTGGAAAATTATATTCAAGACAAATGCAAAATGCATTAAGTCATGTAAATGCAGCCACTGGACCATTGACACTTCTGAAAAAGTAATTTTTATACAATTTCTGCTTCAGTAAACATTTGTGCTGCACTCTGACAGATTTTCACCTCTAATTCTCTGAACAGATCCGCAACCAACAACTGTCTCCACAGGCTTTGTCTGACAGACAAGAAGTGATTATAAGACTGTGACTCCCCTCTCAAATATCCCCTCCGGAAATAATTGGAGCCCTTGAGGGGTCTTCAGCTACACTGATATGCGTCCTGCATTTATGCATAAATTAGACTTTTGTATTTGTCTGGTGTCTTTGGAACTTCTGGGTTTGTCTCTAAATGTTTACTGTACAGCTCAAATAGATACGGTATGATGGCCAAGCTCTAGACAGTCAAATCTGGCTGAATTCCTGGTGGCTGAAACAATCCAGTCTCCTTGATGAGCCTAGAACAGAAAGAGCTCCAGCGAAATATGAAGCCAACAACGGCAAAAAACACAGTCGTCTTCTTTTCATTGTTTTATAGCACTGAGGAGGGCTTAACTTTTATCTTATGGTCCCCAAAGTGCTTTTAGCTAAATCAGGCCCAGAATATTTTACTTTGTTCTACCTCCCTGCTTCATGACACTCAAGGCTTTTGGTTGGTTCAAACAAAACATACAAAACGTTTTACATCACACTGTATTTGTCTCCGTTAGGGGTGGGCGATATGGGCAAAAAAAAAAAAATCTCGATTTAAAAAAAAAATTCCGTATTATGATCATCTGACGATATCCTTTAAAACGTGAATTTCTTTAGTTTTTTTTGCTTTTCACAACAACAGCTCTTTTTTGTTTTTAAAGCGCTTCATACATCATCTGCAAAACATGCTAAAGTGAAACCTATCACACTTTCAACGTCCGACTCCTTGCTTCCGTGCCTCTATTTATTCAGCGGATCTTACACGAAATTTTCACAATTTCTAACCTGTATCCACTGGACCCCCTCCATATGAACACACACACATCAGTCTTGTCAAAACCGAACCATTTCCTGGCTAGTGACATGGACCCACGTCTACCTCTGAAATCATCGGCTGAAACATAGACTCCTGCAGATTTTCTCCATGTGAGACGATGTTGTGTTTTGGTGCCACAAGACTGAATCCTGTCGGCTGATTGGCTTCGGAGGCACACATTTGGCTAATGAGGACTTTGATGTCCCTCTCCTTTAGCGTCTATGCACCATCCATTTGTTTTCTTTTCGGGACAGGATGAATACTCGATAATAGAAAATTGAAAATGGTCAAATCAACATATTCAATATTATCGTTGATGATAAATATCACCCACCTCTAGTCTAGTACAGCGGTTACTTATATTATTAACACTAATTACACATTTTATTTGCGTAAAGTGAATCTGAACCCTAAAATGCAGTTATAATATAATAATATATATATAAATTTCTGTAATTTTTGCCACTATTTTCCTCTCAATCAAATGCAGATATAATTTGATGACGTATCACGATGAGCAAGAGAGTTCTATTCACCACGCTGTCTGCAAAAATCATGATTGGAGATGAGATAGTGTATTAAAATGTATTCATATTGTATTTAATGATGTATATTCATGCCATTTCTTTTTAATAAAATAGCCACAAGTAAGGTTAATTATTAATGTTAGTAGAGGTTGACCGATTAGAGGAGTTTTAAAGGTTGATATGATAACGGTAACTCAGAGCAATGAAGAACTGATCCATCAGTTATTTAAAAATATTTGATACCGAAAACACATTATACATTTCTGAAATTCAGTGGCAGCTGGTTAATGGAGGACACTAGAACACCGAACCAATTGTCTCGACGATTGGAATCACATAAAATAATTTCACAAAAACTTAAGTAGTTAAATCAACAAGCTGTACATGATACAGCCTGTGAGTGCAGTACTGTGTATAATTTGCGTTCAAATGCAGTTTTCAAATGTTTTTGGCCGTTTAGTGAGCACTGAGCAGTCAAGTCACGTGTTTCCTGCGGCGCAAAAATCTGTGCCCGAGGCTCTGCGTTTATCATAATAGCCTGTCGTTATAAATGGTGTGTGTGCGGTAAAACCCCTCCAATACAAGAGATAGGAGAGCACCAAAAATGGCACCTAAGCACCACCCACTAAAATGTTATTTTTAATTTTTGATAGATAGACAGGGGAAATTTACATATAAAGAATAGCTGAGTGAAAACACATACTGTATATTTTTTATTTTAATCTAAATTCATATTTTTAAACTAGTGTTGTATGTGCTTTGGCATATAGTGGTGATATGAAATGTGAAATAAGTTACCTTGTCACTGCCACTTTTTAAAAAAATTTTTTATCTGTGTTAGATTATGGAGATCTATTTTATATGAATACATCGTCAAAATGTCTTCAAATATTTGACACAGTTTTTCATGCTTCTCTGGGGTTTATTACTAATGCTAAAGCCATGACACATCACTGCGAGTTGTATTCCTGACTGGGATGGCTTGTCCCGTCCACTAGGAGGCTGGGACATTGGTGCGCCTTTATTTACAAGAACATACTTAGTTTAATAACAAGAAGAAGTGTTGATTCTTAATGCGATCAAATGAGCGTTTGTTCCTCTGTGTGCCGTATGCCTGTACAGAGCTGAGGAAAAGGGCTTTCTTTAGTCTACTCTGCTCCTCGCTCACAGAATATGGAGCTAAAAGTCTGGAAACTGACTGAAGTGATCTTCTTAAATGCTTTTAAATCCAAACTCTCAAAGCGCTAGAGACTAACTCCATATCTTGCACTTGTTTTTCCTAGTTTGACTTTTCCTGTAAATTCTTGTATGTTGTAACTGTGTGTTGTATTTCACGCTACCTCTTGGCCAGGACTCCCTTAAAAAAAGAAGTTCTTATTCTCAATGGGATTTTTTTTTTTCCTGGTTAAATAAAGGTTAAATAATGTATGTGGTTATAGCAACTCATATACTGCGTTTCACCAAAAAAATAATACCTTTCAATTTATTACAAAATAAATAGCTGTTAAAATGTTAAAAAATGAGTCAAAAATAATAAAGACCTAAAACACACCTGGATCTCTTAAGCAAAAAATAACTAAAAAATGATATAGATGGAGATGATTTTCTATTGTATATATGTCGTATATTTCCCTCAAAGTCAGTATTTCTACCCAACCCAATGTCAGAGCCAGGATTTTCCCCAGGTTTTCATAAGTGCTGTTTAGTACTAACAAAAAAAAAAAGTATAATTTAGTAACACTTTAGACTTTATTCACTCCTATATGTGTGTACAAGAATTTGAGAAAGCGTATGAAATAACCAAAAAGCTTGAAAACACCAGGGACCAGCTGCAGAATTTAGATCTGGGAAAAGTCATTTAGTGTGTTTTGATGATCTCCACATTAGTTTTACATGCATTTAACTTAAGTAGTGCTTACATCTGGCTTAAGTGCTCCACCTAAGTCAGTGAGAGGCAATATCTGCTGGTATAGATAGTTTGTAAAACGTCCTATTAGCAGTTGATTAACCTGCTAAACAGATTCTCGCTAAATGGTAATGGTGATATGACAGTGTTGACAGATAAAATTACAGAGTGAAATAAATTTAGGTAATATTTAATGTAACAGAACTGCATAAATCTACAAAACATAATGAATGGGCCTTGTATTGGACATTATAGATACAGTCGCGGAAAAAATTATTAGACCATCAAAAGTCATCAAAAACAATGGTTATGCAATGAAATACTAACTCCTGTGTGTATCATGTGACTAAAACAGACAGAAAAGAAAACATGGAATGAATAAAAGCACTGTTTT
>JAPTYQ010000001.1:18677135-18689604 GCA_029814465.1 Ostorhinchus cyanosoma
AGGAGAGGAGAGGAGAGGAGAGGAGAGGAGAGGAGAGGAGAGGAGAGGAGAGGAGAGGAGAGGAGAGGAGAGGAGATGCATCCAGTGTTTGGAGAATCCGGCCTCAGCCAAAGAAGCAGCTTTAAAGGAGCTAACAATGACAATATTGTTCTCCTTCTGTTCTTCATCCCCATTTTTTTGGTTGCTGTTCCATAATAACAACCACCTCCTGTCTCTTTGAGTGTGAAAGTGTGTCATCCCGCCACCTTTTAGTAATTGTGCTGGTACAAGGTGTTTGCAGAGAGAGAAGGGTGATGGGCTGATAACAGGCTGGGCTTTAGGGGTGGAAAGACATTTCCATGCTGAGTGAATGCCTCACAATAGTATCTCCCTCGCTTCCCTTGTGTCTCTCTCACATACCTCATATTGCACTTAGTAATCCCTTCTTTTTTCTTGCGTCTTTTCTGTGTCTTGTAAATGGAGAAAACACATCAGGGATTCCTGTGGTTTTGAGCACTATCTGTCCACAGCTGCTGTTTGTCATTCCATACTTCTCGCCACCTCTTTCCTCTCGACCACCGCTCTCTCTTGTGCGTAGCTAGGTGTGTAACAACGGTGTGGCGGCCAGGCAGATGCATCCCAGCACATTTCACCGGAAAAAGATAGCACGTCCTGAGACAAGAACTCATGTCTCGTGTCTCTTGCACTCCCCACTTTCACTCATTACCCTTTTTCCTCTCCCTCATCTCCCCTGTGCCCCTCCTTCACTTTCAGCCTATTCTGCTGGAAAGATAGGGAAATTGTACATTCAGATATGCACTCACGTAGTACTGACAACTGCAGTGTTTCCAGCTACAAGCCACACCACTACAATTTCCTAACATTCTCCTGTGGCTCCAGTGACAAAGAATTGGACGAATGCATAAACACATAAACAAGAATACACACAGTTCTACAAAGTCAGTCATATTCTGGCCCTTTATCCCCTCTAGGTAATCTGTTTAAGGAGTCCCAGGCCTATTTGAGGGAGAATTTAATCGAAACTGGGGCTAATCTGATGATGGCACAAAGTGGCAGAGACCTCAGCCCTGCATCACCTTCAGTTAGGCTGCGCCTTGTAGCACTCGCACTCAATACCTTGCTACTTCATTTCATGCCTCACGGTTCGATGCAGCGCTGCCCGCTCATACATGCCACATTGATTGTTAATCCGACATTTGATATGCACCTCGCTCACTCAATTCTGATCTTGTTTTTCTTGTTTGTCTTCCCTCCCCCTCTTTTCTATCCTCACTCCCCATTCACCCAACACTTCCCGGCCTATTCCCTCTCTCCTCTGCAGGATGGATATTACTCTCACCGGCCAAAGGAGAAAAGCAGGGTGGACAGTAACAACGAGAATTCTGTGCCCAAAGACTTTGAAAACATAGACAATAGTAATTTTGGTGCACGCTCACAGCCCCACCGGCAGTCTGTAGGGGCCACCAGCAGCAAGCAGCAGCGGGGGCATCTGCAGGAGAAGGCCCATGCCCAGCAGCAGGCCTGGCGGGACAACTCGCCCAGTCTGAGCCGCAGTTCAAATGAAGTGCTGCCTGTAGGCCACCAGCTGATTGTTGGCAACAACGCATCCTACCTAGGCAGTCAAGGCATCGCTGGAGAGCCGCGGCACCACTACCGTGTCTCACAGTCCCAGCAGGCCCAGTCACAGCACAGACATCAGCACCCTCACAGGAGGCAGGCAACTGCTGCACCGCTGGAGGTGACCTATGACCAACCACCCAAGTGCGAGATCAGCGGGAAGGAAGCCATTTCAGCTCTCTCCAGGGCCAAGAGTAAGGAGTGTCGGCAACAGATCGCTGAGGTGTACTGCAGACACAAAGAAGGGCAGTTAATGCCTGAGAAGGTCACTCGCTACTGCCCCCTCGAGGGTGAGTCGGTCACTCTAATTAATTTGATTGATTATTTGATTTGAGTTCATTTAGGTATAGTAAATGCTTATGTCTGAAGAGTGCAGTGCAGTCACTTTGTATTCTGCTCCAAAACTCACAGTGAATGGTTCGATTGCTCTTCAGCTATTTCAAGTGTGCAGACATCTCACTTAAGAACATTACATTAGATCAAAAACAGTTGTATTCTAAACATGCAGCATGTTTTAGAAGCACCATCCTACATGTTTTAATCGATTTTGGTATTCTGAAGTGTCAGAAAATATGTTTAGTCAACAAAATGTTCAGTGGATAAAGGACAATAATAAAACCTCACAGACACACGTAACAAACACCACAAGATTTTTATCTGTAAATCAATCTTCCAAGTACAACACATTATGTTGATTCAGCAGATAATGGCTCATCAGTTCATTCTTATAGAAACATTTAATAAATAAATTCAAACATACTGAGTTGAGTTATTTTAGGGGACTTCTTAAAAGTACAAAATCAAGAAAAGGTTAACAGGTTATCCAAGTCCTTTCTTGATATTTTTACTTTTTCCTGCTATTTCACTTCTACTCTCTGCTGCAACCTTTTTCACAGCAAAAAAAACCCTGAATATTATCAAGTACAATGTGTTGCCTAAACCGTAGCACTTTATAGTGAAATAGTTCCTGTTCTAGTAAAACTGAACTTCCTTTGAAAGCCCACAAATGCCTTTTTTGTTGATGTATAATTAGTGAGGTAATTTGTTGGAGAAAACAGCGATGCTGCTTCTGTTTTCTCCAAACCATTTTCCCATTTTTCATTTGTTTTGTAAAACTGGCCACAGAACACAGGTTCCATTTTCTTTGCTCAAACAGATACAAACAAACATGCACAGACATTTTTTGTTTCAAGAATTTATGGACATATGCCGGCTGGTTGTTGATTCTGTCAACAAAGGCTGTTATAGATGGTACCATCAGTTAACAGTGCACACCAGCAACCAAGTTTAAGTGAACACCCCATTTGCATGTGTAGACACACACCGTAGCATTTACCCATATGGGAGTGGACTGCATGCAGTATGGACAGCAGGGGAGGAGGAGAAAGCTATTACACATGCTGTCTGTTCTTGTCAGCTACCTTCCGAGCCCTCGCTCATTTTATTGGAACTCAAGGAGGTACGGTGACTTAGCAACTTTTGTGCATTCCCCTTCCCAAGAGCAGGAGTATCATGTGTCTTCACCTAAGCTCCTGTCATCTCACATGGCAACTCGCCATCCCACTCAAACTGACAGTATGATCAAAAGAGACAAAGAAATTGAAAAGGGCTTTCCCCTGGTGGCTGGGCTGTAACAACACGACAGCTAAATTAAATCACTTTTCTTTCTTACTCCCCGTCTGCCTGCCTGCTGCCTGCCAATGTGTTATCTCTCTCTCTCTTCCTCCTCCCTCTGTTGTTCCCCATCCCAATTTAAGTCCTAACCTTGTTAACAGAAAATTGTCCAATTTGATTTGATCAGCATTCTGTCCTTGAGGCCTTGGCTAGATTAGCAATTGTGTTAGCTCTGGTATTTGCAACATTGAATACACAAGGAATGTGTTCGATCTCTTTGCCTCCCTTATGCTAACTTGGCTAATTATGATATGAGTGGGCTGCAGTGCACCGGCAGGGTGCATGCTGGTAGTCACTGACCTTGCACACATTTAGCGTTAACTTAATAGCCTCGCACTGACTTGTTGTAGCTACCATAGAGATATTCATATGAGTCACTTCCACTGAAATCTCAGTGTCCTTTCCTAACACGAGGAAATGACATGTTTTTTTCATTGCATTCATACAAATCAAACACAGCGATGTGATTTATGTGTCTGCAGTGCTTCCTTCTTTGTGCATGGTGTATGAAGAGCATGCACGATACCCTCAGAAATGTTCAAATGCAATATCGTACAAGCTCTTTGGGAGATATATATACGTAGCTCGCCTCTTGTTTTAACATCCTATATGAGCAGTTAAGATGGAGGGTGTGTAAGACTGAAGTTGCACAAGATGATGGAGGAAGAGAGCAGGGTGATAGCAGATGAAGGAAAGGCGGTTTAAAAGACTGATGGCAATGTGAGGGATGATGAAGAGTGATGAGTTCAAGTGGAGGGCTTCTCTTTTTTCTAACTGCGATCTCCTCAGGTGCACAGTTGGGTAAAAATACTACACTTGAAGCTCATCTGCTGATAAACACACATGTTCAGCGAAACTGACAGAAAAATTTAAGTACACACACACACAGCAGCGCTCATTAGTTCAGCTAGCTGGTATAGCACACACTCTCAAAGTGCTTTGTGATGCGATTGGCCAATTATCCGTGTGCAAAGCAAACCAGTGAACCTTCTTAGCTGGCCACCAATTACCATTCAATCTGATATGGCCCACAGCAGATTTCCCCCTTGAGCTGTCACAGACATACACACACATGCAGAGAGAGAAAGAGCACACAGCGAAAAATCAGCATGAGTGACTGACAGGAGCCACAGCCAGTTGAAGTCAGGGGAGCGTGTCATTAACCTTACCCTTATGGTCAACCTTTAAACAAAGCCATGTTGGACAAGTGCCCTTAAATTTGAATGGATTGAAACGGGAAGGCTAAAGCTTTTTAGTCTTAGTCAACTTCGAAAAACTAAAAATGCCGGACTCGTGCCTTTAAATCTTCAGTAATGACAGGACTTGAGGGTGTGGCTGTGGAGACGAACTGGGAGGGCCATTTTTGAGCAAATGTAACCTCAGGGGAATAGACAGCCCCCACTTCAGTATTCCCTCAGCTTCCTCTACTTCTACCGCACAAACAGCCTCTTGGGAATAGAAGTTCAGAATTATAGTCATTAATCTCCTTTAGGCACATTCTGTGAAACAAACATGTCTCACAGACCATGTGCACACATTTGCTGTAATAACCAAAGATTTCTTAAAAAAAAATAAATAAATAAATAATGTCAGAAATAATGCCAGAGGACTTGACAGTGTGGAAATGCTCCAGGGAAGGTTTTCTAGATTTAAAGTATGAGTGTTTATTTTTCTGGATGGATAAGGGTAGTGTAAAACCACACAATGAAGATGTTTGAGGTTACCAATGGCTCTCCAGAGATGACTGGAATTGTTTAATTTGATAGTGGCTTGGCAGGCCGCGGCCAGGGCCGTGTTCGCTTGCATGCTTATTGTTGTCATTTATGTGAAACTCAAGGCATCTTCTGGGAGTTTTGCATGAGAGGAATGATGGCACATTGTCAAATTGTGCTCCACCCTGAAAGCCCCAGTGGAATGCCGTATAGGATTCCTGTCTGTATGAGGATAGCATTTACACAGTGTATAGTGTCCTATAATTTCATTATATAACTGCATTTGTGGCATATGTGGATGTTTTTTATTCTATAGTAGGTGTAAAGCAGCTGCCTGATGGCTTTGTTCTAATTTATTAGTTAATTTGATAGCATAAGTCACAGATACTTGTCATTGGGCATAGTTACATGAGTCAGCCGTGTACTACACCTCCCTCTTCGAGGCACAGTAGTTATTTTATATAGTAATACTGTCATCAGTCCCTAGGAGATTGTGATTGGTAATTATAAAACAGGTACCTCCTTAGATCAAACTGAGAGCCATCAGATACACTGTAAAGCACCCGGTTTATATTCACATGACATTCCAGGTAATTAGAATAAAAATGCTCATCAGTGCTGCTGCTGATTGTGCTGCTTAACAGCCTTGTTGTTCAGCTATTTCTGTTTATTATAAAGGGCCAGTGTGTAGGATTCACACACATTTATAATCACCATGATCAGATGATAGCATCTAATTACAGAAATGCAATATAATACTCATAAACATGTTTCCATTAGTTCATAGTCCCCTTCTAATAAACATCATAGTGTTTTTGTCACCTTGGAATGGTATATCACCAAACGAAGAGGGTGGTCATTTACGGAATCTGTTATTTTTCTTCTCCTTTTTACATTCTTGCCACTATGTATGTGCCATACCATGTGTCAATTATGAACCAAAGTTGATTAAACCTTAGCTAAACAGCTCAAAATGAAACAAACAGGAGGTCCAGCAAAGGACTACTGTGTGTCTAGTGTCCACTGTGGGCAGGCCGACCCTCAATCTGAGACTTCAACACTAGATGTCACTAAAAACAGAAACCATTAATACAACCTTAATTCATTAATTCTTTGCATATGTATTGTGTTTGTCTTTTTATCTGTATTTGTAGGTGTTTTTTATAGTTATTTTTCTCAGCTATCGAAATAACTACGAGATTGATAAAGAACCCATACAATATTGTTTGCAAGTATTTTGTTGCCATGATAACAAGTGCTTTTGCGTTGCAGTACATATAGTCAGTATAAATATATTGTCTGTTTACCTGCACAGGTAAAGCCAATGCTAATGTCCAATGGGATGAGGACTCTGCTGAGAGCTTTCCACTAAGACCGGTCAGAATAGCGTTTGTGCTGGTGGTCCATGGACGGGCTTCTCGTCAGTTTCAACGCCTCTTCAAAGCCATCTATCATACGTCCCACTTCTACTACATACATGTCGATCAGGTAAGACACAAACTGAGAAACCTAATGTGAGACCTATTTAGTGATTGATAATCCACTGTATTTTGAATAAAGGGTTACATGCTAAACCTTACATTTTTATCTGAAATTAACATGCAGTGATATTAGACACATAATTAATCAGTGTTATTAAATTGATTTCTCTACCTGTATTTCAGCGCTCCAATTACCTGCACAGGCAGGTACACACCTTGGCAGCGTTGTATCCCAACGTAAGAGTGACACCATGGCGGATGGCCACCATATGGGGCGGTGCCAGTCTGCTGACTATGTACCTTCGCAGTATGGCTGACCTGCTGGCAATGAGGGACTGGAGCTGGGATTTCTTCATCAACCTCAGTGCTGCTGATTACCCCATCAGGTAAGAACAGAGGATCTCAGATCAGAGAAAGGACAGCTCAGCAAGGGATGATGGGTTAAGGTCGTAGGAAGGAAAGTCAAGTCACACTTTAGAATACATGAAGAGGGAATGATGAAGACCAGTGGATGAGCAATATGTCAGTAACAAGACTTTGTACTGAGCACAAGTTTTTCCTGAAGAAGGCAAGCAATTACCATACACATCATTGAGAAAGCACTCTCAGCCAATATGGAGGACATTCAATACACACTGGTCAGGGCTCCTGTGGTTAACTGCAAGCTTTAAATAAAGAGTCACTCCAAACCAAACAGATCAATGAAGTAGAACCTCTGCTTTTCTCAAACATTATTCGTCCACACCTTCTCTTCCAAGTCCCTGTTTCCTTTCTTGCACTCCATTGAATGGGTTACATGGTGAACTGATTACAATTTAATTGCTCAGGGTCAATACCTATTGACTTTTCCAGGCCTGTTGTGTACTGTATGGTCTGAAAGCCATCTCTCCACTAGAAACCATCCCTTTTAAGAGGCTGTAAAAGGTAATTAAAAGCCACAAAGTGTACATGAACTGGACATGAAGTCATGGAAATAGCCTATTGGATGAAAAATTTTCTGGACTTGTACCTTTTTTTATGTGAGTTTATAGTCCTTATGGGAGTTCAGGGTCTGCTGAGTTTTTGATGTAGCTTTGCAGCAGCCAATTAAAAGCCTCCTATTAAGCAGAGAGTTATCTCTTCTGCACAGCCAGATGTCCACCAGTTGAATTTAGACAGGCTGTAATGGCCACTGGGTAAAAGGAAGCTGGATCTGATGTGTCCACAGCTGGAGCCAAGATGCAGCATAAATGTGGAGTTTGCTCTCACATTTGTTCAGCCTTGTTGTGTTTAGTGGTTTTCTCCATATCGATCATTGCTTCTAACTTGTTGTTTGTGTCTATTAGTGTGTGTTTCTGTGTGAGTTTGCGCATGTCCTGAGTTTATGTCTCGCTGTCTGCATAGCTCGGACTTCCTCACTACCTGTCTGTGTACATGCGTGCATATTTATCCTGGCTGTATGCCTGCTGGGCTGTCTGTCTTTGTGTCAGTGCATGATTAAAGGTATTTGCAAGTGTGTGTGCCCAAACACTGTTTTCTTCCTATCTTTTGCCTCCTCATTTGCATGACCGTGATGTTGAGAAAAAGGCTGACAGTGGAGGTTTTAAGCCCCATCTGTTGGGAAACGAAACGATTGATGGAGCGAAAGAGGGAGCCGAGAGGCAGAAATGACAGGGAGAAGCGAGCGAGTGAGGATAAGCAGTTAGGGAAGGGGAACGAGAGGGAACTGCATGTTTTTGGATCCATGCAATATGGAAATATGGAAATTTTAGTCTTGTATCTTTGCTCAGTAAGTGCATTTGGAACCACAGCTTGGATTTGACCAAGTCTTTGCACTGCATATTTACGGAGTTGACTTGCACATGTCATCCTTTTGAATAGCAGGCTGGGTTCAAGCCCCTATGTGAGCTGAGCATGATTTTTGAGTGTCCTCAAGCAAGAAAATGAAACCCATGCAGTTGTTTTGTAGCTGACAGTCCTTTCTGATCTCTTTGAGAAGGGGATCATGCAAAAAAAAAAAAGAGACGTCTTCCTTCAGAAATAAACACATCAGCATTACATTATTATTATGGACTTGCAGCAGCACAGAAAAACACTGTGTTGTAAACAGATATTTCACTGTTACCAGACTACATTAGGTATATAACTACAGGTTTTATTCTTCCACTTCATCACCAGTGAATTTCAAGATGTTGTAATTAATGCTGATCCAATTGCATTTATCATGCATAAATTACCCAACAAAAATACGTGCTGTGAACCTGCAGCTGTCTTCCCCTAAGTCAGCTTGAAGTTACAGTATCTTGGGTCACAGACTTAGTCCAAATAACAGCCATCTTTGGGCTGTGACTGTTCTGTGTTGGTACAGGCAGGAATGCGGGGGGCTCCCCTGCCCCACGCTGCCCTGACTACTGCTGTTGTTATCAGTGGGACTGGAGACAAGCATTATTTCCCCTCTAATTCCCTGATAATATCTGTCCTGCCGCATGGATGGCTCTCAAAGGCAAACCCAGAGCCCCTCACACCAGCAGAGGGGTTGTGTGTCCAGGGGGAGATGTATATGTGTGTGTGTGTGTGTGTGTATGTGTGTGTGTGTGTGTGTGTCTGTGTGTGTGTCCATAGAGGCCAGAGGATGAGTTACACGCTTGCTTTGTCAGAGAGTACAACCCTCTTTCCCAGCTTTTATATACACTGTCTCCTTGCCTTTACCTCTTTTCTCCTTTAATGTCCTTTCATAGACTTTACAGCAGCTTTTAAGAAGTCTGAGCTCGATGAGACAATGACTAGCTGCAGGCTTCATATCTTCTAATCTTTTCTACTTTGTCACCTGTGTGCTGAGAAGGTGTTGCATCCTAGACTTGGTTCTTTCAGTAGTAGGCATATTTTAACACTGTTAAAAAAAAACCTTATCCTTCCAGATGACATTGTTCATTGGGAAAATGGAATAAATATATTTTTAAAAGAAGTTGGGAAGGAAATTTACCAAGGTTTTAAAAGGACTTAAGTTAGAGTGTGTGGGGAAAGAATGGTGAACTTTTTGAGTGTTGTTGCAGTGTGAATCCATTAGTCATCAGCCATAGCATTTAGCTATTACCTCTGCAATGGTATATTTAAAATCATTCTTGTAAAAAGGGTATATTATAAATGTAACGTTAAGACCATGCAAGTGAAACAGTGGCATAATGATGAAGTTTAATCGGCTATGATATTGAAAAGGTGCACATTTTTGAGTGCCAGTTGGAGTTGAAATCAAAGTAGTGTGTGTATGTGTGTGTCTGTATGTGTGTGAGTACAACTGAGAGACTGAGCAGCCACAGGGCTGACAGTGAGCCAACTAGACCCAGTGGACGGGGTGACCACTCAGGTGGCAAATCTGGAGCTTGACATGAAATTCCCTTGCTCTGAGTCTGTATGTGTGTGTACGTGCCTACAAGCATTTGTCTCTGTGCATGTACTTTCAATGTGCATACTAGCAGATGCACAGTGTTCCTACATGTGTGAGTGTGTGTCTATATTGGGGAAGTAGAGACAGAGAAAACTGCATGTGTCTGTACTGCATATCATCAGTTAGGCTTTATGGCTCAGGACCTCCTAAGATAAGCCCCCCAGGCTGTGAAATTGCTCCTTCAAGAGAAAATGACATTAATATGCGCTTGTCCCTCCCCCCACTGATCCTTGAGCTTTTTACCACGGCCTCCCTGCTCTTTTCGAAAGGCAAGCCAAACCATCATGAAAGACTCTACCACAGATGAAATGTTAGAGCCATTGACTGGGGCATAGCCTGCAGAGCAAAGCTTTTAGCCTGTCTGGCCTGTGTATGAAGGAGTAGACTCCTCTACAATGTAAGACCAGCGTGAAGTCATTCATCAAAATCGTATCTTTTGTATAATCCTAACGAATCTTAACAGCATGACGGGACTGAAAGTGAGCACAGTTGCAATCTTTAATTGATTGGTGTGCAACTTAAAGCCCCTAAAAGCTTGTTTTAACGTGTGAGGCTATTCATTACGATATCAATGAATCATGACCAAAATGATCAACAATCCATGTTTCCATTTCAAGAGGTGAACATCTGTGGGTCATTTATACGGAGTGTGACAGTAAATGCACATACATGTGTAACTCCCAACACACTGACTTAAGTAGTAGATTCTGATTTGTGTTGTCTATAATGTCACTTATTGTAATATATTCTTTTGCTCAGAGGATGTGCAATAACATGTTGGGAATCTAGAAACTCACTTGTGGTAGGACATAATTAAATACATAATTTCTTCCACACTTAGATAAGGAAGAGGCTGAGGAGTCATCTGCTTATCATTTCCATTGAGAGTTGCACATGCAGATTAATCATGACAATGTACTTTAGCCTCTGTTGATACTTGATAAGTGGAAATAGAGTATCAATATATAATGAGCATGATTGTAATGTGCAATTACATAATAATCAAACAAGGCATTATGGCATGCTCTAACTTTTTAGCTGCTTGTTACAAAAATAAAAATCAAGTGTCATTTTGTGTGAATCTACAAGAAACAGAACATCATTTATTCCTATTTAAAGCAGCGTATGATGGTCGTCATCGATGTTTCATCAAATCTGTGAAACCCTTTATCATGAATCCGTTAGTCTTTCTGTCATTACGCACCTGAATCAGTCCCCTCACGGTGAACAACTTTGAAGTTTGCTCCATTAAGCAGTCCGTTCGTTAACATACCAAACCAAAGCTTTTCAGAATTCCCCTGTTATTCCACAGTACGGCCGCAGCAGCAACAAACATGGAAACAGCTTCATTACTTCCTGCTACTACAGCTGCGTGGAATTCCAAAATGGCTTGGTTTGGTTTCAGTTTAGTGGTCGTGAATCCCTTTGGTATGAATCTAGTCATATCTCTACAGTCCAATACATTTTCAGCTTTGACATAACTTCAAATTTCTTTATTCTAAACACTCTATTGATAACTTTAGGTCATTTTTAATATTTGTAAGTAGAAATACAACATATAACCCCTGTTCATGAAACAAGAGAGAAGAACAAATACAAATCTGAGTCATGATAAATGACTGAAACTTCCAACTGTTACATGGCTGAGGACAAATGTTTTCAGAGTCTCTTATTTTTCTCCAATCTCACATTGTACGTGTGCAGCAAAATCAATACATCACATCCAGCTTGGCCTCACCATATGTTTTCCAGTCAAAACGAAATAATTTCTCTCCATTTCAGGACCAATAACCAGCTGGTGGCCTTCCTGTCCAAGTACCGAGATATGAACTTCATCAAGTCCCACGGCAGGGACAATGCCAGGTGAGATGAATATTTTAAAACCTCATTTTAATTTACCCGACCTTTTTTTTATTTTTTTATATCTGGCTAGCTCTGTTCCTGTGCTTCTTGCTCTTTTACTCACGCTCCCAGCAGCACCTATGTGCACACACTGTGCTCTCCTGCCAGGACGATGTGGTCACTGAATCATAATACAATTAACTCCCATCTGTGGCTTCATTAATTAACCTTCTTGATGGGGTGAGCTTGAGAGGTGACTGCCAGAACACCCGCCTCTTCTGCAACCACCCCCACCGCTCTCCGATTTTTGTCCCATTACGCCCTGGTGGCAACCGACTCATCGGCCGACACTGTGGGCAAAAACACACAAAAACACATGGAAAAAATGGAAAAAAATCGTCCTTCATGGATGCGTGACTCAGCGTGACTCAGCAGTACTTGAGTATGAATGCACTGAATTTTTTCAGCACTATTCAAAGAGACGGAAGCTGTTAATTCCTAATTTAATTTTGTTTTAACAATGATAATAATCCTGCTAATCCACCAATGTATGCCTATGCATGCAAATATTGGATCGACGTCTGACACAAACTGGATTGTTTGCGTCTGTTTTTTTATACGGCACATTTGTAGAATGTCATCTGTGTGCGTGTGTGTGTGTGTGTGTGTGTGTGTGTGTGTGTGTGTGTGTGTGTGTGTGTGTGTGTGTGTGTGAGTGT
>JAPTYQ010000001.1:18711023-18723029 GCA_029814465.1 Ostorhinchus cyanosoma
TGAGTATGTTTAGGGGGTCAAATTCCAGTTTAAAGTGGCGGACAAAGAAAAAAAATCGTGACAAACGAAATACAATAAGGCCTCTGCCCATGGGCTCGGTCCATAATGAAGTGGCTGTTTGGCTAAACCTTTAGTTTACCTGTGAACTACAGAATATGGTTTCCAGTGTGCAGAATTCAGAGGGATTTAGGGGGATCTAATAGAATACATTGATTAGGATAGTTATTGTAGTAATTACATGAAAATGATAAAAAAAAAAAAAAAAAAAACAGCTCGGAGTCAGGCATGTTACACCACTATGTCAGCTCAGAAAAACAAAGTTCTTTTTCTTTTTCTATTGTATATGAGGTGCTTTCCAGTGTTAAAGTCACTTACTATGTTTTAGTGTGAACCACTTAATGTAATAATATAAAGATATAAAGGTTAATATACCTTTAACTAAACAGCCCCAAAGAGATAAATATATATTGCACAGGGACATTATTTTTTTTGTAACCACTGTAGCTGAGGATGGGGGGGTTCAGTCGGCTGCACCTTCACTCTTTGCTATCATTAAATTTGACACACACAACTTTTGACTCAAACACTATAGGAAATGAATGACAGAGTTTGAGACTTATTTTTTTATATTTTGCAACTATAAAATTATCAGCTTCTTTTTTGTGGGTTTAGGTGGAGTTTACAGTCATGTAATAATCATGTGTGTTCTCAGGTTGCTGTGTGTCTGTGTGTGTGCTTTCTTCTTACGGTAGCTGTTCCACCCATCTATAATTTACTGCCATGTCTGGCACCAGGTCTGCTTCTTACACGCGGTGCCAGTAAAACCATATGACGTGGCTTTCTCTCCTTTTCGGCTGCAGCAGATACTCGCACACATACTACCACCTCACAAACTGCATGTATTTATTCACATGAATCTGTATGCGCATGCATCATTTCATAGCACAAAGTGCTACCACAGGCTAACTGGCATGTTCTGGACACTCCCTTATTGGAGCACCTCATGTCTGACGGCATCTTTTTTGTCACCAGTCCATGAAAAGCGCTGATGTCTGCTAACATCTGGGTGAGAGAAAGTTTGTGTTCCAAAGCCATGCTTAGAAGCGCCCCAGTTAGAGGACCAGTGCGGAATTTACAGCTTCACTGGAGCTCAGGGTGGAGACGGTGTTGTAAGGGGAAACCGTGTCTACCTTTTTTTTCTGTCTTCCTGCTGGGTTTGACCATCATGGGAAGAAATAATGAGGGCATGTCTGAGTATTTCTGACAATTTGTAAAGCATTGCAGTGACTTCACATAACACATCAAAGAATGGGAATTACGCAGTGGAAATCAATTCAGGCAAATTAGCAGCCAGTTAAAGCACTTCAGAAAATATTAAAGCAAATCACGTTCTCTGCTTTGATATCTTAACATCCATGTTTCACTTTCACTGTTTTCTTTCTCTCCCTTTCTCTCCATCTTCCTCCTCCTCTATGATCCCTTCTCTGTCCACCGTATATCAACTCTTCCCACATCATCTGCCTTCTCCTCTGTTCTCTCTTTCTTCCCACGTTTCTCCAGAGGATACTCTGAAGCTCCACAACGGACCAGCAAAGAACAGCTATATGGAGCAGAGCTTCCACGGCCTCAACCCGGTGCTCAACATCCCGGTCAGCCTGGGCTACGTGGAGCAGGCCAAGAGGAACGCAGCCCTGACCGGGCCCGAGCTGGAGCACTGGCTGGACAGTCTGGTAGGAGAGCTGTGGGAGGCGGCTGATATCTGCGCTGTGGGCCCTACCGCCTGTCCCGTCATGCAGGCCTGCCCCAAGAACCCATGGAGCTCCCTGAGCCCAGACCCCAAATCTCATCTGGGAGCACCGCGGATGGATGGGCGTATCAGGTAGCAGCGAGGCCTCCAGCTGGACAGGAGGTCACGACAAAGAAGATTCACTATTGAATTTTATTTATTTAATGTGTTTGTTGCCGGTGGGGGAGGGTATTGTGTGCTTCCTCTGTCTCAGGAGGAGGGTGAAAGAGTTTGTTGGTAAGGGTGTCCGACAAGAAAGTGAGGGAAGGATTTTGACATCATCCCAAGGGGTTCCTCCTTTTTAGGGGATTATGCTGGCTTTGCTATTTCAGTTTCTCAATGTATTTATTTTTCTTCTCATGGCTGAGTTTTACTGTGATCAAACGTTGCAATTTTCAGCATTTATTTTGTTGCTGAATGAATTATGAAGTCAGCTTTTAAAGCCCTGCACAGGGCACAGTGGTCATGTGAGTGTGGATTGTCAACACTGGTAGCAGCGTCAGTTCTGCTGCAAAAAGGCCTTAGCTGTATGACATACAGTATATGAGGAGGTAGAGCCTGGTACTGGATTAACTGATGTGCCTCCTAAAGTTTATGTCAGCATAAACACAAACTGATGATATTTGAGTGCTCAGAAACACCCAAACAGAGAGAAATATCATTGTTACATGACTGATATGCATCATGGTTAAGACAACTGTTCCAGGGATTTCAAGCAGAAAATATTCTAACACTGTTAAAGCCAGTCACTTCAAAACACAGAGTTTCTGAAAGTTCAGTGATTCGCTTTGTAAATCAGTGAATAAATCAGTTACAGCAACACAAGTTCTTTCAGTTCAGTGCCTGATCAGAATGTCGAACTTTTGTGGCTGGCACATAAATGAAGAAAACAGAAACACAAATACAGAGGCCTTCTCGGAATAATTAAATCTGTTTGGGGGACAGCAGAAATTTAACATAGACATTTTAGTGTTCTAAATCCATAATATATTCATTTGTGGTATTTCAACACACACCATTCACATAGTGTAGTGATCTTAAATGAAACCCAGATGTTGTGACAGGCAGAGGAAGAAGACAGAAATGTTGTCCCTTTTGGTTTTCTTACAGATCTGCCTCAAACTTGAAACATGATTATCTCAAGCTGACCTTAAAATTCTCATCCTTGTTTTTTTCACCTTTGTTACTTTCTTCCAATCATTGCAGTGATGTTGTACATAATTATACAAGAAGTCTCAAAAGTGTGTGAATGAGGAGGATGAGTCCATGAGTCACTATTTATTTATAAGTTTATATTAATACTGATATTTTTAGTCAGTGACTAAATAACTGCAGCGCTGCCTTGGCAGCATGATAAATATTTTTTTGTAAAGAAAGCCGCCTTTATTTACAAAGGCCAACAGCCCAAACTTATACTGTACCTTTATATGGCCCGCACCTGTGTGTTAGTCTGTGTTGTCCTGTCTGAATAGAACTTATTGTCTTGATTTCTTACACGGCTGTTTGCCAAGTGCATCACAAGAGAAAGCCACCTTGACCTGTGAGGTCAAAGTTCAGCTACCTAACAAGCTCACCAAAAACAGAAGGTGAACAAAAACATTCTCCACATATATCACATTGGACAACATTTGGATTGAAGGAGAGGCTGTGCTTTTTGGTGTTTTATGGTTCCTCTCAGTTTCAGAACGATAGTGACTGGTAGTGATCTTCATGCTGTGACAATAATGTGCGATTTCAAGTGAATATTATATTGTGTCTTGATTGCAAAATGAATAATTTATTTGATCGGGTTATGGCACCTTTTCGACTGTATTTACATTTGAAGTACCTTTTCTACCATCAAGACAATCTTTGGACATTTCAGACAAGTTAATCACACTGAGGAGTAGCACTGTACCACAACACATCCTGAATAAGAGGTACGGTCACACTTTTATTTTATTTCTGGAATAATTCCCATCTGAAGCCAATTAGAAATTCAGTCTGTGACTGTCAACATTGTTTAGCGACCATATGAGCAGAGTGAGTGCTTCAGCAAAGGCTAATTAAAAGACATTACCGTTCATTAATGTCAAGTTCACCTTGCCTCTCTGTCAGATGTGTTTGTTATAGTAACTGTGATCACTCCTTCCCAAATCGACACCGTTTCTGAGGTTGGGTTGTAAAAGGACAATTTCGGATTCCACTGGCTGCTTCTGCTGCCATCTTTGAAACTTGTAGTGCCACCATGCTCAAACAATTACTTCACACACAGTAAGACATTATTACATATGTTCAATGAGAGTTTTAGAAAAAGGTGAATTAAATAAATGTAACTCAATGTGAAAGTCCTATTTTGTAACAAAATGATTAACAATGATGAAAATGTACATAGGTATTTTTTAATGAAATATTGTTTAAAAGGTATTGTACATGTAAATACAGATGTGGTTAAAAAAGACATGAATTATTAAGAGGTTTTGAAGTGTCAATAATTGGGCACAAAGAGTGAATTGATGGTGTTTATTGATCAAAGTACATAATCTGTTTCAGTGTTTTGGACAGCTGTGGCAGCAACCTTGTTCTCTTTGCCTCTCAGAGAAAATGTCATGCCAGATTGTTGTTGTTCTTGCTGGAATGTATTGTTGAGCAACTGTTGCACAAATTCCTCTGAACTAATGTTTCCCCATTGTTTTATTACATTTTATTTTATTTTCTCGGGGAGGCTCTGTGTGCCTTAGCTAACTTTTAGAACCTTCTCTGTCCATTAAATTAAATCTTTTTTTTTTTCTCCATTTTGACCTTATGTGAAGAATACCATGAGTCTGTCAAGTGATTCACTGGTACTGCAACACCAAAAAGATGTCTGCTGTTGTATATATCATCAGGCCTTCTGTCTTTATCAGCTTTTATTTTTCTGCCCTTTGGGGATTTGATTTGTTGTACTTGACTTGCTTGTTTTACTTTTCTCTGACTGCTTTTTGGAAATAAAATTCTATGAAAAACAGATCATATGTACTGTTGTGCTACACGGGGAATATAACAGAGGTAGTGTTACAGTTGGTAAAAAAAAAAAAAAATCAATACAGAGCCTGATGAAGTGTTTTTACCCATTATTCTCCTGTTACTTGTATGATATTGGTAACTTTACAGATATAAAGTAAAGCCCAAGGCTGCAAAGAATTATGGCTAAATAATATGTAATGTTAACAGTAATAGATGTGTATTTATTTCCAGCGAGGAATCATTAAACTCTCCATTAAAGGCCCAGTGTGTAAAATTTGCTGGGATTTAGGAGGATCATAACATTTATAATTATGTTTTCATTGATGAATAACAACATGGAAACGAAAAAAAAAAAAAATCATTGTTTTCATTCTGTTAGAATTAGCTGTTTAAATGTACACAGGGAGCAGTCCACAATGTTTATACCTAGTACTAGTATTATGTTGGAGTGGGGACTAAAGTTAATATCTCCTTAACACACAAAACAAATACCAACTACAATGGGGGGAAGAGTATTGAACACATCAACATTTTTCCGAGTAAATGTAGTAAGTAAAATTTTCACCAGACTGTGGTATTAACCCTAATAAATCCAGACAAAGAATCTAAATATTAAAGTCTGTATGTAAATAAAGTTATGTGTAACAAAGTTGAATGACATAAGAAAAAAAGGTCTGAACGCACTAATTGAAATTAATTCAGTACTTAGTGGTGAAGCTTTTGGAATGACAGCTTAAAGGCCCTTCTGTATGACGTAACTATACAGTATTCAGGTGTGATTTTGACCCATTCCTCTACACAGATTGTCTTTAAATCATGCACGTTGCGGGAGTTTTACGAGTTTTCTTTGCTGTATGCTTTTGATGGTTATCCTGCCAGAAGATCCACCCATGTCTCATTCTCAGCCTCCATGTTCATCTCAAAGAATCTCTCAGGTAACGATTCCATTCATTGTTCCTTCAATGTATGAAGTCTGCCAATACCATGAGAGGAGAAACAGCCCCACGCCGTGATACTTCCACCTTCAAACTTTACTGTTGGTATAGTATTATTCAGGAGATGTGCAGTGTTATTTCTCCTCCAATCATCACGTGCTCCCAGTAGTTCATTAACTTGCCCAAATGTTTTTTGGCAAACTTTAGATGAGCTTCAATGAGTGTTGCAGACTGAGCGTGCTCAGAGGCCGTGGTGGTGGAGTGCATTGCTTATTATCCTTTCTGTCACATTTGTACCTGCTGCCTCCAAGTCTTTCTGGAGCTCTTTCCTCGTCGCCCTTGGTTCTTTGGCAACTCTTCTAAGTATCCTTGTGACACCCTGATCTGAAATTTTGCGAGGAGTTCCTGTGCTTGGCCGGTTGATGGTGGAGTGGTGTTGCTTCCACTCACAGATAATGCCTCCAATGGTGCTTACTGGAAGATTCAGAAGTTGTGAAATATGTCTAGAGCCAATTCCATTTTCACATTTTGTAACAATCTTTGTAAAAAAGTTTTGAGAGAGCTTTTTGCTTTAGGCCATTATTAGATGTTTCTTGTGCGGTACCTTGGTAACAAAAAAAAACAAACTTTTGTAGCGCATCAATATATTTTAACCTACATAAATTTCTTTACATATGGACTTAAATATTTCGATTTTTGTCTGGATTTTTTTGAGTTAATAGTGCAAATTTCACTTGAATAGGCTCATTGGAAACACATTTACTGGAAAACATGTTGATGTGTTCAATACTTTTTTTCCCCATTGTATCTGTATTTTATGTATTTTGAAGTTTTGCATAAGAAAAGTTTTGTAGGAATGCCATAACTTCAGCAAGAGGAGGCACATATGTTGGGAAAAGCCTACCTTTGTCAACTATTCTTTGGATGTAGTAAACATTTAACTCATGTAATTGATCTCTGGTATCTTTTTGGATGGACAACATGATGTGGTCTAGTTTATTCACAACAAACCTGCAACTTTGTTCAGATTCTCTTGTCATTTTATGGAAATTCATCTCTAATGTTTTAGTTGCCACTACGAATCAGGGTGAAGACACGTGCAAGGCTAGTGCATATGCTCTAAATATTGCGCAGGGAACCTTTAAATGTGATTAGAGCGGATATATGAAGCATTTATGTTCACACCCATCAAAACCGGGAGGGAAGTTGTGAAAAGCAACACTCATGGCTACCAAAACCACCAACATATTAACACGATGTAGTCGTAGAAAGTATCACTCACTGAATAAAGTGTGAAACTCATTCATTGTTCACACACATCTGTATTATGTAATATACTCCATCAAACAAAAGCTCAGTTCGGTCGGATTAACACTGTGTCTCCACATGTTGCGGCAGCTGATAGTTTACATTATAGCTCTGTTTTTATACAGAAAGCAGCCACAGTAAAACCATAAATCAGCTCCATAATGTTTGTGTTGTCAATAATTGCACTAAAGTTCTGTTTGGAATCATCATCCCTACAAGGACAGAAATGACAGAGTTTAATTTGACGATGGCAGCAAACAGAACAACATAATACGTAACTTTATACCTTCATAAGAATAAAGTTTGTTTTTCAGCATCAAACTCAATTCTTTTAACTTTGAGCTGTGTCCAGCAGGGAAAACCATGGCAATCCTCTACTTTTTTATCATTTTGTCACTTTCTGTGACTCTAAATCTTGTTTACCCTATCTTGTCACTTTTGATATTTTGGTTTAAGATCCCCTAGTTTTTCCCTGTGACACAATGGCCTGTGGCTGTGAATAAATGCAGTGAATTCAATGCAGCAGAACACAATACACTGACACCTTTGTCATAATGTCAGAACTCTTACCACTCTAATATTTAAGGGCCATTTTTGAATATTTTAAAGAAGAAAAAGGTAAGAGAGAAAACATTACATTTGAAAAAAGTATTGTGAAGTGCTTTAAATAATACAGGCTCAGTAAAGATATATCCCATATATTCCATTCAGATAATATGATGTTGGGATGGTATGCCACATTTTCTACTTCTGAAGATATTTGTTGAAACTCATCACCTCTTTGTAATAACTGGAAACTGCCATCTTCTTGGGAGGATCATGCAACATGATTAACAGCCCCAGAACGCCTGTTAAATGGACCACCTTTATCACACTTTCTCCCCCCAAAAAAGACTTTCTTTCAGTCTTTTTAAACATAAATCCTTTAAAACTTCCAATATATTCCCTGACATCCAGTCTCTGTAACCCTAACCCTCACAGTTGGAAATCATTTCAGACTTTTAACCGTCTCTTCATGCCCTAAGTATTTTCCCGAGGTAGTCGAATCATTAACTGTGGGTACATCTAGTTGCTCCCATATGTTTTCCACCAAATTGGCTTCAACAATTGTCCTCTCACAGAGATTCGCACCCAACACCCACATCGTAACAGCTCTTTAATGTGTGGCTACAGAGACAGTTCAGTGTTTCACATAGAGTGATGGCTTCCTATAAAAGGGACAGTCCAAAATATACTGCACTGCCATAAATCCTGCTGTGGCGAACACATACACATGGAAATATTTCTTTATATGAAATGTATGCGGCTGCTATTCTAAAAATGCAGAGATGTAACTAGATAGAGGAACAAAATCTTAATCGGAACTCATATCTTTTGGTGTGTATGTGTGCGTTTCCCCAGAGACGCTTCAACACAAGGCAGCACTGTTGAGTGTTTGACAGGCCGTGATCAAAGCAATGCTACAGTGGAAAAGGATCCCATCTACTGTCCCATAAGACTTAGGACTAATTAGCCTTGGCTTACTCTGCTTCTGTGTGTGTGTGTGTGTGTGTGTGTGTGTGTGTGTGTGTGTGTGTGTGTGTGTGTGTGTGTGTGTGTGTGTGTGGAATGTGATATGTTTTGTGCTTAAGCTGGTGACTAACTGAAAGAGCAAAACCCATAGCATGCAGGCTTATGCATGTGTGCAGGTTAAGGATGTGAAGAGAGTGAATTGCATGGCCTCATGCTGGTGAATTGGTCTGAAGCATGACGACTGCTGCATTTACTCAACTGGGATGTAAAACACTAAAACCTATCCTGCTGATACAGGAGGAAATGAATGGGATTAATGGCAGATAAACACTCATGACGATCATTTTCAGCTTTTAACTCTCGCTCACTGTCACGCGTGTTTGATTAACTGATCACCCCTGAAACAGAGAGAAAATATGACACAAGTAGGCATTTCTATCATTTACCACATCAACCACACTCATGAACAGTCGTCAGACAGGTAGAAATGGCCCTGGGCATTTTATACATTATCATAAAGACAGATTATGGGTGAAACATCAATCATTCACCAAAATATAAATAATTAACAAAGTACGTTTAAGTGTTTAGTCCTTGTCAGTGAGGATCTGACAGTGTCAGTTTCCAAAAAAAAATATTTAAACATGAGCATCATTTGTTCTTTATTCATCTTCTGACAATTATTACACTTGAGGGAGCAAATGTTTAACAGACTGCTGTCTTCAACAGTAAAACAGCATATTAAAGTATTTCAGATCCAACAGTGTTTCAGTTATTTTAAAATGAACATTAATGTTGCACAAAAGTTCTGAATAAATCAGACTGGAAACCAGTTTATGTGGCTCTTTTCACTGGAAAACAGTAATAAACCTTTGCTTGCTGTCTGTCTTAATCATTCATATTACATATAAATTCTTCAGTCTTAAATCCAACGATTTTAGGATTCTCTCTTGTCTTCATTTCCTGTCTCCATCTTGCTGTAAAACTGCATTATAAGAAGTTCTGTGAGAAGAAACTGGTTGAATTTGAAATAATGTTTCTACTCTATATGTGCTCATCCCTCTGCTGCCTTTACACATACAGTACATACATCCAGTGCAAGTGAGGAACAGCTTACACAGTGTTTAAAGTCAGCAACCCACCTAATCTAATAGAAAGATGGTTTCTGATTGATTTCACACCTCATCCTCTGTCTATGTAGCCTGCAGGTCTGAGATACTGAATATCAAGATATTCACATCAAAGCTTCAAAAGCTGTTTTGCAGTCAAACTTATCTTTAAGAGAAGCCAGCATCCGCATACGTCGAATACAAACTATCGAAAAAGCACAACAAAGTAGAATTTCAAGACCAAAGCAAAATATAAAAAATTTATTTACTTATTCTAAACAGCTAGATCAAGTATCATGCAGTGGTAATATATGACTGAATAATTGTTACTTGTCTTAAATTTCCTAATATGCTGTTTTTATGATGGGATGTTTGCTATATATTTATAATTTGGCAGTCAAAATATCTCCTGTTGGAATGTGACATTGAAACTTCGTACTTAGCAACTAACAGAGAAGTCTGCATTGTTGGAATATTTGGACTTTAGTGCAGACACTGTGATCTGCTTCATGTTCAGACTTCTGAAAGTCAGTTTGGGTTTGAAAACAATGTAGACTTTATCTAACATGAAAGTTGCTGCCAAGCCAAGTGTTAATCCAAGAAGGCATCAAGTGTCCATCTGGTCACAAGCGGCGGTCAGCCTGTGAACACACAGATGGCCATTTTTCTTCTTCCATGTTTGATAATCTGAACCCTAAACATATCTTATGTTAGTCTTTCTTTTGCAAACATGTAAGAGCTTAGGCAATAGTATTATTCTTATTTTATTGTTGAAAAATTTGTTTTTAATAAAAATCACTAAAAACACTAATATACATAGCCTGGCCAAAAAAAAAGTCCCACATGAGTTGAACTAAATAAATAGTTCAGACCCTTCCATTGTACAATTACAGCAGTGATCAATATGTTTAATCTACAAGTTATTTAACTAATCAACGCAGTGACTAGCTTCTCATTTCTTAAAGCTGCGTGTGACTTTCGTCATCAATTTTTCACCAAATCTGTAAAACCTGAGTCATAGCCTAAGTATCACGAATCCGTAAGCGTTTCTGTGATTACGCACCTGAATCTCTTTCCTCACAATTTTGAGGTGTACTCTGCCATGAACAATCCATTTATCTACAGAGCTGGTAGGTCACTCATTCATTTACAGAAATTCCTCATGACATGCATTGTGGGAAGTGGAGCTCCATGCAGCCTCATTATGGTCGCAGCAGCAACAAACACAGAAACAGCTTCATTGCCTCTTGCCGCTGCAGCCATAATGCAGCTGCGTGGAGCTTCGCTTCCCACCATGCATGTCATGACGAATTTCCGAAAATGCCCAAGTGACCTACTGGCTCTGTTTGCGTTTTACAAATTTGATGAAAAATTGGTTGCGAAAGTCATACACAGCTTTAAACAATAATCACTTTATTACAGAGCATAAACATTGGACTGTGTTTCAATGGTGGTGGTCATGTGGTCTGATGAGTCCAGACTGACCCTGTTCCATAGTGACAGAGGCATCAGGGTGAGAAGAGAGGTGGATGAAGTGATTACCCATCATGCCTAGTGCCAACATTACAGGTCTGTGGGCCAGTGTTAAGATCTGAGATTGGTTCAGTCGGTCAGGTCTAAGTTCAACAACATTATGTGTCTATAAAATGACAGAAATAAATATTGTGACATTGCAAATGCTCAGTTGGTGTGTTTTGCAAAACTAAAGGCAAGTAGTGTCTAAGACCTTTTTGACCAGGATGTACATATATTTTTACAACAAAATTATTTGACAAATATTAGAGTTTTGATTTCACAGACAGATGAGCTTAGGTTGTATCCAACTGTATGCATCAATCTAACACTGTATATTAATTGTACTTTAAATGGAATAAAAAAAGACACTTGTAAGTACACGGTACTCAGTTACAGATAATGAGCAGAAAATACATTGGTTTTAAGCTTAACATTAAAAATTCATTGCTGTTAATTTGTGTAATTGGATCATTTAGTTATAGTTTTACCAAATGAGTTATTCATCTTCAGAACCTGCTTTAGGGTCACAGTGGTTGCTGGAGCCTAACCCTGGTACCTATGGGCAAAGGTGGGGTACACCTGGGAGGAGTCACCAATTCATCGCAGGGCCGACGTATGGAGACAAGCAACCAATCACTCACATTCACACCTATGGGCAATTTTAGGTTGACCAATTAACCCATCAGTGCATGTCTTTGGATGGAGGGAGGAAGCCGGAGATGAATGAATGAATGAATGAATGAATGAATGAATGAATGAATGAATGAATGAATGAGAGTGCTATGGGGGCAGAGCCGGTGAATCGGTGTGTGCATAATAAGGTATGAGTGAGTGGGTGAGGGAACGGAGCAGAGTT
>JAPTYQ010000001.1:18731859-18744912 GCA_029814465.1 Ostorhinchus cyanosoma
GAGAGGAGAGGAGAGGAGAGGAGAGGAGAGGAGAGGAGAGGAGAGGAGAGGAGAGGAGAGGAGAGGAGAGGAGGTCAGGAAGGTCAGAAGGCAAAAGTGGAACCAATAGGTGAAAAGTGAGGAGTTGGCAAAGGGAAGACGTAGATCAGAGGGAAAGACGAGAGGGAGGGGGGTGGAGTGAATCAGAGAGGAGGCCAGGGAGATTTGAAAAGGGCAGTTAAGCCGACTTTCTCAATTATTCATTTAGAAATCAATACAACCCCCATGCAGCGGGGAGGGAGGTTAAAGAAAGAACATCAGACGAAGAGAAGGTGGATGCTCGAATTTCAAGAGGCTTTGTTTTTAATTTGTCCATTATTTATCTTTGTGATGCTTGTGGTTTCTTAACTGTTTGTCTGTACTTTCTGATAACATCCCCCCCCTCCCAGCTATTTAAAGACAATCTCAAATACAGGATGGGAGTTCATGTTGTGGCTCGAGAGGTCAGACTGTCCTCAGTGGCATTTTACCGCAGATGTAAACTAGAACCTGCTTTGACTTGACAAATCAACATCAGTGCTGCATGAAAAACATGTACTTAAATTACTTGCCAGGTTGTAAAAAAATAAAATAAAAAAACATGGAAAATGGTCATAAATATAACAATGAAAATACATCGGTACTTCCAGTGCACTTCTTGCATTTTATTTACGGGAATGGACTGATGCAGACCGTTCTTTAAAAATGCTCAAAAGGGGAGGTATTATTTTCTTCCCCCATCCCAGGCTCATGAGGTCCTCACAGCCTCCTCTCCAAACATTTCCTTTGTGCACTGTGGCCAGAGGGATCGAGGGATAGATCCCTTAAATGTCATGAAGACTGATGGCGGGTGTGTTAAAGTGTGGTGACATTACTGCTTCTACTCTCCCTCTTCCTAAGTCAGGCTTGTCTGCCTTCTGCACTGACATTTCACTGGCCGTGTTTACGTGGGACTTGCCGGCCAAAATGTCACTCCAAGATTTATAGCTGTGAACACCGACTGTTGGAGCGAACAGGAGGTGTGTGCAACCAGGTAGAGAGGAAGAGAACAAATGAATTTGAGCATTCATTGGTTCTCCATCTTCTCACTTTCCATTTTTTACTTCCATTCCATTCCTCCTTCCCTTGATATCTGCTGTCATCTGCTCCTCTGTACTGTGAAATTCTCTTTCCCTCTATCGTAGCTTATTTTTTTGGTCCAAAACTGATTCTCTTTTATTTTATTTTTCCAACGACTACACTGTTAAATGGCTGAGTTTTTTTCTTTCCATCTTATATATTTAAGCTGTCCCATAAGAAGTGCTGAAAGTGAAGTTGTGATCACAAGGTGTCAGTATCACAGCCTCTCAGGAAAAATCTCAAGCGTGCACTTGCAACACAGATTGTGGTAAATACTCTATTTTTCCCTTTGCCTTCATTAAAGGTGCAATATATAACATTTGCACATTCTTATGTGCTTGTGGGAACTTTGTGTTAGAGTCTGTGATCTGAGCTGACTGTAAATGTTAGCAAATTCCTTTGTTAGCTAATTTGTGGAGGAGCTGATATGTGGCATTCGAGGACATAAATGTCACCTTCTGGATCACACAATTCAGCTGAAGTCCACAACATAGAAATACCAGGCTGTTAGCATCAATGTAAGCCACTAAAACAGAAAACCACGGAAGAGGTACATTTTTTTGGCAAAATTACAATCTGTTCACACATTGAAAATAAAAAGCTATTAATGTACATAAATGTATTCACGGGTGTCAAACATAATACCTTTAAAGGTCCAGTAGGGATGTAGTGGCATCATGGGTGTAAGATGCAAGGTGTCATGGTAGCATAGTGGTTAGTTCGTCTACATCACAGTTGAAGGTCAACAGCCTTTCTGTGTTGAGTTTGCTTGCTCTGTGTCTAAATCTCCTGTCAGAGTATGAATGCAGATCTGGGGTTGGTGTCTGAGTTCCCACAGCTTCTAATGTGTTAGGTGCTAATGCTAATCACTAATGGAAGTGCCAGGTGCTTTGTGTATTGGAATGATTTTCCCTTACTGGAATAATAAAGTGACTTAACCTTAACCTTACTCTAGTGGTACAGCTTCAGAAAGCTACCATGTGAATACCCCCGTCCTCACCCTCCCACACAGAAACATTTAAAGTTGGTGTTAGAGCTGATTTTGGTTTACCTGTGCTGGGATTTTTAGTTAAAGCTGAATGCCCACTGCAATGTTGAGCTGACAGAGGAAAAAATGTAGTTTTATGTTTGAAGACGGTGAAAGTTGATGTCTTGGTGTGGTCCCTTCAGTCATGTCTAAAGAATAGATGCCCTATGACATACTGTGAGGAAGGCTCACAGACACAAAGACAGATACTATGACTTGTATTTACATAACAATCAGTAGGAATGCAACATGAAATGACTCACTGATCAATCATGTAGTATATGGATGCTATAAATACAAGTTTTAAGCAATATTGGGGAGTCACGACTGAGCCTGCAAGTGTTTTTGTTCTGTCCGCCGAGAAATACTTTATTAATCCAAGGATGGGAAATTATTGGATTCACTATACAGAGAACTAAGAGAAGACAAAGTGCAAAACAATAGACATACAGTATATACAACAATATTATACAATACACAGAGTCAGGACATTGACTCTTTTACCTCAAGCGTAGTAGGCTATTACTTAGGTTTAGTAATGACAACTTTAATAGATCCATTTGCAGACTGTGATATACAATAAAGTTGTGAGCCTGCTGAAATCTCACAGTCTGCACGACCCTTCTAGGAATATTAACTCTGGTCTACTCTCAAACAGTAGGTGACGGTAACGTACCCTGATGCTGGATTCCACAAGCTGTAAAACTGAGCAATGGAGGAGAGGAGGTAGAAACATGATGGACTCCATACATGAGCACCCATTCCCTCTGCACATATAAATGGTTCATTCTTAGGTAACAAAAACAGAACGTTTATTTTAGGTGATTATGCACTAATGAACTTAATTATATATGATATAATTCCATTAGATCTCCCAAATGTTACACACTGAACCTTTAAATGACTCTTGTAACATTCCTGAGAGCAGGATTAGCCTCAATGAAAAAAGAAAAGTCAGAGGGGAAAATGTGACTAAATGTAGTGCAGAAAAGGAGGAACATACAACTTTTCTCATAGGTTCAATGTCACGGACGTGTACCACATAACTCTATGCAGTGATTTCCTGTGAGACAAGGAGCCACATCTCAAGGGCATTGTTTTTCTTTCCTTTATGGGTTGCATGAAAAACGTCCTTTCTCCCACGCTGCGCCCCAGTACGCTGCATGTGACCCACATAAAACAGTCAAAAGGAACAGCACCCCCTTGCCTATGTGCTAACTGTTTGTACACACATCATATGTCACACCACACTGAGTGTCATCATCGCATGGTGAGGACATCAACTTCCTCTGTGGGAGCACCTCTGCTGTATAATGTGGAGGATGCATCATTCCTCAGCGGTTGCACCAACATCCCACTACCACAGTCTCAGTGTGAAGAAGTGATCTGTCATACTGGCAAGTTGGCAAACTGAGTCCCACTAAAACATGGACTGTACTTTCTTTATGTAAAGAACTACATCTGCAGATGCTGATGTCAGCTTTTATTGAATATATTTATCATACATGAGAACATGCATGGTATATATACACCTATTCATGTGAGGTATATATACTAACAATGCAATTGAATCGGTGTAGATTTACACCCGGGGAGTACTTTTCCATTTACAGTCAACATGTAGAATACTGCATTATTAAGCCAGTCTCACACATCCAGCACTATCCCCACATTTTGTAGCTTTATGCAAATGCTGAATACAGGACCAGCACATGGATCTGGATTCTGGACTCCAAATGGCATATGTTCTATTCAATGGCAACATCAACTGAGAAGGTTTCTGGCTTCCACGTTTCATCCACCAGAAAATGCAAATTAGATCCACTGTTTATGTGGCTGCCCCATCCAAGACCCTGGACTGCTGTTACACTACGGATTTTCCAGTCTTCTTTTTACATGTGTACATGTGTTTTTACATGTGAAGGTTTAAAACACAGGAAACCTCCATGTTATTGAAAATGATGATAAATAATAAAATGTAGTGTAGTGTGTTTTACAGACGTCTTTTATCATTTATCATTTCTTTTACCATGTCTTCAATGTATCCATATATGTAGTTCTATCAGAGGGTTTTTCAATCTATTGTTCCCTGTTACATTCAAAATGTGATATCTCAGAGAAAAAGAAAATTGTCAAAAAAAAAAACCCTCCTTCAAATTTGGTACAAACATTTACTTTGGCTCAAAAATGAATTTGAAAGATTTTGGTGACCAAAGTCTAGGTGTATTGAACTTCATGGCTGTTATTTTGTAAAACCTGATTTCTCAGGGCCTTGTGGGAATTGGATATATTTTGTCATTTTCACACATACAACTCAGATACTATGGAAAGTCTATATGTTCATTCAAAACTTGGCTAAAAGGGAAGATTTTTAGTTTGGTTGTAAAGGAACGCAGTGATGGACTGTCTATATGCTGAAAGTCACCTCCTCCAACTTCGACCATGCTTTTCCACACAATGACTGAAGAGATCTACAACAATTATGGAATGACAACATGTCTCATCCTGTGCATCATCAACTTTTATATATCAAGAGGAAGATTTAACTCTGTGAATTACTAAAACAAACATTTGCATGTCGTCATTTTTTTTTAACTTTATGGTATGCCATCAGACAGGCCACAAAAGATGGAACTCTATGGTTTATTTGAGTAAAACTGTGCTGTGGTTCATTTTCCTTGGCCAAGTCATGGCTAGGATTAACAACACTCTATTTGGCACATCACTATCTTATCTGGCACAAATACTGAACCTGACATTTTAGTGCTGACTGCTGCCAATGTACACATGCCAATAATACTATAGGATACTGCAGCATGTAGTAGAAAATATAACACAGAATGGGCCCCAAAGGTAATAATAAAGTTATATCTGCAATGGTCGTCATATCTTGCAAAACTTGCTTTCAATAGGTTCGTGTTCTGACACATCCTGGCCTGCTGCACCAGCTTTCATAGTGACAGACCATCAGCATCCCAGACTTGCTCTAATGTTTTTCCAGTCCTGTGAGGTTCGATCTCCCCTTGTCCCCCCTTCTTCCCTGCCAGGCGCTACCAGTCTTTCAGTCCTGCCTGCTCTCCAGACTCACAGGCCCAGCCAGTCATGATGAATGTGGAACAGGGCCCAGCCCAGGCTCCTGCCATTACCCTGTTACAATTTATTACCCGTTATCTGTAGGCACAATTAACCCAGGCCCTGGAAATAGGGACTTATCAGTCCTTCATTACCAGGACCTGCCCATGTCCCCATCCCTCTCTGTCACCTGACGCACATACACACAAACGCACACACCTCAGTCTGTGTGGGTTTTCAGTTTTTCCTTTTGTACATGGCTGTCTGTTTCTATCCTTTACATTCAGTCTCTCTCCTTCCAACATACTCTCTTAATCGCTGCTCCTTTCACATGTCCTTTTGTTCCTTGTCATACACACAGACTGATGTTTGTAGAGATCTAAAACAATGAACTAAAACGCCGACAGTAACATTAGAGCCTATGTAGGAATTTATGTTTTTATGATCCATTACATTTATTCACAGAAGACCTAAAATGGTAAATGAAACAGAAAAAGCCACTTTTCTATAAAAGAAATGGTTCATGTATAAACTGTTGAGGGTCTGATGTAAGTAGTTCAGTGTAATGGGAGGCTGCATCGGTTGGGAACATGTTACTGTTTGATTCTTTTTGCAGTGTTGTAAATGTGATAAATTTCCATTACTCTCCAATGTCTTAAAGTAATGGCAGAAATCTAAGAAACCAATTACAATGGGAGAAGCTGCCCTTTAACACCAATAAATGTTTTCTTTCCCACATCTATGAAACTTAATAAAACCTGAAAATAGATCAAATTTTGTGATAATCTTGATGATGTGACCATATCTTTCTATAATATAACTTATAACAGGATGGACAAGCAGACAAAGAACTTATTATATTTCAGACGTAACATTTTATAAGCTTAATGAAAAGCACTGCCAAGACAAAAAAGTGACACAGTTTTTCATTGGACAACCTTTAGCTTTGATTAAAGGATGCATTCACTGTGGCATTGTTTATTTATACTGTGTCATGCTTATGAAATGTAATAATAAATGTCACAACATTTACGTCTGTCCAGAGTTGCATTCATTTTTGTATTCACTTCTTTTATTGGTGATGGGAGAGTCAGACTGTTGTGTAAAGTCTTTTTCATCAGATCAAAAAGACCCTGCAAGTGAAACATATCAATCACGACAGGAATTGTCCAGTAGAAGGATCTGAACTATTTGTTTTATGAGGTGCTTTTATGAGATGATAGTGTGGTCACTTCAGTTTTTTTTACTAAATATCTATATGTATGTTTCTCATATTTGACAAAACATTGTAAAGATGTAAAGGCATCAACACTTCAGAATTGTTGCTGAGGGATGCATCCAGGACAAAAAAGGGGATAAGTTGGTATTCCTATGTAACCTAGAATGTTAACTATTTAAATATAAAAAATAAATAAATAAATTAGCTTTCATTTAAAATAGTATGAGGCGAAATAATTCCACTCCAATATAGTGGAGGTGTAGCTCTGCTATTGTGCAGTAATGTTGCTACATAAGCCAAAAAACAGGTTTTTCTTCTCATCAAGTTAAGTTCTTTTACAGAAGAAAAGAGTATAGACTCAGAGATCAGAGGACAAAAACTAATATGTGGTGCTTTGTAAGAACACTTTCAGTCCAAAATGGTTCTGTTGTGGTATGATTCTATTGCAATGGAACAATATCAAAGAAGCTAGACTGGCAAGAACTGAAAGTCAATATAATGTTGCACCAGAATTACCAAGAAACTTTTCCACCATTATGAACTGAAAGTGGTTTTCAAAAAGCACCGGTTTCACCTTTTCTCACCAATTTCTGAGACACAAGCAAAGAGAAAAGCAGAACTTTATATTTGAATCTGTGATGGAAATTTATTACCATATTACTGATAAAAATTGTACTGCCCTAGGCTTGATAGAGCTGCAATATAATCCATAGGAGTCCTTTTGTATGAACAATAGGACTAATCTGTCTGCTTTATCCTTCCATGTCAAGGGGAAATCCTCCTACTGTGCTTTCAGCCAACATACAATGGCCTACTATGTACACCACACACCAGGTCACCATTAAGGCTTATTCAAGGCTAACCAGTGCCAGTCTATGAGCGATTGCAATTGGCACACACAGCTGGCAGTTGCTGACACTTTTAGACTCTGTGCTTTAATGCAAAATGGATGAACAGTATAAAAGCCACAGTCAATCAGGCTCGAGGTCAGCCAGCTCTCCTGCAGTCACAGCAACGACCAAGCTTCACTGGAAGCTCTGGGTCTCTGCAGTCACATAAACTGCTGCTTGTAAATATTATATAAGAGTATGAAGTTGACTAATGAATGCAGGCCCTGTCCAGTTTGCCAGGAGCAGGAGGATGATGACAGCCAGGCTTAACAATACAGACATTTAGGGCTGTTATGTATTTGTGTGTATGTGTATGTGTATGTGTGTGGGTGTTGGTTCGGGAGGTGTTTTTTAAGTGAGCAAAAGTAAATTGATGTATTACATAAACTAGGTATGGTGGATGATTTATAGAAATTAATCTGCCCTTTGCTCAGACTTTTTTATTCTTCTGACACCATCCCAAATTTTCTCTTTATCCAGCTTTAAATCTCATAGAGCTCTTCTTCTGACAGAAGGCATCGCCCATGATTTTGTGTCTGTGTGTCACTATACATTAGAGCTACATATACTATCTAAATCCACTTTGACAATGATAAGTTTCCCCTTTAAGCTGGTGGAGAACGGATTGAAAAGCCGGGGTCCATGTGGGAGCTGGCTCTGGAGACGCATAGTTGCCAGAAGCAAAAAAGGAGTCAGAAAAGCCAAGACTCCTGCTTCTAACTGATAACACCATAAACAAATAGTCCACGTGATACATCCCATTTCCTTGCATCATATGCAGTATTTGACTATATGGGCTTTCCATAAAATTAAGATAATAATTGGAGGCCACGTGCATCACAAGTCCACACATGCTACACAAGTGTATCCACCTGTGGCCAATGCAGATGCAATGTCATGAAAGATTTATTTATTTTTTTATATAAAAGCGGTATTATAGACTTTAGCAGCTCTCCACGCCAAGCCCTCCCTTTAGGTCAGTGTTTCCCATCACTGTGCTGCAGTACATAAGTGTGCCGTAAGAAATCATCAGGTGTGCCATGGAAGATTATCCAATTTCACTTGACTGGTACTCGAAGCGAGTGGCGTGATATACGTAGATACATACAACCGCATATGTCAATGATCCACTCTACAACAACAGTTTCTCTTTGCAAAGTGAAAATGAAAGTGAACCGGCCCCGATGTGGTGCATTCTGTTGATAACTCCCACACACACACTCACACACTAGTAATGCATGGACCTGTGGATCAGGTTGGTGAGGAGGGCATATATATATCTATTTATACGGATCGCAACCCATACGCCAGGGTTCCGTCTAAGGAGTCGCTGATATACCCCTCTCAGCTTTCTCATTCCAAACGCCCATCTTTCTTCAATTCCTGCAAGAAGATCAGCTTTGTGTTCAACTAAACAAGCCCAGGTTTGACACTGAGTAAGTAAATTGAGACTAGATTTGCATTATAGTTCAATAAATGTACTTTTTGTGACATTTTTGTTTAGTGGCGTAACTTGTAATTTTTCTAATGAAAAATATGTGCCTCAGCTCAGAAGGCTGGGAAACACTGCTTTGAGCCATAGACGGAGACTGACAAGGTTCTCTGAGAGCAGGCAACCAGTCATTTGGATAAATGGATGAAGTCAACCCCGAAAGGACAATGGAGCAGAAATGTTTTTTAAAGATGCACTTTGTGAGATGTAACTTCAAAATGGCATCGAAAATGTCATCGAAAAAATGGTGAAGATCAACATATGAAACTCCACCAAAACAGCCCTCATTACAGAACACTATGCCCAAGTATACAGCTTTGAAATTCTGTTTTATTGACTTGTGCACAAAAGGGATTTCAAAGCTTCTCTTTCACAGATGCATCACTGAAGCTGCTCTAGTTTATGTGCTACCATGAGAAGAGAAGGTAGTAGACATCAAGGAAGGCAACATGCCTAAACAAACGTCCACTGGCAGGCGCCTTATTCTTTACAACTTACAAACTGCATCCTTAAGCAAAGATTAGCTTAAGGATTACAGGGCTGGATGCTTTTAGCTCCTCAAGAGTGCTCGATCTGTTCCCTCTGAGAGTTATCCTGCTTCCCTTTCTACTCATCCTTTCTACTCATTAAACAGAATGGAGATGTGTGATAGAGGAGGAAGGGAGAAGAAGACAGAGGGAGAGAATGACAGAGAGAGAATTAGATTGCCTGACACCCCGTTAATTGAGCGATCTCCTTTGTGCCCGGCCCAGCCTGCCAAGTTTTAATTAGCAACTAATCAAATCAATATGGAGGCTGCCAAGCGAAAAGGAAGGTACCTAGATCATGGGACGGCTGCCTGGATCACAGCTGCCTCTGACCTTTGGACCTGGAGGTAGTTTCTCAAGGCTGCGAATGATGAGGGGCAGCAGCATTGATAGCGGGGTTGATCTTTGTGAGAGAACAATCTGAGAGAGGCAAGGAAATGAAACCTGGCATTTCCCAGAAACTTCAGAAGTAAAGATAAGATAATTGAATAAAGGGATGAGATGTGGGAGCTGATATTCTGAACAAAGTGCTGTCTCTTAAAATGACTGTTTGTGTGAGAGACAAAAAACATACGTACAGAGTTATAATTCACAGTGAATTTACAAGAAACAGGAATTTATGTCTTCACTGCGGAATTACTGAGATGAAATGATGTACAAAAAGTACACTGAGTCTCTTTAACACACACACTGAACGCCATCATCATTTTCCATATGGGCCATCACTGCAAGAAGCAGTGAGAAGTAAGTCAAGTTGGTAAAGGTTAACGGTTATCACACTTCATTATCCCCATAGAGAAATTCAGTGTCTGAATTTGATCCATTCTAATACACACACACAGTACCTAGCTTTAGTATTAGCATTAGCACATAGCACACATTAGAAGAAGTGAGCTACCACTGAACACACTCAGGGACCACTTCCAGATCTTCATCAGCATATGCATATGTACTGGTTTTTGATGGTGGGGTGAACTGCAGCACTAATCTGACTGAGAGTCAAACCAGAACCTTCATACTGTGAGGAATAACTGAACACCACCAGAATCTGTTGAGATTGCCTGTAATGCTTAAAAAATATATTGATATAAGGTAACAATATGATGACAAATGCAGCAGGTAGGGTTTGGATTATTAACTGTATATTATCTGACTTACTGGATGGGTATTTACAAAATACTACAATTTGATTTGTCATATAAATGATTTGACGATAGATTCTCTTAATACATTCTACTAATAATACTCCTATGACTAAACAGTCAAACATTACAGATTTTTTGATACCACTGATTTCCACTCTGTGGACTTTCACATTCAAGCATAAGAGCCAAGGGCATTTTTAAGTGAATGAGGCATCAAAGCAGTGGGTGTAAGAAGGCACATCTGCTCCTCGTGCACACACTTTACTGAATAAATTAGCCCGTTTTCATGTGAATCGATGACGCATGCCTTCAAATAACCACAAACCCCCACCCCTTCATCTGACACACCTACCCCCAAAAAACAAAGGCTCGAAAAAGTGTTAATTACAGCAAGATCTGATGTGATGTGTTGTGCCACCTTCACAGACATTCCATACGCTGGAGCTGATTGGCAGTGCCACTTCTGCTCCCTCATCTGCCCTAGAAAGCTGTCAACAAATCCTGACCTCCCCTGGAGGCGTCCAGCTGGGTCTGACGTCTTCTGGAGCCCAGGGGCCCTCCCCAGCTCCTACAGCTGCTACCTCTCTCTCCTCTGTCAAACACACACAAATACAGAAACACAAACACTTACATAAAAGCACAAACATTCACATGTGCCCCAGAACACTAATAGCCTTCCAGTTGTGCTCGCTGGACTGCGCACATCTTGTCACATGGGCCCTCGGACCACTTGTGTTCTTCATTTCCATCAAACGCAAAGTCAAAGCATTCATTGGCTCATCGACTGGCAGCATTTATGTTTCTTTTGCCCACAAAAGCAGAGTGATGTAATTGGGAAGTGATGTCATTTCCCAAAGTCTTTGGCATTGAGAGGGCATTGACAACAGAACACAGCCCAAATTACACAAACATTCTACACAACAAATTTGTACTCTGTCCTTAGAGGTACAAAGTAATAAAGTACATAATACTTCATCACTGTACTTCTTACTTTTCACTGACTTTTTACTTTTACTCTCTGCATTTTGACAAAGCTATTGGCACTTTCCACTCCTTACGTTGATAAATCAGGCTTGTCGTTTTACATTTTAATTTAATTTAATGCATTTGAGGGAGAGTCACAATGGTAACACCCATTTCAACCAAAATAACATTGCATCAACTATTGCAAGACAAACATACTCAGACTTACATAGTAAGACTAGGTTAACTTTGCACAGAAACAGCTATTAGAAAAATAGAAATACTTCTTAATTGTACCTTTTGAGTACATTTCACAATTTACACTAGAGTAAGCAAATTGAATCAGTCCTGTTTTCTACAACTTCACAGTATTATTTTACACACATATCCATACTTCTCCTTGAGTACTTGCCACCCCTGTCTGTATTGGAAAGTCCATATTAATGAGTTGCACAAGGTCAGTTGTTCTGTAGGCCAATCCTTCAACTGCCAATGATAACAAGCATCCCTGCATAACCTCAACCAAATCGAAACGTAAAGGCATTACCTAATCACACAAAAACCACCAAAGAGCAACAAGTGCACCCACAGCAAATTGTTCTGAAGCAAAGATAAGAAAATACAGCTTAAACTAAATGAGGGATGCCAAGCTGAAAAATGCAGCTTTTCCTATCATTGGTTTTTAAGATAAGATTGTATGTGCAGTAAAGACTTTATTGTGTAATAGTCATGAATCCCCCAGAATGCTTGGAGAAATGTTGAAAGAATTAATAGATTTGTAAAAACAAAACAAAAAAAAAACTTGGCTTTCCGAAAAGATATTTTATTTCACATATTTTCCTAATCTTTGTAAACAAAATACTTATATTTGGGGGGCATAATAGAATAAAAGGTTATTCCAGAGATACAGCGAACACATAGCTGCTTTAAAAAGGGTGATTCACCACCTGCAAATAATAAACAAACCTGGGTATCGGGGCAGATGGCAGCCTGCAGCGGTGACTGCACAAAAAATGTCCATGAAGTATATGATGCCGGAAAAATCTGAGGATTTGCAGCAGATGTGGGAAGTATCTGCCCAAACACTGTAGGATAGGTCATAGCAGACCTTAAAACCATGTTGTTTTGACGGTGTAGCTGTGTTACACAATATGAGATAGGAGGCAAACTACTGTAACTCATTACCTGAAAACAAATGTATCGAGGTTAATTAAAATGTCTGGTAACAATCTATGGAAATGGTTCCTATCATTTCTGATAAAATTATTCATCTGTGAAGAAGAAAGGCAAAAGTCATGATGGATTATTTGACTGCACAGCGTATGGCACAGATTTTAGAGACTTAAGAAACATTTACCAACCTGCTGATCTTCACTAAGATCACAAACATTGTCTAAAATTAAAGGTGTGTTCAGAGGTAGGCTGTAAATACGACTAGAAGGATGTCAGTTAAATGAGTAAATGTGACATATAACATGATGGATTACCATTTAAAAGTCATATGTACGAGATAGATAGATAGATAGATAGATAGATAGATAGATAGATAGATAGATAGATAGATAGATAGATAGATAGATA
>JAPTYQ010000001.1:18770106-18785888 GCA_029814465.1 Ostorhinchus cyanosoma
TATCTTATCTTATCTTATCTTATCTTATCTTATCTTATCTTATCTTATCTTATCTTATCTTATCTTATCTTATGCATCATTCCCACTTTCACTACGATCCAGGGTTTCCAGGATTTCTGTCAAATACACAAATAACTGACAAGTTTTTAAAAGTCCTCTAAGTAAAATTTAGGGGGATTTATGATCATTTAACTGCAGAAATACATGTCTCAAAACATGGTGCGTGCCAAATCTTTAGTCAGTGTTCTCTCAAGGTCACATAAAGTATTGTTATTCATATGAACAAAAAAAATCTACTGAAGTAATTGTCAGGAAACATACTTGTGTTTGCATTTCTGTCTCTTTCTTTCTCTCGGCCTCTTGGTCTCGGGGGAGGGTTTGGTGCAAGCCCTGTGCCGCTCCACACATCACTGGAACAATATGGGATGAATCTGCAGCAAAGGACACATTCACAAACATGAGACTAAAACCTAAAATTGGCAGCATTTCACATGTTCCAATAAAACAATATCTATGTCTATACAAATAATAAACACATGTACTTACACAATGTTTGCGTTGTACCAGTGTGGATTTTCCTCTGCTTGGGGTGACAATATTCCAGTCCCTGTTATTGGAAAGAGATTTGACATATGCCGCTCTCTGTGACAAGGTGAAGCCAAACACTATACAGACATGCATGACACACTTTCTAAATCATGGCCAACCTCTTTTTGTTTGGGGCCACATCGATGAGCTCATTAGTCGGGGGATATTTTGGTACCTGGAATCACAGGTCTCTTTGCTGTAACAGCACCAGCCACCTAAAAATAATAGAGACTAATATTAGACAGTCACATCCGGCACAGAGCGGGAGACCCTGTTAGCCCATCGCTGAGGCCTGTGAGGAATGGAGAGGGAAAGGGATGCACCTGCAGCAAGAGCCACGAGTAAAAAAAAAAAAAGATAAATGATTGATACAATTTGCATTTGACTTCATCATAGATACAGGTTTTCATAGTCTGTTCATGACAAGAAGGAAACACAGAGCTCATTCACGATGATTTAAGCAAAATAATTTTATTTGGTAAGTAATCGAGTAAATCGAATATGCAATCAACAAACATTTATAAGCCCGCCAAAGTAAAAGGCAGCAACTGAAAAAGGATAAAAAGAGAAGATGACAGAGCAAGATGACATCCCCATCAAAATTCCAGTGGGGGCGTCACGCCAAAACAAGCTGACCTTTAGGGACCAAATTAACCAGTTGAGTTTTTGAATACCCACCTTCCAGAAATAACAGCCATCGACGGCTTCCTCTGAACTCCTTTAGGTAAAACCTGTAGAACCACAAATAAACAGGAATGAGGAGACGGTGCATACAAAGCAGCCATGTAAGGAAAGACTCTAAACACAATGTAACAGACAATCAGCAAATGGCAGAACTTTCATAATCTAATTTCCCAGAGTGAATGGGAAAACTATTTAAATAATGATAGAGGAAAGGAGGTATGAGACGCGGAACATCTCACCCAGCTGCTGTTCCATCGTTGCATGTAACCTGGGTGTTCTTGAGGAAGTGCAGCCTCATCTCATCTGTCTGTTGTCCAGCTGCTCGAGCTCCTGCTGTGCTTTCTCGTCCTGACTCAGCAGCACCACCAGTGCCTCTTGTGTTCCCATTGACTCCGCTTCCTCCGGAGCTTCCCGTGGTTCTTGTGTTGCCTGTACTGGTACCTCCACTACCTCCAGTGTTTCCAGAGCCTCTAGCATTGCCTGTACCTCCACTTGCTCCAGTGTTTCCAGTACCTCGACTATTACCAGTACCTCCAGTGTTTCCAGTGCCTCCTAAAGTGAGCTCAACCTCAGTGGAAACATCACCTCCTTGATTCCCACCAGACTTCTTGGTGGGTTTACCACCTGCTTTAGCATTTCGGTTATTCTGACAAAAGATTCCCCCAATCAAGAGCAGAAAAGCAATCTGGCTGAGTAACTTCATATCTGTTTAAGACAAAAAAAAAAATATGTGCAGCATATTGTTACTCCCAGTGCACATACCTTACCTGTCTGGAATAAATCCGTTTTTGATCTGAAAATGAACTTACCTTGTTGGGAATCAGCTTCCAGAATTCTTGCAGAGGTATTTCAGGAGACAAGTAGAAGAGTGGTAGTGCTGCTGAGGAGAGACTGAGAAGTTCAAAGCAAACTGATCAGGTGTATGAGGAGGATGCCACTCATGAGTAGTGATGAAGCGTTGACAAAGTTTTGATGAAGCCTGCAAATCAGTGGTCAGCTTTATAGTGTGGCCATATGGATCATATTTTCTCTTTGTTTTCTCTTCGAACTCCTGCCAGAACCTGAGATAAGCTGCTGACGACACAGGGCAAAGGGGAGGTCCTAGATGCTCAGTGGCGAGGAGAAAAGATAACACACATTTCTCCTCAACATATTTCACATCTTTGAGCACACCCACCAACAACCACTTTCCCATTCGACCACGGCTCAAGAACGAGCTGTCCTGCCCCCATCTTCTCTTTTCTTCTCCCTTCCAACATCTAGTGCTGCCGATTGCCTGTGTTTTGATTTAAACATCTACATGGCTGACATAACTGTGTAGTGCCTCGGCATGGTATGTGACCCTGGGGTCATTGGAGCACACACCTCAAACACTTTCTGAGCACCGTAAGGCTCCCGCATGGACAATAATTTAGCGGCCACACTCAAGGCACAGGTGGTGGACATCATGCTTGTCTGTGGCACGAAGAACATCATGCAGTTTCAGAACATTACTTTAAATAGGGCGACTTTAAATAAATTAAACCACAGATCAGAGCCATTTTACCCGAGTGAAATAAAAATTGTACTCTTTTTATTGGAAATTTTGTCATTTTCTAAATCAGTACCGAATGTTCAAGTACTTTATAAAGCGTTAATTCCACAAAAAAATCAAAAATAAAAAAAATCTGACTAATCTCATTTGACTCTACTTGCATTTTCTGCTTGCAGATTGACCAATACAGTACATTGAGTAGTTGTTCTTATTTCGGATGGTTTCGTTTAATTGACTTTAACTTAATTTCATTTCTGCTTTCATTAAGACTTTAAAACTAACATTAGTCTAAATAATGCATAATGCATATGGGCCGTATATTTGTCTAATAGGGTTTTATAACAAGAATAGATATTGAAAGTCTAAACATTAGAATAATGCTGCTCTTGAAATCCAGGCAAAAATGTCCTAATTTGTGATAAAACAGCATATTTAGACTAATTTTGGTATAAGCCTAACCTCAAGCTAGGGTTGGGGTTTTATGAAAAGAACAGATGTTTAAAGTTTAAAACTAAATTCATGCTACTCTTGAAATTCATAGATAAAAATTACATGATTTATGATAGGACTGTATTTTGTATTACTTATATTACATACACTTCTTCTGTTATATCGAGAAAGAGTAGGGATTGTGTGGACATTAAAAGTTTAACAGTTACATTAAATTAAATTCTGAGATTTGATGACATAGTTTGTGATAAGACTGTATATTTATTATCATCCAATATGCATGCTTCTGCCTTTGTTGTGAGAACCTGTCTGCAAATGCATAGAGAGTTGTCATAAGATGTCAACTCACTAGTTTGAATAAAGTATAAGAAAGTACAAATACAGACTGACTAAAAAGTATTTATGTTGTGTGTGTGATAAGGTGCCTTTACCTGTGTTTTGTCCCCTGCCGGTCTGGTCTCTGCAGATTCCTGGATCACAGAAAACTTTAGTTTGCCGTTGGTGAGGAAAGAGACAGAGAACTTGAAACTGATCTATGACTGTCCCCCCTGGGATGGCTGTAGGGTGACGTACCACCAATCTCTGAAGGATCACAAGCCCCTGGACTGTAAAATTCTCATCAATGAAATGCACACCATCCTGACATGTCAATCACATGCGAATAATGATCTCTGTGAAGACCAGGGCTGTGTGGGGCTACTAGGGCTGAAAGGACTGCAGGGCAACTAAAGGTCTGGAAATAAGTGAACTGCAAAAGCTTTAATGAATCTAACATTCTAATAAGTATTGTAAACTTTGATGAATCTATTCTAGCATCAAGCTTTTGAGAGACTGACACATCAAATGATTTTATTTTTTAGGGAGTACATAAAACATTATGATGAGGCCAAATGTGTACTGTAAAAGGGAATCTCTTTTGACAAGTTTAACTTAAAAGCATGTAATGTGTCATCTGCGATAATTACCTAAACATTCGTAGACTTATAAACAAGACAGGGAGATATATCAAGTTTGTCTTATTGCTCTGGCAGATGAAAATGGTATTTTTGTCTCATTTTCAAGCATTTCATGCTACGTTAGTTACTTTCAACTATGTCCAGAAAGAAAACAAAGCTACTCAAAAATATGTCTGTGAGATCATATGCACCTACCCACAATAAAAATGTAGCCTAAGGACATCACTATACTGAATTTGATCTACTGAGCTGAACAATTCTTCATTCCTTCAGTTGTCTTGAAGCATGCACACCACCATCTGTCTTCCCAGAAATCAATGCAACAATCTGTTTAACAGATACCTCAAATAGCTGGAAAACAGAAGAAGTCGCTGTAAATCTATCATTGTTTCACCAGAATGTCACGAACACAGCAATGGCATTGTTGCTATTTAGTTTTTTCTTTGATATGAGTTTGGAATGATACGTTTTTCAGTGCAGGCTTCAGATCAGTGGATTAAAGTGAATTTGTGATCTTCACCTCCAGGTACTCACATCCCAAAGCCTTTTTAGTATCTTCAAGCGCACGAGTGAGATCTGACCCACTCCTGGAGTCTATTACGTTTGTCTGCTCATCTTTAAAAAACAAACATTTTGCATAACCTGCTGCAAAATGTGAGGGTCTCATGAGACATGTTGAACTTCACCCTGACAGGGGCAACAGCTTGACCTCTTGTGCAGCATAGGAGGCATTCTTTCTCCCCTTGTGTTGTTATTTTTCACAGCCAACCTCCAAGGTCAGGACACCTAAAGCCCGGGTGGTCCGGGCACTTTGTCTGCTGAGCATGTGTGTCATCACCAGACTCAAGAGCTAAGAGCTCGGCCACGAGCTAGAATATTTGTCAGCTGATAGCTTCAAAGAACACTGAGCCAGAGACAGCAGTCATATGTTGGATTCTTCTTTTCGCAGCACAGCACAGAAAGGTTGTGACCCACAGGTAACGATTGCAAATTCAATCCTATGTGCAAACATTTCATGACAAAATGATACAATTTTTAAGGCTTAATTTAAGGTTATTTCTACCAACAACAAAGGAGCCAAACCTTTGTAAATCTGTGCTCCATAGACCAGATTAATCTTGCTTTGCAGCCACCTCTGCCTTGTTGCGTGTAATTTGACAATCTGTGACAGTATCACTCTGAATCTATGTTGTCACCAGCAGCAGAGGGCATAGTTGGAGAGAGGGGCCCATGATAAATAGGAGATAACAGCGGCATCTTTACAAGCCACATGAAAACGAGCCTCAGGCGAGAGACATGAGACCTGGCCTGACTAACGCAGCCTTTGCTCTCCATTCAATCAATGAAGACGACAGGGGTGGTCTTAGCTGGACCGGTGTAAAGTATCGGACCACTACAGGAGGCTAGCAGGTGGGATAGGCAAAGCTGTACCTAACACCAGGTGCTCAGAGGCCTTGCATGTTAACCTTCTACAAACTGCCAATACATCAGTGTGATAGATGGAGGAGGGGTGGATGACAGGGTGTTGGATTCAAGAGATGTGAGGGTTGTTCTAACAGGCATAGAGGAGAACAGTTGACAAGTGAATGACTTTTGTGTGATGCAAGATGCTGCAGCTTTTTGAACCCCCCACAACCAACTATGCTGCCCACCTTACTAACATGCCTGACACACCTCCATCCAGGCAATATATGTTCAGACTCCAGTGTGAATCCCACAACCACGATCCTAAGCAGTCATAGATGTGCAAAGGACAGTTTGGTATTTGCAAATTTGCAGAACTGAAACACCACAGAGGTCATACAATGGTCATATATCTTGACTCCATTTATCAAAGTGATTCCAGGTACCAAAAATGTCATAACAATGAAATTGTGCTGATACTGGACTTAGGGCAGCGTTGCTGCTGTCTGTTCAACTTTAAAGTAGCTTTAAAATTGTAGCAAAGCATTTGCACAAATACAATAGTAGCAGTATGTGACCTGAACCCGCACCAGACTAGAAATTAAATGACTGCTTCACATGAATGGAAACAAGCCTCAATTTATCATGTTTCCATAGTCTTCTTGCCTTATAAGTGGGCTTCTATCCTTAAAGAGTTGTGTGTAACATATGTAAGTGAAAGACTCAAGTGTCTTTGAAACCCATGATACAGTGGAGCAGTGAGATGGCCTTGAGTCATGCTAGAATGAATAAACAAGTCTGTCAGTTCAGTGATGGATACCGGTGGAGAGGTCAGGTTCTGCTCTTAAGTCACTCAACACTCAACAGTATGTTGGTCATTGTATCATTGTGTGTCCATCACACACACAACAATCACACAACACCAACTGAAAACCACAAACCGTGTGTGATTAAAAAAACCATAGTAAAATAACAGCGAGGCCATGCATTATGCCTCATCATGTCACATGTAAAAGGCCACAGAAAAGCTCTAGAGCATGACCAGCACTTCTAGCAGTTATAGAGAGGAGCCAGTCGATAAGAGCAGAGAAACAGAGAGGACAATACCCATCCAAGCTCACTCAGATCACAAACCCTGCAGTTCAGGGACACTGACCCAAAGACCTTTGTAATCCAAGAAAATGACAGTTATTTTTTATTGACTGTCATGTTTTTTAAATTTTGCATACTGTACCTGGACAATAGAAGAGAGTGTTATATGACCAGGGTTCAAAAGATCTATATGCAGAACATGTTCCATTAGTGAAAGACTGACCTTTATGTTTTTTCTTTGTCTCTACACAAGTGCTAAATGGTGCTGCATGTGTGACAGCCACGAAGGTAGAGATTGAAGCAGAAGTGATGTCAGCGCTTTGCATCATGTGTTGTGTCCTCACACAGTGAAGACATGCAAACACATGTTTTCACAGCTCTTTCAGGCTGCACACCCCTCAGTCATCAAAAACATTTATCATGCGTGTAAGCAGTAGGATGCATGTGAACATGCACATATGCATTACAGCCCAGCAATAACCTAATCTGACGTATTCACTTACAGAATCATTAGAATTTGAGCATCTGTACAGCAGAGCTATTTAAATTAAACAGTGACATCACACCACATGTATTTTTATGTATAGACATACCACAGAACTGTAAAAATATTTCATGTTTACTATTTATAGAGTTCCCTGTCTAAATGTAGGTTTTTTTAGCCCACATGTGAATAGCTGACCTGGATAAACAGGGCTTCTCAAAAAGCTCTACTGAGTCACTTCAAACTAATGGCCCCTCGCTTCTGAGAAGCCCTTGTTAAAGGTTCAAGGCAATGCCTCTTCTGATAAGTAGGGACATGATTCATACATAAAATTTATGGTGACATGGCAGCATCTGTGTTAGCTTTATCACCAACAACTGTCAGCTGAGCTGAGCTCATCAGACACACATAATGTCATTATGCATGGGAGCATGATTATGTGTTATAGCATATTAACACACTCTTTCACAATGTTGACTGAAGTCACAACAGTTGAGAGTTGAGACTAAATAATTATAAATGACATAATATTCTTAATGGCCTGTTCAATATCAAATGATCATTTAACAAACCATCAGCTTTCAGGGTTTTGTGACACTAAAATGTTCAAAGACTACATAATAATAATAAACAAAAGAGAAATTAACAGTGAAAATAATATGTTGTTGGCCTCCTTGGTAATAAAATATACTCAGTTTAATAAAATCTCTGGCAGAAACAATGAAGATAGTCCTTGTCCACATGAAACAATAAAGCACTAGATGTAGATTTGTGTATAAAAGTCAGTCAGGGCTTGATATGAGCTAGTACCTTCATTCCTGCAGGCAAAAGTAGGCACCATCATAGAACCTGATATAACTTCATGGCCGTACCCTCAGATGGCTGCTGTCCTTACAGAGGACACTCTGCACCATATGACTGAATAACAACACTAGAAATCTGAGCACTCAACTCAAAATACACAAGTATAGATACATCATATCCTCATGGTGTTGTTTGCTTTTCCATATCGTCAGTTTTAGCAGAGAGGGCCAAACATGTGTCAACAATGATTGCCTGACCTACATCTTACACCTTGTATGCCAAAAAGAAGACTTATAACCCAATACAGAACCGCAGAACATTATTTAAGGAGGAAAGAATTGCATGTATGATTTAAAGGGAGACATTAATTTCCTGTTTTCTATTTCTGCCACATAAAGGAAAACTGTCAGAACTGTCATACTCTGAGCTAAGACATTGTGTCTTTAAAGTGAAACAATACCCACTTAATCCCTCGTGACTTTTGGGTGCAACAGATAGACCTTATGCTACCCATTAGTTAAAGAAATGCCTGTTAACTGACAGTCTGCTCCCATCTAAGCCAAGAGGCAATACAATTTGTATCCGAAAGCTTTTATGGCTTATAGAGGATTGTATTATTCATGCAGCTCAAAATTTACAACTACAATTATTCACGGAGAGCAAGACAGTCTGAGTTTAGTTGAGTTTTATTGCCCTTCTCACATTCTTGTTGCCAATTTCTCAGTCAGTGTTTCAGCAGATTCCTTTGGACACAATTCTGAGAAAAGCACCTAAGCAATTTACTCAAGCCATTGATGGTTGCAGTCAAAATGTACTACATAGATATAACATAGAAATTAAAATGTCTTATATTGGTAGTTAGACTAATTTAGATGTAGAGTTTATAGGTTATTAACACCTGCACTGTGAATGAGTCATCACTCCTGTTTTTATTTACCGGTAGTTTCATCACCCAAGATGGTGCTCTACACATGGAGCTCTACATTTGTTGCCATATTTAACCAGTTGTACCTTGCTATAAAACTGTCAGCACTATCGACCTGAAGCAGAGATAATGTTATGGTGATCTTCACTTGATTTGCAAAGCTGCACACTGATTCATGTTGCTCAAGTGCATGAAACGGGCAACCGGCACATTTAATGTGGTTCGGCCCTGTCACATCAAAACAAATGATGCTATTCTTTTTCATTTAGTAAGCTGAGTAAAAAGTGTGAGTGATAGTTTTATATGCACACATAAAAAGTGCAAGACATATGGCTCATATCTTTTACACCATTAATCAGAAACCCTTAGCGTTGTAAATAGGACTAGACAGGACCAGAGTCTATGCAGTATTTCATTTCACGTTTTGGAATTTTTATTTTTTTTCTACCTTTTACATGAGGTACTTCAAAATCTACTAATAATGTATATCATTATAATAAACGTGGTGGAGCAGGAGGCTGTTTTATTGGGGTTGATGGAGAAGAGCCTATTTTTAAGGAGCTGAGGCCATGAGGTCAGGTCTGATATGCAAACCCACAGTAGCTAAAATAATACCTCTGACTTCATGCTGGGCAATATAGATCAAGGCCAGTGAACCAGTGTAACTGCAAGGAAACATGCAGATGGGGGATAAATTAAAGGAGAAAAAAAAATGAAACAACTCATAAAACAACGCCTACACAGGATACGAAGGGAATTTTGCGGTTGCGACCACAGACTGTATAATAAGAAATGCACTGAAGTACCACGATGGTCGGTTTGAAGCCTTTCTTCATGCTGGTCGTGTCTTTGGAGCCAGAAATGACCATATTTGGACAAAGGGGTGGAACTATAAGCATAACAGACTCCTGTTTGTACTAACTGTCAGAAAATTAAAACATTTATCTAAAGTGGAAAAGCATTCAGATAGCGCAGACCTCCGCCAAGGCAGATCACCCCCCCACACACACACATTTGTTCCTTGTACCAGTGTCTACATTTCCTGAAAATATAATCAAAATCAATCCATAACTTTTTGAGTTATCTTCCTAACAAACCCCAATGAAAACATAATGAGGTCATAGTATAAATAGAAGGCTTTGATTGACAGGTGTGTATGACATATATCAAGAGTTTTGGTTTGTTTAATGAAACTCTTTTTTCCCTGAAAAACAGCTCAATGGTAGTTGTAGTTTATCTGGTTTCACTAATACGACTGTAAATGGACAAATCAGTAAGTAAGCACTTAGCATTAGCTCATCTCTGAGCCTTCTGGCTGCTGTAGCTCCACCTTTTTGTCCAAATATGGTCATTCCATTATGGAAGCATGGCAAATTACTGGTTTCAAAACAGCAGTTGAGAAACCAATAGGTGGTTCTTCTGTCCACTATTTGCATATCTTCTGAGCCAGTATTAGTGCTCATCAGCAGTATTACATATCAACGGTCCTGCATTTGCTTCACGTTGGACTTGCCCCTTGGTTTCAACTAATAGGTATATATATTTTTTTAAATCTATGTCCAATACAAAAATAATACAAATTATATTGGTCCCTTATTTTTGCTAAACAATCAAAAGCCTCAAAAAGTTCACTTTATAATATTAGATTCACAATGTCATAATACACAAATAGGCTGCAAATAACAACACAACTTTTATTTAACCTACAAATTAATCAGTTCATCCTTTGCCTTTTTTCTACGTAAGTGAACACTTCTGAGATATTTTTTCTGTTTTACTCTATTCACCAATACTATGATGAATAAGAAACTGAGGGACAGATTTACATCAAAGGGCATCATTTAAGTCCTCTCCGCCCCTTGTCATAAATCACTGCACTGTCATGTTCCCAGCTCTGTGAAATGCACGGTGATTGAAAAGGCCAAAGCAAAGGCCTCTGTACTCAATGTACAGTGATCTGATATTGACACTTTACTCAACCTGCTGAAAGCTCTAGTAGATTAGAGGCCCCTAGACAAGCCTCTAGTCTTTTTGTCAGTGACCTAATGTACCCTGAACAGCTGTGTGAGGACGCTTAACAGTTAGGCCAGGACGACAAGTCACTACTCTGCTTGATATATGAACTATTACATGTGACAGAGATTTTGTTGAAGGGTATGATGGTGGGACTATACAAATATCAATATGTCCTCATTAGATGTAGTTTAGGCAAGTATTGTTTGATTAATAAGGAACATTAGATATGTACGTGGAAGCAAATTTAACTCATTTTACAATTCTTTGGTTACATACGGCAAATGAGTGCGTTAAAAATATTACACTAGGGTACAATTTCTCTAAAATGTTGCTCCTAATGCAATAAAATAATAATCAAGACCAAAAAAAAAAAGAAATAAGACTCATTGTAAATGTGTGTCATTTAATGAAGGAAGGTTTGTCTCCAACACCATACAAAGTAAATAAATCTATATATTTTAATACCAGTATTCATTTGTATGTGACATTTTTGGCCGGGTGTTGTTGCACAGGGTTAAAATAAAACTCAAGTCCACATACAGCATATCAAAATTAAAGCAGTTGAAACACATTAAATATACTACACACGTTGAGAGACGTATATTGCAGCTTTGCAGCCCAGCTGTATCGCATTTTTTAGAAGCCAGTATCCGGGTACCTAAAACAAAAGAAAGAGGAAACACTGATTATAAAAATTCAACTTATATTCAGTTAAAACTCAACTCAGCTGATGGATGAATAAAAGAGAAAAAGATGTAAAATCCTCATAATTAAGAAGTGAAAAGTCAGGGTTTAAAGGGTTGATATTATGGAATCCATTAAGACCACAATGATAAATAAAATATACTTACTGACTCAGCATCATGCTCTACTCCTGTATCATGATGCTCCATCTCATCATCTCTGAACTCTTTTATTACCTGTCAAAATATATCCCAAAAACCAGGTATACAGTCTGTTAGACAGCGTCCCATGACACTAATCCTCTCACATACATACATCATGAATCTCATTTTGAATCCCGTACACCGTTCACTATGAACTTACTTATGTCAAAGGTGAATTTAGCACTTAGTAATGTTGTCTCATCAGGATTTGGGTGTGTATGTGGATGTGTGTATCACTTTTACTACATGAAAAGAGGAACATATGTCCTGTTATAAGTTACACAAAGCTACACAATGTATCATTTGAGCATCGTCATCGCAATGTATGTGTGCACAATAGTCACATCACAGGTCCTGCAATGTAGGAAGCAAATGAACTCAATGTGTTCTCATCTAATTTAAACCTGGGTACTTGACACACACTGCGCACTGCAATCCACCAATTACAATCGTTCAGTTTACCGAAGCAAACCACGCCCCTGCAAACAGAGTGAGTCGCTGCTAACAATATTGAAAAATGAGCAACAAACAAGAGAAAATCACCGAAAAGAAAGACTTGGTGCGAAAAAGAAAAGCAACATCAGTTTTCTGGAAATATTTCAGCTACAAGAACGTTGATACTGAAACGTGTTCTGTGTCGACAGTGCCTTCCACCTGGCGCCACAACGAGAGGAAACGCAACTAATTTGATTGACCATTTACGTCGGCCCCACACAGCTATTATATCCTCCTGAGTAGTTTTTCATATCACAATATATGTCGCAGGGTTAAAAAAAAAAATCGCAATGTCAGTTTTTTCTAATAAAGTGCAGCCCCAATTGGTATTCAATCAAAAATGGTACTTGACTCACTTTTAGGAGCTCAGTGTATCTCTCTGGGTCTTTCTCCATCAGAGTTCTAATCTGGCTGTTGTAATGTTCAGAGATACTCTCCTCCACTGCCACAGTGCAGGCCATGGCCCCCTCTTTTCCCAGCATTGCACTCGATGCCCCTGAACGAGATTTAAAACAAATGAGACCCCAGTGAGGGTTAAAAAATAACATGGAAACATGTATTTATTGAAGCAGACAAATGTGTCGGTAAATTCTGTGAAAAAAGTTCAACAATGATCAATATTACATTCATGCATTTGCTTTCTTTTTTAAATTGACATACATTCTTACATTATATACATATGTTTAAAGGCTGTATACCTAATACAAATCCTGCGATGTTCCAGAGAGGTAACAGCGCTGTGGGCCGGACTCTGTTCTCTGCCAGGATTTCATTGAATTTCTCAAGATGTTTCTTTTCTTGATCCCACATTTGCTAAAGAAAATAAAGATAAACAAAGTGGACACTCAAATGTTTTGTCGTCAAACTCATACTTACAAACACTATGAACTCATGCTCATTTTTAATCACAATAAAATGTTTGTTAGTGGCAGAGTGCAAGTAGTTTGATTCATTTCATTAGGTATTTGCACTTGACTATAGCTTTATACTTATACTCATCACAATCCCAGAGGTAAATATTGCAGTATTTACTCTATTAAATATGTCTGACCACTTTAGTTACAGCCATTTGTCTGGAGTTCATGTAGTGTAGTACAGAGTAACATATACCTCCAATTAAAGAGGCTGTAATATTAACATTACATTTTTTCCAGTTCTTGTTGGTCAACTTCTCCATAACAAAAATATCTTGAACAGTTTCCCACCATTGATCTGGGTTTGGGATATTCACATTAAATCAAGTCCTAGTGTCAGCTTTCCTACTTGCTCCTAGTAAGACCTAAGTTAAATACAGACCTCCTTCCACCACAACATCACCAATATTCCCAGGATACATCACCCAGCAGCCCTAAACGGCTTTAAAATTTTATTAACATTTTCTCAGAATGGTCCTACTTTTGTACAGATCCAGAAAATATGTGAATGGTCAGCCTCTCCAGTACTGCACAGATTCCAAAACTGCAGTTGTGTACTGAGCTGCCAACTTTATTTTTTTGTTTTGTTGGGAGGGGTGTTACAAAGAAGCGGATTAAATTCTTCCAACAGAATTCCCTCCACTTAACAGAATTTATAGATGAGCAAAATCAAAGGAAGGTTAACATCTACTCAAAACATTTTTAATTCCAATAATCTACACTAAACTTATATTTTTGGGTAGGTAATTACCTCTATTTTCAGAAAAACCTATTCTGAAATGAGAAAAAAATTTGAGGAGTTTTATGAGTATGAATATTTGGAAAGTGAGAACGTTTTCTACTGTCATTCTGGGATCATTTTATAAACCCTCATAAATAAACTAAATTAATACCAAATACAATGATATTTGACGATTATATTATTGGTCGTATTCTAAACACACTGTTTAAAATTAATAAATGTATATATCTATCCAAAATATATTTGAAGATAATGTTAATATTAGTTGTATGTTGTAAATATTGTTTAAAAAAATCTATGATATTGATAATTAAAACGAAAAATGATTAATTTAATATTTACTTTTGCTCTCCATCTGTGACGCTGCCATTTTTCCAAAGCCCTTGCTATTTAGGTGTAATAAAATATTTTTTCCCTCTAACCAATTATTAGGTTGTAAAATTGAGGGTTTAAGGTAAACACTGAATACATTTTAGGATGGAAAATGTCGTAGGAACTTCACTTTTGAGAACTTTGCAATTCTCGCTAAAAAATACATGTTAATTTTTTTGTCCATCCATGACGCAGTAGTTTTTGATATTTTTCATTTCAAAATATTTGAAACTAAATGTTGCCCTTTGATTATGTTTAAGATGGCATTTAGATCTTTACAATTATGTGTAATATTCATCTTAAACTTGCCTGATTTAAAAGCTATGAATCAAAAAGTAGTGGGCTGTCTATCTGTGACAGCCTTGACCTCACCCAGATGTAGATTGCATCTCACACATTTGATCCCATTCTTCTTCTGTCATATGGATCTTCAGCTCTGCTTGCCTATTTTGATTTTATGTCTAATATTTATTCCCCTCTGCTTCCTCCAAGTGTGCCTAATGTTGTATTTTATCACAAAACCTTTATAATGTGGTTATTCTGAGACTGAGCTGGGTTTTGTCCTGACCTGTATGAGAGGTCCAGTCTGAGATCTGCCCAACACTGCCATCTGGCCGGCATAGATGCGGTTGGCCCCGTATTCACCTGCATGGTCCACACGCAGGATTCGGTCCATCATCTCCTTCTCCTCACTGTCACGCGGGGGCGGGACTATACTATAAGCGCGTGAGGTCAGCTGCAGAGGAACTGTTATAACACATGAACAAACGTGTTTATCACACATTTAATGCACTACAAAGCCATGCATAAAGCTTTTTGATTACTATTTTCATGTGATGAGGATATGTAATACAGGCTTTAAAAGTTAGTGTGTCTGTTCCGTACTGTCATTTACAGCCACCCATGCTGGGAAATGGTAAAAGACTAGAAATGTTACTTGAATATTATTTAGCGTTCAACATAAATGCTATGTATGACCATTGTGGTGTTTAGACATTAGCTAACCGAACACCAGCTGATATTTGTCCCTGAAAATAATAAACAGCAGCCCTTTTCTTACCTCTGCATCTCAAACAACGGCGAACCACATGCGATCGCTCAAATAGTGTTAAAGATGTGTGTGTGGCTCTCTGCATCGTTGTCGGTATACAGTACAACTTCCTGAGTTAGCAAAGAAACGTATAAAATGTTTGCAAAACTGTCATTGAGGGTGTTATGAGACGGACGTGGCGCATGAATATGACGTCAGCGCGTCAAACTGGTCATCCTCGTGCGTCCAAGAGTGCTTCGATTAAAACCTTAATATTACACCTTTTCTGTATAAAACTGTACCATGCCAACATGTTTTGTATATTTGAAATTAAATAAAAAAAATTAGCAAACAATAAAAAACATTAATGATCATAAATAATTGTAAGTAAAATTAGCAATTGTT
>JAPTYQ010000001.1:18807135-18818160 GCA_029814465.1 Ostorhinchus cyanosoma
TAAGGTTTCACACAAAAAGAAGTAAAATCATTATTCATCAGTGTAAACTTTATTTCAAGCCAATCTGTTTGGTTACAAATGAGCCGGATAGTTTATAGGAGAGCTAAATCTTAAGTGGTAACAAGAAAGAGTTTCCAAACGCAAAACACTATGGACACAAACGAAACATGTAAGTGTAAATTACTTTTACAGAGTCCCTTGAGTGTGTGAAGGGGAAAAATTTGGCACATCCTTCGTGCCATGCCACAGATTTGTAGCCCAATTATATGACATCCCTGCCACGCTGCTCATAGTAACAGGGAGGTTTTAGGAATATTTTAGCCTTTGTCCTGCTGGCTAGCAAGTCAGTGTGCAAAAAAAATGACAGAATATAGTATTGAGTGTGCACCATTTGTTGGCCAAACACTAAGGTGCAACGATGCACAACCCAGGATAGATTTATTGCGGTACAGGCAATGCAAACATTACAGTACCCTGTAAAAGTAGCTTGTGTTTGACCATCACTCATCAGGCTACAGAGTACATATGTATTGACATCATTAACTGTTTGATGTGGAATCACTGTACATAACGTTTGAGCAAACTTTGAAATGCAAGGGAAAACGTGACTGTTGAGAGTGGCTTTGTACACTTATAGCTCAAAATAACATTCTCATTTCAGAAGTATATGTTGCTCTTTTCATAGTTCTGCACGGTAGCTCACTCATAAATCTAATGTGGACACTCATTGTGCTTCCACTAGGCCTCACATGCTCACTACTGAAGCTTATCCAGTCATGTACTACCATGCAAATGAAATGGTCAGTGGTTCCTGTGTCTTTTCTAATGACACGCTTTGTTGTAAATCAAGTCTATATGGCTGTCTTCCAACATTTTGGTTCATTTGTAACAAACAGAAAACCGCTAAATACAAAGGTGATCATACACAATTGTAACCTATGGTGACTTAATTGCATGCAAAGTTTCGGTCCATATGCTGGCGACAGGTGTGCTTTTGGATTTGAAGGTTTAAGCACCATTGTTCTTGACTTAAGCTTGCATTTAAAATGCAATATTCTGCAGAGTGGAAGAAAAGATAAAATCGCATGCACCCATTCACCTCATTTATATTTGAACAGGAAGTAGTGGGTATAAATGCAAAAGTGGTAGGGAAATCATACCCAAAATCTATAGTATACACAAGGAGTTGCCCAGATTTGAAGTAAACATCTCATACAGCTCAAATATTTAGATCCACATCAGTGCAGGATGTACACAGGATGATGCATTGTGGGTGAGATCTTTAATCTTTCTTACTGTTGTTTGTCTTTTCTCCCATGAAACATCTTGATTCAAACCATAATGGCCTCCCTACCTGGATCAGGGTGGCATATAGGGTGGGTTTCAGAATTCTGTTTAGAGACAACAGGGGCTGGTGTGCAATCAAAGAAGTGTTTTCAGTCACTCATGTTGATAGAAATGGCTTTGAGGCATCGATCCCACTCATTTGAGGCTGAATTTAAATGATGCTTAAATGATGAGTAGGAGAAAACAGGGGTTCAGCTCACAACATGGGTGGCACAGCACGTTTCAAAATGCTATTTATCCTCAGCAGGAGTAATGTTAGATTTATGATACTGTACAAAGGTGCAGAGCTCAGACAGGAAGCATTGCAGTTCTCCATTGAACCGCTAAAGTTAACCCAGGGAACCGTATAGCTTTTCTCACAAAGCTTCCACTCTCTCTGCAGTTTTATACTAGTCCTGCATGGTCTCACTCTCCCCAAGTCAGACGGCTTTGCCCACCTGTGGTCTTTTCAGACTCTTGAGCAAATACGAGCACGTGTTCGGGTAAAAAATACACTGAGCCGTCTCTTTTATGGAGGGATAAGTTTCAAAAGAGTCATTTATTTTGAGGATATCATTTATCACCAAGGGGGGGAGGGTGGCAGACAACAAGCATCCATTAAATCATATTGAGCACATGGTGCATATTTTAAATCTACCTATTATCTATATCTATATTAAAGGATATAATTTTCTCTATGTTGACTGCAGCCACCCACCACCATCCATTTCCCACATGCAGGACGGGAACACTGTGCTCTTGTTACACTGACCAGCCTGTTTTGTTGCCCTTCAAGTCAAGTTAATGTATGGGAACAGGGTTGCCCAAGTCAGTCAGCCCACGACCGAATCATGGCCACTATTGATGAAAAGTACACACATGACACTGACTATAATCAGCAATACCATGACGTAAAAACTCATTTTCGTTCCCCAGCACTGCACACTTCCCATGTAATTATAAGGTAGGGTTTTGATTTGGGGCTTAGTGATGGACTTAGTTCCACCCACTGACTTATACAAACAGATGGTTGATGGTTTACAGCAATATGGCAAGTCAGGGTGGAAGGCTTGGAATAGTAGGACCCGACCTCAGATGCTGACCCAAGGTTAGCTTTAGATTTTACCTACTTAAATTATGGTATGGTGAGGGGATGATGCAGCCCCAGGCATCAGCTCAGAACAGAAAGTACCAGCAGTCGGGGACAAAACGTTCTTATGATGGGCTAATGTATGTGGCATGCAGAACTAGTGTGCAATAAAGCAGCAGCAAGTAATATATAGATTTTTAAACTATACACTACATGAAAGATGTTGCTAAAGCACAAAAAAAAACTGTCAACTACAAAACTTTATTTTAGCAGCTTTACGTTACTTATATTGGTTTTAAAGTGCACAGCTTGGTGTTTGGATGTAGCGCCACTCATCTACTAAAAGTGGCTGACAATGCATAACACATCTAAGAGAATAAATTAGTGACAAGCAAGTACTACCAGAACATGGCCTACAGCAACATTTAGCAACTAAAGGGTATATTTCTCACACTAGTTGATTGCGATCAATCCAAAGCATAAACAAAAGAGAAGAGACATGGAATATTATTTATCAATTTTACAAAAATAACTTCAAATGTGTGCGAACTTTGTATCTGCTAGCTGTGTGAATTAGCTTAAGTATTTACGACACTGACAGCAACATGACTATAATTGTTCTGAACTGTAGTCGTTGTAAAATACTACTCAGCTGCAGTAAATTTGTACTTCCATTCCTACTGCGCATTCTCATCCATTTGTGCTTCGAACTTGTTCACATCTCTATCTCCAATATCCCAAAGACGTTCAAGTCAGGTGGACTGGAGACTCTAAATTCCCCATAGGTATGAATGTAAGGGCCTGTCTATCTGTATTCATCTTTCAGTGGAAGGCAAACTGGTCCAAGTCCGGCAGAAAATATCACGTGTGTAGGGAAAAGGACTGAAAGAAAGTAATCACTGTATCTGGTTGCCAAAAACCCAGGATGGTGTGTTGAACCAGGACACATAAAGAAATTCCCCGTCTTGGCCACTATACAGAAAACTGTACACATTTACCCCATAGAACGTATCATGTTGTTGATGTGAAGAACTTATATAATTATCTGACCACTAGTTTATAACAGGACACTACTGCGGCCCAAAGTAACCAATGTGGTTCTCATTATGAAACCCAGATCGACTTTCTCCCCACTTGGTGATGAGCTGGCATGACAAAGTGACGTCTCACTTGGCCAGGCACCCAGTTAGCAGCCAATTATAATTGTTCAAAAGCAGATGCGTGATTCTTCTGAGGACAGACTGACAGACATATCCAAGCGCTGAATCAGACTTATTTTTGTCTAAACGTCACAATATGGATTTTTCTATGAGCGTGTGGAGGCTTGTGGTGAACCATACATGTGTCATTTTTTTATAGGCGAAAGACTCAGCCAGATCACATCTGTGTCTGCGGCAAGGGGAATCCCATGATCCAAAGTCTTCTTAAAAAACAACATTGGCTGCATTAGATCAAACTGAATTAGATTATACATTATTATGCACTTCTGACAACACTGGCAGTGACATCTGCAGCTAATAAAGGACAGATGGTTCTTCATTTTCATCAGCTGAATTAACATATATGAAATACTGAATGACTTTCTAAAAGTTTGCTCACGTTGGAAAAAATATCAACTTAAGTGTATATCTTTGCCCATTTTCTAATCAGATTTGGTGCAGCATTGCAGATTGATTTCTTTACTTCACGTTCTAACTCCTGAACAGAGTTTTGTCCTCAACTAAAACAGATGAGGTTTTGTAAGAGCTACACATGCATGTTCTTAAATTAATGATTCTGTCTTTCTGTGTTTCTTCAGATCCTGGCCTTATGCATTATCCAGTTGGAAAGAATAAGAGGCTGTCGTTCCTCTGTATTCCTCTTCCTGTTCTGGGTTTTGGCTGTGGTTTGTTCCCTGGTGCCTCTCCGAGCCAAGATCCAGCTGGCTATGGACGAGGTATGTAGCTAGCCTATTAATCAATGTAAAAAGGGGTATGAAACATACCAAACCCTCCCATTTAGCAGAAATCGTATCATAGTGTCTTATGTATTGATAAATGGCAATTTACACCTGGTGTCTGTAGCCAACCATGCTTTTTACACCAAAGTGTTGTAAATGCAAGTGTTCTATTATATTTACACTTGAATGCAAAGCCCTCTGGTCTTCAAGGCTTTCAAACAAGTGGTTAATGTCGTGAAAAAGTGTGCTTTATCTCATGGTCTTTTCCTAACCCTAACAAAGTAGTTTTGTGTCCTAAATCTAATCTATAATTCAATTATGGAGTTACAGCCCAAGAAGGATAGCTGCAGTAATGCTGTAGATCTGACTTTCCCAAACTGAGGGTCAGGACTTAAAATGGCTTGTGTATTTATTTTATCACCTACTATCAGTGAGTATTCTCAGAAAGCACCTAATAAATGTTGACCTCAAGCCTAGACGAATAATGAAATGAAAATGACATGAAAGCCAAAATTGATGTAAAAGACAGCATTCATCTTTTGGGTCTCAGGTTGAAAAAAAAATAAAAATAAAAATTTGGAGCCACTGCTAATTTGGGTTTTAATAAACAAAACTAAACATTATTTTGGAAAAAAAATCAGGAAAAGAACGCAAAAATGAATATGAAAATGTTGTATCAGATCCATTTATCCACATAGGGACACACATTACTTATTATACTGCACATTTTTGTGTGCATCTTCGGGGTGTGGCTGTTTTCACCCAAGTACCAAAAAACAAGCCAAATCTAGCAAATCTATAAACAGTAGAGTGGATAAGAATAAGTCACAGCAGGAGCAAAGTGTTTATCAGGTATGAACTCTGTGAACCTGAAGTGTCAAAACAGTGTGCAGGGATATCTAATCAGGTCTACTCTTGCGTAGCCTACCCATAGTCTAGACATAAGACTCCAGCAGCACAGCTTGAGATATACCCTGTGGCAGAAAAGAGTTTCTATTTCATCCCCCAATTTTAACCAAGGTAACCTTAACTTAACCAAGTGTTGGAGGATGACACTGCCAATTCTGGTCAAGCCTGTGTGTGTTTAAGTTTTCCTTTTCTTCCTGTGTCTCCGTCAGACACTGCAATCATTGTTGTATGGGCTCAGTTTCTATTTAAGTGCACACAGCCGTGGGGCAGTCGCATTTGCATTTCTATAAAAAACACACAAACACACACATCCATATTTCTGTTTTATCGTCTTCAGTGTGACATTCCCACACTGCTTGGGGGAGAGTAATGATGGCCCTGGGATAAATGCTGGTGAGACATGGCAGTCCAGGGTCAGACCAGAGGAACGTCAGCGCTGTGTTTATGGGCCTACACTGCTGTAAACACAGCCAGATGGAAATCTATGCATCCGCACATAATGCAAGGCCATTTAGAATTCAGACACACATGTTTGCATTTCATACAACCGCACACGTGCCCAAATGATACACACGTGACCACCCATAGATTTTGGGACATATCACAAATCGACATACGTTTACAATTTAGACATAAATATTCCTCTAACTTTTATTACAATTCAGTACTAAAAGAATATCTCAGCTATAAAGTTTACAGCACATTTATAAATCCAATGAGACATTTTAAAGGTCAGTATTCAAATGGCATGCTATCTTACTATATCAAAGATTTACATGATGAAGCCTGAGGAAAATTAATGGAAATAAGCAAGGAAATAAATAATAAAACAAAGGAAATCAATCGTATTATATACGGGTACCATCACTAATGTGAAACTTAGGTAAAGACTGGATTCAATAAAAGACTTTAAAGCCTCAATTTCTTCTCAAAACATATGTGATGTATAGCGAAGAGAAAAAAAATAAGATAAATCTACACCGTAATGTCGTAATAGCACATCTAGTTCTAAAGTTTCAAACATATTTCATCCCATTGTTGTCTTTACATATATCCCAGCTAGTATTAAGTTATTAAATGACTTTAAATTAAAAACACTTTGTCAAAATTTGGTATTGTGTTTTGAGTTTGCATTCATGTTACAGTAGAATTGAAACAAAATAGAGGAACTACAGTATACAGGAACTGCAACTAGACAGGTTTTTAACAAGGAACATACAAAAAAAATGTGACTGACCAAACTATGTATCTGTGAAATGAAATGTATGAGCCATAAAAAAACAACAGGTAATGAACCAATGTTAAAATAAAAAATAAATAAATGAATAAAAAACATAAGAAAAACAAAAGTGACTGTATTCATAAAGAAAGCGTCCAATTCACAGTGTAGCACTGAAGGCTTGAGTTGACAGAGTTCATGTTTGCAGACCCTTTTTAGTCACTTGACCCACATTTTTCCCACCCACTCTCAGACCATCCTGACCCTGTTTTTCAGTGTGTGGCCGGATCCATTTGGCCCCTTCATATCTCCTTTCTGGGCACAGCACCACACTTTCAGAGAAACTCATTTTTTACTGTTTACCATGGCTCTCACTTTGACGCATACCCATAGTGCTGCATAACAGACAGGCTGTGGCAGTGGCGTTGACCCAGTAGTAAACAATGCTTTAGCCAAACCCCACAATTTCTGTATGTCAAGAATAACATACGAGACCTAGATTTCACAAAAGTCTCTGAGTGGCTAATATTGCAGCTGCTGCCTTGATTGAAAGTAAGGGGTGCTGGTTTGCAAAACCACAATCTCCCTATTTACAGATACAGGCTCTTAGCGTGACTGAGAGGCAGCTTTAACTATCGCTTCATTTATATAAAGTACACCATTAAAGACATTTGGTTTTCACCCTGATTTAGCTTTAAGTTCCAGAATACACTTTATTGTGTCTGTGATCCTGGTGTATAAACCATATCCTCTGCTATACAGTGTGTAAGCATGGGAAAAGCTGTATAATGGATTTAGCGCAGCGACTGTTGTGAAACTGCACACAAAACCACAGTGAAGATAAATGCCCTTTCATACCACAGGAAGTTGTGTGATTTGTTAAGCCATGTTGACAGATAAAACAACCATAGCACATCTCGATCCTGCTGAACACCTTATACCATGATTTAAGAACAGTGTTATCATTTTGTAGAGTGTGCGTTGCCACACACTTACTTATTTGACCCATGTCTGCAAAAAGAAGTCAGACTGTGAAACATTTTTGGAATAATTGAAGTCAGATAAGCTCTTAAAACACTGACATTTTTTGTCCCCTTGCAATCTCCTCAGTGTGTTTTCTTCTTCCACAGGGCATTGCTTCTGATATTGTACGATACCTCGCCTTCTTCTCCTATTTCACAATCCAACTGGCCCAGCTCTTCCTGTGTTGTTTTGCTGACCAGTCTCCAGAGGGAAAAACCATTTTGGAAAAGGTAGGCAGAGGAGAATGTATCCCACTTCCGTCAAAACGTCCACTCCACTCCGCTACCCAGGAAAGAAAATGCCTGAGCAGCTTGTGGTTTTCAACTTTTGTTGTCAAGACACTTTCCCTTTTGGAGGAAATGATGTGATTCACCTCCTCCCTCCTTCCTCTTCCTTTCTCACTTCACTGCTTGGCCTTCCTATGAATAGGGTGTGAATGAGTGTGTATGTGTTTGTTCTCTCGCATACCTTCAGTGCAACTCACACACTTCAGCGTTGGATAACATCAGGTCCACTACTTTGAGTCTGTAACCACACATCACCAAAGCTATTACTCAGTACAGACCCACGTCTCATTACATCATTAAACACGAGCCTGACAAGCATTAAATACCAAGCAGATTCAGGAAGACTGTGACAGGTGAATGAAAATGAGCATCCAATCAATCAAACAGATGTGTGACGTAATATTTCCCCTAGTGACAAACAATCAAAATAGCCGGAAAAGTCCCGACACACACATGCACACACACTTTTGGACGGCGGTAAAGGAGGCTGAGGGTGCAGAAGCCACAGTCTGGCGTGGACACACCCATTGGTCTCTCTTTGGTGTGTCCTCCTCGTCTTCCTCCACCTCCTCCTTTTTACGCCCTACGTTCTGGTTAGAGTTACTCACAGGAAGGCAGGAAGTAAGGGATGAAGAGCTAAGAGTGCTGGTAATGAAGAGAGCAAACACCCGGGTGAGGGGGTGGCAAGGCGGAGAGATGCCATAAAGTATGCGTGTGAGAACAAACCTCTTTCTGTGTGTGTGTTTGTGTGTATCCACTGTTGGACAATTTGTGATGACACATTTCCGCTCTGTCTGCACTAGACCTCAAAACGTCATGTTCGCCATGCACTAACACTGAACTCTATTTATTCGGTTCTGTGGGAGTTCATGGCCTTTACTCCCTACAGCGGACCACCTGACTTTGGCAAGCTGTTTACACACATTGGCATTCTGACACACACCCTTCACAGGCGCACCATTTAGCCTCCAGCCTTAGTGTAGCTGTGTATTTTTCAAAAGAGAGATTTACTACAAAAACAACTGCATGTCTGGTCTTTAATCTGTTGCAGAATCCCTGTCCCGTAAAAGATGCCTCTTTCCTGTCGAAGATCCTCTTCTGGTGGTTCACTGGGTAAGATGGTTCTTCAAAACCCCTTATTTTTAGCTTCCGGCTGACTCACTACAGCAACAGTTTGTACTTGTTTACAATAATATGTGTGTTTTGTTGAGAATCATGCAATTAAATCACCTCTGCCTACCATCTTTAGGCTTGTTGTGAAAGGATATCGAACTCCACTGGCAGCAGAAGACCTTTGGACTTTACGACAGGAAGATACTTCACGCAAAATCATCTCAGAGCTGCAGGAAGATTGGACAGCAGAATGTACAAAACTTCAGAGGTAATGTCTCTTGATGCGTGATGTCTAACAGCTGAAAAAACAAACTAAACTGGTGACTTGTAATTGCTCTCATATGAAGTTTTGGGCTTAAAGAATACATCAGAGGAAAAATTGTAGATTTGCTGTGTGCTCCAAAACTACATTTCCCCTCTGAATGTCATTTTTGCCGGACACCCCCTGCTTCACAACATCCCCACATTTTCAGACTAACCAGTTAGCCATGTATTTTTGTAGTTTCTAAGGTCAAGTCAAGAGAACCCCAAGTCGTTGTTACATTCCTTGATTTTACAAAGCTTCTTCTAGGAGGTCCCTAGGTAGAGTGTGCATCATGTACCACAACACATGCTTTTTCTGATATATCAAATATATCTATCAAACAAATAATAAAAATACCAGAAACATCTCTAAGCAGACCACCCTCCAGGGTCACAAACTGTGTACTATGCCTCATAATGAGCTGGCTTTTGGCAAAGTACATAGAGTGCTTATGTAATAGGACATGTGGCTGCTTTTCAATGTGTGGTCAGCAGTAGTTATAAGATGCTGGACTCTATAGCAGAAGACTAATATTCCTAGCACGTCATAGGCTAACATGCAAATTCTGTCTTCGTGTTACCTCTGGCCCATATGGCTTTTTATTCTGACTCAAGCCTCTGTTTCACTGTGCTACAGTCACCATGATAGAATAACAATCACAAAATCAATTCCATCGTATTACAAAGTGGTCACTCTTTCAGCACAGTCTTAAATATAATGGCAAAAGCAGAGCATAGCACAGAGGATTAGCTATGATTGCAATAACTTGAAGTTTGGGACATGTCATCACCAGAGTCATTGTGTGCTTGAAATAGGTCTGAAAGAGTCTCTTGAGGACATAACCAGTAGTATCATAATGTCAACAAAAGGGCCCTGTGTCATTTTCAAGGCTTGTTAACTTGATCGCTGCTTTGAAGATCTGTCGTTAAGTCACATAACTGTGTCAGGGAATAATAATTTTTACGACTAGTAGCCATTTCTATCGGTAGTAGCTCAAACAACAAAAGCTTTTTTTCTTTTTTTTATTTTACATGTCTGCTTTACATTAGAGACTTGAAAGGCACCAGCACCATGTTGGGGCATCTCTGACACAGATGTGTCTGTAACTGTTCTATTTCTCCCTCTGGCAGGCAGGAGAAGGCCTTGGCGTCGGGTGTGGCGCTGGGGAGCAGACTGCCAGACCAAGCTCAGCTCCTCAGGAAGCTGCAGAAGGAGCAGAGCTCTGGCTTCTTCCTCCTCAGAACACTGGCACGCAAGTTTGGCCCATATTTCCTCACTGGCACCCTGTGTATCATATTCCACGATGCCTTTATGTTCGCCATCCCCCAGGTTCTGAGGTAAGACTTAAAGAGAGGGTCCACGTTAAACCCCAAATCTTCTCTAATCATGAGTGAAACCAAGCAATAAATAGCTGTGGTGTGATTGATATTTTTATATACTGTTATATATTTTATATTTGGAAAGAGATGTCGTTGTTTAGTTGTTCAAATATAGCTTTTTCAATGCTCGGAGTCCCACAAACCAAAAGGCACCGAGCGCACTGTATTAAGGGAGGCTGCAGCCAATACTTCCAAACCTCAGCTAAGACTGGAATTACCTGGATGGATAGCAATCCAGGCCAAAGTAAAAATACATGCAATGGTTTTTTTCTTAAGTGAATTGTCCAAATTCAATTTGGAGATTTAGGTGAAATGCAACAATATATTGAAAACGTTTTTGAGAAAAGCAAAAACATCACCAAATATAGATAGATAGATAGATAGATAGATAGATAGATAGATAGATAGATAGATAGATAGATAGATAGATAGATAG
>JAPTYQ010000001.1:18818278-18839385 GCA_029814465.1 Ostorhinchus cyanosoma
TAGATAGATAGATAGATAGATAGATAGATAGATAGATAGATAGATAGATAGGGGTTAGTCAATTATTTGTGACATCAATAGCTGCACAACTACAGAGGCTGGCAGCAGTGCAAACAGGTCACAGCCACATCATTCCACTTCCCAGACTGGAATGTTGTTGTTGATGCACAACACAGCATTAGTGGAAGTGTTAATTACGGTCATGGAGTTGTGAGCAAGAAAAAGCAGACGAGACCACAGGTTTCTTTCTCTGCTTGACTGTGGAGGATGGAGGAGGAAGCCCTGCATAAGTGACAAGCAACGAGGCGGTGGGGGGGGCGGGGGGTGTTGGGGTAGGCTCTAAATGGCAGAAATGCAGCCGGACCACAATAAGGGAGCTGCTGGCCAAGTGTGAGGGCAGCCTGGCCACAAGCTGAGCACTGTTGTGCAACTCCAGCTACTGTGTATGGATCAGTCAGCCAGCAGCCATGCTCAAGGCCACTGTTTTAAGGCACACAATGAAAGTCAAATATTACCAGACTGAATAAAACAAAGTCTGTTGACAGATTAAAAGCGTGTTTGGCTGCTTTAATTGGTATGATTCTCTACTTTCTAGGGAAAGTGAATTAGATCCAGTGCAGTTTGATGAGCCTTAAATGGGATTTTACAAACTACCATCCGATTAAGAGTTCATTCTCTTCCTCCACAGCCTTCTTCTGAGTTTCATGAAAGATGAAGATGCTCCACTGTGGAAGGGCTACTTCTATGCCACTCTCATGTTCCTGCTTTCGTGCCTCCAGTCCCTCTTCAACCATCAGTACATGTACACTTGCTTCACAGTAGGAATGAGAGTGAAGACAGCTGTTATGGGCTTGGTTTACAGGAAGGTGGGTAAATCTCTATCCGTGGACATAAATGCTAACCTCCGGTGACAGCATAAATTATAAACAACAGCAAAAACAAAAATCTTCTTTTCTTCCAGACAGGGAAAAACAGTACACAGCATGTGATTAGCAGTTTTTACCTAAGATGAATGATCGTCTGAAATGTTTTCGAGGGTTTAAAATCATAATGTATATACAAAGTGCACTGAGACTAAAATGTCTTTGTCTGTTTTGTCGTCAATCCAGTCTTTGGTGATAAACAGCTCTGCCAGAAGGACTTGCACCGTGGGCGAAATTGTCAATCTGGTTTCTGCAGACACCCAGAAACTCATGGACTTTGTGGTGTACTTCAATGCGGTGTGGTTGGCTCCCATTGAAATTGCTCTTTGTCTCTTCTTCCTTTGGCAGGTAAGATGAAATATAGTGTTTGGACCATACCAGTAGGTCACGTCAGGTGCAATTTTAACTGGAAAGCATTTTTTTTTAAACATTTCTTTTTTTTTTTTCATTTAGCATCTTGGCCCATCTGCTTTGGCAGGAATAACCACTGTCATCCTCATCTTTCCTCTGAACGGGTTCATTGCAAAGAAAAGAAGCAAACTACAGGTAAAAGCACTTACAAGAATCTTTTATACTTTCATTCCCAGCAGCCCTGACATCTGGCTTGTTAGGTCAGGGATGCCACAGCTGGTTTAGATAGTGGCTGAAGAGCCGTGTGGGTGTTTGGCCTGGATGGTACATTCTCTCTTGTCCTTTTGATGTCTGCCCTATATAATGTATTTGAAAAACAATGACAGGAAAGGGTGGGCAGGAGGAAGGCATAATATTTCATGTCTTTGGAAAAACAACAAACGCTTCTGTAAATTTAGATGCCAATTTAATCGAACTTTGTCTTGAATGCAGTGACCACATTCCTGGCTCTTTGTTGTTTCCTTGTTGTAAAAATCACTAAAATGTAACAAGCAATAAATTCTTACTGAATTAAACAAGTTGGTGTTCTGTGATGTTAAGGAAAACTACAGCTGTAACATAAACAGACAAACCCATGTTCAGAAATTCATGTATTTGCTTTGGTCTAGTAATTGTCTTTGCTGGCTGACCTAGTTTCAACATAGAACAGTTTATTCTTTAATAATAAAACATAAGAGTGTCTGTGTCTGGTCAACAGGAGGTCCAAATGAAGTTTATGGATGGCCGCATCAGACTGATGAATGAGATCTTAAATGGAATAAAGATCTTGAAGTTTTATGCCTGGGAGAAGGCCTTCCTCGAGCAGGTTTTAGGCTACAGAGAGAAGGAGCTCAAGGCTTTGAAGAAGTCTCAGATCCTTTATTCAATCTCTATCGCATCCTTCAACTCCTCGTCCTTCCTGGTGAGTTGACAACACAGAATCTGATTCATAAAGAGTCCTCAAGAAATAAACTTTGATTTCTGTTTCTGTAAATTAGTGAGTCTTATTTTTACATGCATGTATGAAACTATGTATTTGTGACCTATTTTTAAAGATTGCATTGTCCATATGAAAGACTAGGCTTGGGAATAAGTGCCACATCAGAAAGTGTTGAGTGGCTAGTACATTGTTAGTTTTGGCGTTGTCATGACATTTGTTGACAAATAAGAAAAATATAGTATAACACAAGCTTGAACCTTCAAATTGTGTCTCTAAAGATAATCCTTCACATATGTTTCTGTCAGTGAAGGTAACATTTAGCATCTGTCTTTCTCAAGATTGCCTTTGCCATGTTTGGAGTGTACGTCATGCTCGATGACAGGAATGTCCTGGATGCACAAAAAGTGTTTGTTTCGATGGCGCTGATCAACATCCTGAAGACCCCGCTCAGTCAGCTTCCATTTGCTATAAGCACAACGATGCAAGTAGGTCACTTTTGCCTTTAAGACATGATGACTACTCTGTGTTTTTCCCAATGTATGGCCTAACCATGAGATTTTCTGTGGTACCATATTACACATATAGGTCAGAGAATTAACCACTGACTCTGTTTCAGGCTATGGTTTCACTGAGACGCCTGGGAAAGTACCTGTGTGCAGAGGAACTTAAAGTGGACAATGTCTCAAAGGCTCCATTGAGTTCTGGTAGGAGCTCCACCCATGTATAAACTATTACACTGAATGAATAAAGTACTATTCCGAGCTGTTTAATTTCTACAATTTCCATAATTTCCTTCTCATACTTTATAAAATCATAGCCTGTCATAATCAATATGAGCAGTCCACACAATTTTGTTGTTTATATCTGTGGAGCACCACAGCCTTGTATAGATTATGTGTGCTGTCACTTCCTGGGTCCCAGGCGGACTAGTAGACAGGGTAATTATAGGATGTCCCCATTTAGCGGTTGAATGTAAATCACAGCATGAATTCAGACATATGAATCATAGAGAAATAAAACAAAAAACCTGCACTCTTCTGTCTGTAATCTGTCAACACTTCCTAAGAAGGCTTGTGAAAAAGCAACAGCTCTGTAATTTGTATGATTAAGCAAATTCACTTGTAATTATGCCTAGACTGAGGAACTTCAAGGGGGAATTTATTTGGGAAGGGTTTGTTTGTCATTTAGGTTGAAGAACACATCTACGGTGGAGTGTTAAGCTCTGTCTGTTATCCTTTCTTAGATGGGGAAGATGTGGCAATAGAGAATGGCACATTCAGCTGGTCTGCAGAGAGCCCTCCATGTCTTAAAAGGTATAGATCATAAGAAAACAATGTTCAAAAATCCAGAGGCTACAATGAAATCATGTGAGACTTACAGGATAGTTCATTTCTTTGTGGATAGGATCAACATCCATGTGCCACGGGGCTCCCTCGTCGCTGTGGTTGGGCATGTGGGCAGTGGAAAGTCGTCTCTGTTGTCTGCCATGCTCGGGGAAACAGAGAAAAGAAGTGGCAGTGTCACTGTAAAGGTATGTGAGTATGTTCCATGTGCAAGATCTATTTATAGTTGTGGGTTTAATTAAATAAATATTGACCGCCCTTTGTCATCTGTCCTCACAGGGCTCTGTAGCATATGTACCACAGCAGGCTTGGATCCAGAATGCCACCGTCCAAGACAACATCGTATTTGGCCGTGAAAAGCTGAAAACGTGGTACCACCGTGTGCTGGAGGCCTGTGCTCTGCTGCCTGACCTGGACATTCTACCTGCTGGAGATTCTACAGAAATTGGAGAGAAGGTATTTAAACCCTGAATAAAACTTTTGTGCTTTGCAGGGCAGTGTCCTCAATTCACTGACTTATGTCTCTAACATTTAATGATTCTGTTTTTGAAGGGACTGAACCTCTCAGGTGGACAAAAACAGAGAGTGAGCCTGGCAAGAGCCGTTTACAGAAAGGCTGATGTGTATCTGCTGGACGATCCTCTGTCTGCTGTTGATGCACATGTGGGTCAACACATCTTTGACAAAGTCATTGGACCAAAAGGAGTCCTTAGAGACAAGGTAATACATTGCCTAGTGATTCCAGCTTATTAAAGTCAACAGCAAGCAGTCAAAACATGGTTTTACAACCTAAACCACTCAAAACCATGTGATTTATACTATTGTTGTCAAAATATGGAAACCGCTGCTTTGCTGACATTTTTATTTTGAAGAAGGCCTCCATTTAGTACTGGATTGTGCTTACACCCTATTTTCTGTCTTGTGTGGCTTGCTGAACAGACCCGAATCCTGGTGACCCATGGGATGAGCTTCCTGCCGCAAGCTGACCTAATTCTTGTCCTGGTAGATGGAGAAATCACTGAGAGTGGCTCTTACCAGGAGCTCCTTAGCCGCCATGGAGCTTTTGCGGACTTTATCCATACCTTCGCCAACACAGAGCGAAAAGAAAGCGTCATACAGAGAGGTAATGGGTCATTTCTGCAGAAAGTGAAAGGCAATGCTTATTATTTGTACATAAATAATCAATCATCAATCTGATTTTTGTGCAGCTGGCTCCAGGAGGTCCAACGCCCGCCTCAGCATGGTGGATTTTATGCCATTCTCCAGAGATCTGTCACAGGAGCAGCTTATAGGGTAATTCCACAAACTTGTAAACTGCAAAGCCATACTGATGTGTGGCCTTTTTTTTAAAAAAAAAAATACAAATCTGACCTCTGACTTCTTTCTGTTTTCCAGGGGCGACACCACTAATACTAACCTGCAGAATATGGAGCCTGTAACAGAAACAGACCAGGAACAGGTACCAGAGGATCTTGGCAAACTAACTCAAATTGATAAAGCCTTCACAGGAAGGGTGAGTCAAAAATGAATTTTCTGATTCAACTTCTAAATAGTTTCAGTACTAACACTAGTTTCAGGGAACACAGATGAGAGCTCTGTTTTTTTTTCTTCAGGTGAAGTTGGAGATGTACAAGAAGTATTTCAAGACCATTGGACTGGCTCTCATCATTCCCATAGTCTTCCTTTATGGCTTTCAGCAGGGAGCTTCACTGGGTTACAACTACTGGCTTAGCATCTGGGCTGATGACCCTGTTGTCAATGGTACCCAGACTGATACAGACCTGAAACTGACTGTTTTTGGAGCGCTGGGATTTGTACAAGGTGAGCCATCATTACTGTTGGAAAGTAGATCTTTTGGAGCAAATACACTTGACTTACAGTCCATTATAGTGTCTCTGGTCCACTGTTAAAGACCATTTTGTAATTCATGCTGAAAATAAACTGATTCACCTTTGACAGTTTTTAAACTTTTGCAAATCAAACCAAAGTGCTGACAACTTCATATCTCATAGAGGCCTTGTTCAACTTTTAATCTGATGAATATTTTTTGCTAAAACATGTTTGGAATATCTTCAACATTGTTGCTTTTCTGTCCAGGCATCGCCATCTTTGGTACAACAGTGGCCATCTCAATCTGCGGCATCATAGCCTCTCGCCACCTGCACATGGACCTCCTGATCAACGTACTGCGCTCTCCCATGTCTTTCTTTGAAAGCACACCTAGCGGCAACCTTCTCAATCGTTTTGCCAAAGAGATCGACGCCATTGACTGCATGGTTCCTGATGGCCTGAAGATGATGCTGAGCTACGTCTTTAAACTAATGGAGGTCTGCATAATTGTCCTGATGGCAACACCCTTCGCTGCAGTGATAATCCTGCCACTGGCTTTCCTCTACGCCTTTGTCCAGGTTTGTATTTTTTTGCTAGAGCACGTATATTCACCAGTGAAAGCGGTCATCTTTTTTCTGTAAGGGTATTGTGTCGAAGGTGGCACGAGGATAGTCAGGTTCCTCTACTGGATGTTTTTGGAATTAAAACCATCTGACTCCAAAACCAGCCCTGCTGATTTTGCCATTCACATGTGTTTTGTTCCCCTACCTGCTGACATAGATGTTACACACATTCCCTGTGAATTATGGGAAAACCATGAGCACTCCTTCTCGGTTTCACTCATTAAAGCTGGTGTTTTACTTTTCCACTGTGGGCTACAGAGCTTCTACGTTGCCACATCCTGTCAGCTGCGGAGGTTGGAAGCTGTGAGCCGATCGCCCATCTACACTCACTTCAATGAGACGGTGCAGGGTGCCAGCGTTATTCGGGCCTTTGGAGAGCAGTCCAGGTTTATTACGCAGGCCAACGAGAGAGTTGACTTCAATCAGACCTCCTACTTTCCCCGATTTGTGGCCACCCGGTGAGATAATATGTAGTGATTATAATGTTCCTAAGCTGCACTCACTTGCTCACTTGACAGCTCACGATGCATAGACAGTTACCAGTAATTGGTTTATGTTGCAATTTTTAGGATAATTCTATCTGGCCTCAGTAATTGGAATGTCAAAATTAAGGGTGTATGGTGTTTTCTTTCCCAAAACTAAATCAATGTCGCATCCACAGGTGGCTGGCAGTCAATCTGGAGTTTGTTGGTAATGGTGTGGTCCTAGCTGCTGCCATTCTCTCTGTAATGGGGAAAAACACCCTGAGCCCAGGCATTGTGGGATTGGCGGTGTCACACTCCCTGCAGGTAAGACGCCATACACACTCTATCAAACTGTATCAAAGGTCCAGTGTGTAAGATTTAGGAGAATTTAGTAGGATCTAGCCACAGAAATGGAATGTAATGTTCAGAATTATGTTTTCATTACTGTATAATCACACAAAAATAAGAGCAATGTTTTTGTTACCTTTCAATGAGCCATTTATATCTGCAGAGGGAGCAGGTCACAGGCTCCTATTCTACTTTTTTCTCCATTTTTAATAGTAGGTGTAATCTAATTCATACCCTGAAAACTAAAAAGCTAAAAACAAATAAAACAAACACTGGCTCTAACAAGGGACTTGCACATTTTTGGCAACCACGGTAGAAGAGGGGCTATTGGTTGGTTAACCATTGGATGTCACCAAATGTTACACGTTGAACAATTAAGATTAAACATAATCATGCACCATGTAGTATTTCAGGACTAAAATATAAGATAACATATGGCATTTGCTTAGTGTGATTCAATAGTCAAATGGGTATAGTTCATGACATTTGGGCACAAATGCCCTGAGCCAAACTACTCACTTATGTGTCTTTTTTTCATTCACTGCACAAAAACTCAATACATACATACAGCATCAGCACAGTAAACAAATTAAATGAAAATTAACCTACTGGCATTTGGGTTTTTCAGGTGACTGGAATCCTGAGTTGGATTGTGAGATCTTGGACTGATGTAGAAAACAACATTGTTTCTGTTGAAAGAGTCAACGAGTATGCTGATACTGCCAAAGAGGTCAGTGTTCCCTTCACACACAAGCTCACTTCATAGAATTAAAAAAAACAAGGTTTACTCAATTCCAGCTGTGATCACATTAGTGACAAATTGCTGCCAAAATAAACACTGTTCAACAGGAGAGCTTTTTTTTTTTTTTGTTCCCTGCTCACCATTTGTTGTTGTCCCGCTCAGGCCAGTTGGAGTGTAGAGGGCAGCGCTTTGCCTTTGGCCTGGCCCCAACAAGGCACTATTGAGTTCCAAGACTACGGGCTGCAGTACCGTAAAGGCCTGGAGTTGGCTCTGAAGGGCATTACCTTGCAGATTCATGAGAGAGAAAAAGTGAGTCATATTATGTTGCAAAATGTGTCAGTAACGTTAGCAAAACTCAATCTTTGCTCACTTGAATTGCTGTAATTTCCTCAAAACGTTGTCATACAAAGTCTCTGACCATAAATAAATCTTCCCTAGGTTGGAATTGTGGGCAGGACGGGAGCTGGAAAGTCCTCACTTGCCCTGGGAATCTTCAGGATCTTAGAGGCAGCAAAAGGAAAGATCTTTATAGATGGAGTCAACATCGCTGACATCGGACTCCATGACCTCCGTTCACGCATTACTATCATTCCTCAGGTACTGCAGAAGTAATAACAGAAACAGAGCCTGGCCTGTCTCATATAAACTGTTTATAATATAGCCAGTATCCAGTGTTAAGTAAGAGTCTCTGAACTGTAATAATCCTGCACCAAATCTGGACAGTTCTGTTGTTATTAAAGTGCCTTGTCCTCTCTCCCAGGACCCTGTGCTGTTTTCAGGCTCCCTCCGGATGAACCTCGACCCCTTTGATACCTACACCGACGAGGAGGTGTGGAGTTCACTTGAGCTGGCGCACCTCAAGAATTTTGTCTCCAATCTACCCAACAAACTCAACTATGAATGCTCAGAGGGAGGAGAAAACCTCAGGTATAGACAAAAACATGACATGACACGTGGCAATAGAGATAAAATAAACCATCACCCATTGTTTAGCCATTCTTAGTCAGCCACACAAACTGAAGGTTACATACAGAACAAGTCTAAAATATGATTTGGCTCTTCTTTTGTCTGTGTAGTCTGGGTCAGCGCCAGCTAGTCTGCCTGGCTAGGGCTTTGCTGAGGAAAACCAAGATCCTGGTTTTGGACGAAGCAACGGCTGCTGTCGACCTGGAGACTGACACACTCATCCAGTCAACAATCCGCACACAATTTGAGGACTGCACTGTCCTCACCATCGCTCATCGTCTTAATACTATAATGGACTACACTAGGTATGTTCTGTTGCAAGCATTGACAGAAAATCCCCTTTGTGATCGTTTTTATAGCCTGGCCTTAGTGATTTATGGGGTAAAAAAGGTCAAATATTTGTTTCGTAGAGTCCACGTAGATCCCTCTTTCAAGACATTACTCTGGACTGCAATATGTGGCGCATATTTGTTTTTATTTTTAGACAATTTATTGCTAAAGAGATTCATTGAAAAACAAATCTCATATAATTAAAAAAAACATTTTAAATGAAAAGCTGTTGGCCTGTCTATCCTAGATCTTGCCACAGATACAAACTTAAATTTATTTAAGATTTGTGTATTTTTGTGCATATTACATGTCTATCCATTTGGATTACACAATTTCAACATAAAGACGTAAATAAATATAATGTCTGTATGTTTGTCAGTTAAAAATAAACCAAATAAAAATACATATTACATATATCACATTATGTTGTGTGTGTTCATGTTCACACTGTGTAATTCAAAAGATGGAAATATGCATATAATTTAAATAGATAAACCTTCTTTGCGTGTATGTGATGTGTCTTATGACCTGGATCTAAAACTGTATTTGTTCTCTTCCTCTGCTTCACAGAGTGATTGTTATGGACCGAGGCCACATCTCTGAAATGGACTCTCCAGCCAACCTGATCGCACAGCGAGGACAGTTCTACCGAATGTGTCGGGAAGCTGGGCTCGCCTAGATCTTTTTGCAGAGCTTTAAACCATGAAGCTGGTGACCTGGACAACACTTACTGGACTGTATATGTGTGGCTGTCCAACACACGTTAAATCGACCATTTCAAGCTTTGTGGCAGCTCAGAATGTCTCTTCATGAGGGCATTGCTGATGAATCTCAAGAAAAACTGCTGACACTGTCCCATTTGGTTGCTTATGACACACACAGACATGCTGTCCTATTTCAGGAAAAGACTATTTTCATCTCAGCTGATGAACACTTACAAGAAATTTACAGCAGACTGTTGAGATACTGCAAGCTTTAAATATTGTATATAGAGTAGTGGAGTCTGTTTATTCCATGAAAAGGTTAAGCCAAAGGCTGGAATGAAAGTACACCACAAATGTCAATGATTTTCATTCTCTTTTTGAATGGCAATTATACTATTTTTGTAGTTTTTGTAAGTGTTATAAAGCACATGACATATTTTTTGATGTTGTCTCAGGCTTTAATGTTGATGTTTACTCACTTTTTTAAGCCTTGTATACCAAAAAAAGCAATATTTTAAATTGTTTTGAATCTATTTTGTTTTCTTGTCCCAGAAAGTGGGACAGGAAAGTGACAGACTGACACACTAACCTTGAAAAGGGTCACCCTGGCAAACGCAGGGGAAGTGAGGTTTTCGCAGCCTTCAAAATCTGAGCTTGAATAAGCCAATTTGGAGTTTTATATGTCAGGGAAAAAACAATGAAGTGAGCCAAGGCATTAGAAACCGTCCAACTATGTTGTGGCTGATGTTTATTTCTGTCAAAGTAAACACATAAAGAAGTCAATAGAGACCTTGCTGGTCAGATTTAACCTGATGCCGGTAGTGAAAACCACCATGAATGAAGAGAATTCTTCTTCAAAACAATGGTGATAAATCTCTGTGTGATTGTCTCTCTGCCATCACCACACGACTCAGGCCATACATACACACAGAGAAAAAAAATCTGGTGGTGACATGACAAAGTAAATAGTCCGTGTCGACCTTTGGTCTTTAACCCTATGAACTTTTAAAAAGAGGCATTCACTGTTTTTGTCTTACTGGTTTAGACAATATATTTAGAGAAACCCTAAAGTTTATTTATGTCAATCAAAAAATGTATTAAGTGTCCTTAAAATCCTGAGGATTGTATTATATTTATACTTTTTATAACAAGCTTGTTCATTTTTCACTGACCATTTACTGTTTATGTACTGTCATGTTTCATAAATGCTGGACAATAAAGTTTATTTGAATCTATTGTCATGTTCATGTGGTAAAATGGATATAAATAAATATTTGACATATACGTGTTAATAATAAAAACACACAGATTGGGGCTGCAGTGATGCTTAAATAGTAGCCTAACATATAATAAAGAAATGGACAGAATATAGACTGTTTGAATAAGTGGAAAACAATAAGAACAAAGAAAGTTTAGGATGTTAGATGTGTTAGACCCTCTTAGTTGTAGTTGTGTATCTCACCCACTAGATGGAAGTAATGAACACTGGTTGAATGATGAGCGATAAGTCTTCTGTTTACAGGTGTTACAATGGCGACAGTCACTGAGTTGAAATGCGGTAAGGGTTAACTATTTATGCTGATTTTAGGACACATTTAGTACCTTCACGTAAAGTAGACTAGATTACATACGAACTGTTTTACAAAACGGTGTATAGTATACTTACGTAGCGTTAAACAGAACGACACGATTCCCTCTTGTGAATCTCCCTTCAAAAAACTGACAATTTACATATTTTAGTCGATCTAATTTTCAACAAATGTATTCCTCGTCGTATCCGCGGGCTTATCCGCTTGCTTAAAATCTCTTGCTCAGTTCGGCACAAATAAAAACAACTTAACTGTTTTATAGTTGTATTTTTCTGTTAATTTTTCACTGCTCGCAAAGGTTAGCTGCACTATTTCACTCAGCAGTATTAGCTAGCTAGCGAGTTTCGTTCCGCTTCCCAGCTAATGTGTAGCTAATGTTTATCATTTTAAAAGTGATTGGTTCAGATTGACGACAGTCACATATATGCCGATACGTAACATAGCCCACACATATTTCTATAAAGTAATGAATTAAGTCTGAGGCTTTCGATACATTTGTTTTGAAATAAACAGTTAAAAAAATCCACATTATTTAATGGACTACTTCTTGTCTTGGATTAGCTTCAACGCTAACACATTAACTGTAACTACAAGGTGCTTGAGTATTAACTGTACTCATACTTGTATTTGTGGAAATGTGACAATCTTAGCAGTCAGAGAGACACTGGAGTCCCGCGGTGTACTGGGCCAGCTGAAGGCTCGTATCCGGGCAGAGGTGTTCAGTGCCTTGGATGATGAGCACCGGCCTCGTCCGCCGCTGTCTCACGAAAACCTGCTCATCAACGAGCTCATACGGGAGTATCTGGAGTTCAACAAGTACAGGCACACTGCGTCCGTACTGACAGCAGGTAGGTGCATTCAGGCAGAGTGTCTTCACAAACTGGTAGGCTAGTGTTAGAGCTTATTTTTTTCAGTGTTTTTACAGAGTGCCAGTCGTGCATGCATAGGCCTCGATACCCATCCAGCCCTGACCACCTGCTGCATTTACAGACAATGTTTCTTGGTTTGAGTCATTTGAACCCCTGTAATTATGGTTGAACAATGACATCCCTGAAGCTAAAATAATTTCATGTTTATACTTGGGCTGTAATATTGACACATGATGGGTTAAGAATCCTCTTGTTTTGTGCCTGTGTGGTTTCAAACTTCACTGAACTGTGTTAAATGTTTATAGTCACTGCTTAAAAACAAGGCATATGTTTTGAAGAGGAGAAAAGGGAATGCAGAAATGTTACACTTGATAGAAAATGAGCCCCTAACACTGTCCACACTGAGGTTACTGATTGCATATTTTGTGCCCTTGCTTTTAGCTTTAGTTCCAATTTCAGCTGTTATTATGGAAATCTAACCAGTCACTTGTCATACTGTGAAGTGCACTACTTCTGAAATCAATGCTGTTTGTTTTTTCAGAGTCAGGCCAACCTGAAGTTCCCTTAGACAGACAGTTTCTGGCAAATGAGCTGAAAGTTGCAGAAGATGCAAGTTCCAAGTCTGTGTAAGTGTGTAAGCCAGTAGTTTGGAAACAGCAGTACAGTCTGCTGTCCAAATTCAGTGATCCAGGACGTTTTCAGCTATTTACTGATTTGGATTTCATAAGCTCTATAAATTTACACCATTTTTATTGTTTTGCATTGAATGAAACGACTGTTTTTTGTCTTTCCAGTTACCTCTACTTAAAAAAAAAAGAAAGAAAAAAAAACGTGACTATTAGTTATAAGGGTGCATGTTTACATTTTTCTACTCTTGGTCACCTCAACATGCACTGCTTACCAGATGTGGCAAGAATTATAGTCTAGTTCATCTATTTTTCTTTTTTCTTCAATGTACCATAAAACACATTGAAATAATTACTAGTGAGTCATTGTGTCGAGTGTTACCACAATGACCTGTGTTTACTCCTTGATTCTCTTTAGTCAACCCTTTTGCTTTCCCATTTCCTCACTTAAAAAAGCCGTAATTACAAGTTTTCTGCTCTTTTTCAGGCCTCTTCTCTATGGCTTGGTGTCTCACTTTGTGAACAGTGGTGATAATGCCACGAAGGTGTTTCTGCATGGTGCCTCTCTACCATCTGGTCCTGCTGCTGGTAGTGCAGTGCCTGGACCTGAAGCCTAAAACTTCACAATGGCTACTTGTATGACATGGACCAAAAACATGCTGCGACACACAAATTGTTAATGTAAAATTGACAAAGTTTGTTGTCTTTTAGCTAAAGAGACTCTGATTCAGCTAATTGAAGATGTGTAGAGAATGTGTTTATACTTTGATTGTATGAAATTTTGCAGCTCCTTGTTTTAGTTCAGTGACAGAAGCTTCTATCCATCACTGTGTTTTCAGTTGACAGGTATTGCTGCTATGAATATGTGATTTCAAGGCCTTATTATTGTTTTCTAGTGTAATTTGCCAAATATTCAATGTCGGGCTTTAATATTTAATAGACTTTTGCAATACACAACTAATAGAATGATTGTGTTTGCAGTAATCTTCTGTGTCCTGATAAAAGCACTCCAACTTCAGATTATTTTTGTAGATGCATTTCTATTTTGATTAACATACACACTATGTTTTTATGTTTTGTTTTTTTAAATAAATGTTTTTCTATTTATTCCCTATTTTGAATCTGGACTGTTGTTCTCATTGGGAACCACATGGTGGCAGCATCAGCAAAGACAATGACTGAGATTGCTGTTGCCATACTGATAAAATTGTGAAACTTGTTTTTAGAGTAGACTATGTGTGACACTGTGTAGAAAACAGTACAGACAATACAGAAAAAAATGAGCATTAGTCTTTGTTTGGATTTGATTTTGTTCTGGATCAGTTTTGAGCCTTTAATTTGTAGTAGGCATTAAAGAAGAAAGGGCACAGAAAGAGAGATTTAGCAAATATTCATCTATCCATACATGGTGATGACAAATTCTCCTAAACCTGATGTGAACAGATACCAAGGTTGTAGCAGCGGATATGAATCAGAGTCAGGCTTGCCTTCCATTTTTATGATGTAAAGTCAGTGTATAATGGAGCAGAATACCATACTGTTTTCCAATTATCAGGTGCATATCACATTTAAACGCGGATGTAGATATTAAAAACAAAAGGCAAAAATATAAAAAGGAGCAGCTTGAGGCAAGAATGCTGATGCATTGGCCTGTGCAATGTAGTGTATGTAATGTGTGTATGAAGGATAAGGCATCTGACATATAGAATGGTCTTTAAAAAGCAGTTAACATCGGTAAAGTGCTGGTATGTGTGTATCCATGCATACATGTATCAACATTTGGTCATAGAGGGGCAGTATTCAGAGGTAATAACTCAGAGGAGAAAAGCTATTGCCTGACCTTGGACCCTCTGGAATCTCCTGCACAGAATAACTCAAAATGATGTTAACTGGTGATAGCACAGATAATAATTTCCACAAAACTCACAGCTAGGGTAATTCAAGTCAGTTTGACACACACTATTAAGACAGTGGTTATATAGGCCTTCAGTTAGCTCTTGAATACAAATAGTTTGTAGACTTTAAACATAATATGAGGTGATTTAAATTTGTAGATAGGTGTCGTATTATGCTTTTAAAATGCTTTATGTAACAGTATAGTTTATAGGTGCTGTAGATCTCTATCTCAGAGTATTTGACATTCATATTCGTTCACTTTCCTGCCATTGTCTTAACATTTTTGGAGTTATTGTGTTCTGTGTACAGCCAAACCCACACATGCCAGTGTACCTTTGCACACAATTCAGTCCAAGTGTGTTTACTAATGGTACTTGACCTGTGAAACATCAGAAACATAAAAATTTTTTGTCTTGGCTTTGTATCACGGTTAATCCACATGTTTATGCTGGGGTAGGACATCCTCCTCAATCCTCCTCTTCCAAAGTTTCATATGCACAGAAGCATTTCACCTCTTAGAAACGCAGGCTACACAGCCCTCAGGCGTATTTATGTAGATGGAATATCTGATGGCAACGCTTGACTATGAGAGACACATATCACACATCTTTTCATTTTCAACTTCAACAAAAATGCGCACATATGTCTCATGCTGGACAAACATCTTCTGTAACAAACTTACTTTTGCATCTCGCTTCCTCTCTCACCATTTAAGGGAACTTGACATTCTTATCTCAAACAACATAAAGACCAGAGTTTCTGGAACTGATTATATGCTGAGCCAACCATTTATTTCTCAGCCTGATTACAGATATAGATACTAATCCTTGCGCTATCCTAACCAAACCCATCATCAGTAACATCTAAAGTACATTTAGGGTTAAAACATTTATTTATCCTGTCTTCTCAAATGTCCCCTTCTTGAGTGTAGATGTTCAAAAGTTAGATCATACCTCTAAAATTAGCTTGATGCAAGAATGAGGTCAGAATATTGAAGCACACGGCGAATTCTGCGGAATTTAGGAGCTGTAACCATCAGTCCACTCAGTACAAAATAATATATTGTGCACATTCAGTGTCCTAATTCATTGCACCCCACTCCCTTTTGTCCTAATGTGTAGTTTAGTGTGTAAATGTTGATCACAGTGCCTTATCTTGTGAGAGAGAGTTTACATCATTTACTTGGATCACAGTGTATTTGCCTTTAATGTCTGTGGCTGAGAGGCGCCCAGTTTATTGGCACCAGATATGACTGTTCTCCTGAAAATGGCTATATAAGCAGAGGAAGTCAGACAATGGCACATGATTGTTCATTTGGCAGTTTGCCTTATAATAGGTAGCATTTGTCCTCAACTGTATAAATGAGTTGTGTTAAAGAGACAGCTGTATAAATAGTATTGAATGCAGTGGTCTTTGACTGCAGCAGAGTGAACTGATGTTTGCCCCTGGGCTCAAATTAGAATGCAATTGCATTCCACTGGGGTCAAACATATCCATAAACATATTTTCACTCTAATAGATGTCCATCTATGGCCATGACAGTGAAGAAAAACATTAAACCTACAGCATGTACGACTTCTCTGCATTACTGTTCATGTTGTATGTCTTGTATATTTACTCTTACACTGTTAAAAGTCTTGAATGCTGTTTGGTTTTCTCTTTGGTTTCAGTTTTAAGTGATCTGTTAGGGGTTAGCTGCAAATACAGCAGCAGTGATTACATTATTTTGACCAAATCACAGGTTTTGTTACAGCTTTTATTTAACTGCTTTTGATATATAAACCCCATTTCTTGGAAAGCTATGCATTTTCTGAAAAGCAATAAGCTGAGCTGAGCTGAGCTGAGCTGAGCTTCATCAAATCATCAATCAGATGAAAAAAAAATTACACAAAATCCCAAAGAATGTCAATCTTTCACTACCTACAGTACACAGTGCTGTGAAACGATTCACATAGTTTGCCAAAATGTGTGCAAAGAATGGAAAGGGTGGAAATCACAGTAGTCTATGTGACCTTTGACCCTTAAGTGATGCCTCATGAGAAACCATCATGTTATTATGATGAATATCAACATACGGGTTCAGAAGGACTTGAAACACTGTCACCTATCCAGAAATCCAACCTGAAACTATACATATGAAACAACTATATATTATAAAAGGAGGGAGAAATGTGGCTATTCTGTGCACTGGACTGAAAGGTAGTGCTGTGGTCAGATGAGTCTACATTTCAGTTGTTTTCTGGAAAAGGAAAAAAAAAGTTGTCTGGCCAAAGGAGCCAAAACAGCATCACTGATAGTTTTTTGGCTGCATCAGCATCCATATATCTGACCATATGTGTGAAGGGGCTGTCGATGTGAAGACATAGGTTGAATATTGTAGAGACATGAAGTTCACATCTTTACTTTGAAGTCTGTGGTTATTTCAGCGGGACAATGTCAGACCTCGTTCCAGGTTCAACAGCCCGGATTCCACATGCATGGACATCATGAAGAGGACAGTCAGCAGCCTCCATGGACTGTTGAATAGCTTTGGTCTGGGAAACTGCAAGAAAGCACCCAAATTACTTTTGTAAAAGTGCTACAGTTACTATCTTCAGTTCCCAAATGATTAAAATGAGATGTTAAAAAAAGAAAAAGGAAATATAACACAAGTAAACATGTCTGTCAAAACTTTAAGAAAAACTGTAAGAGTGCCTTGGTTTTTGTATTTTTTGTGTCTGTCAAAACTTTGTTTTAATGTGTTGCAGACATCTAAATCTGAATGTATTTAAGCTTGAAAAACATTAATACACTGAAAATCTGTTGTTTGTGCTTTTGGTCCAAGCAAATTAACAAATCGCACGTTTTGTGCTTTACTAATGATTTAACCTCAGAGTTTCTAAATCCATGTTCACTTCAGTCCCACAGCCTCTTCTTTTCCTTGTCACTGTAGACATTTTAGAGGTTAATTAATTACTCTAAGGAACTCCTAAGAGCTTTTTCTCCATCTCAGAGAAGAACAGAGGGAGGAGGCTGTTTTGGCCAGAGTTTCAGACAGACTCATCAGGACAACTGTCCCGAATATTTCCAATTCAATTTTTGGGTTTCTGTCCTCCCTGTTCTTTGCTGGTCCTTCATTATAAAGACTTCCAGAAATTGCATTTTCTCTGGCAGCCATCCTGGAACAACATTGTATTTAACCTTTGAGGATTTGCAGAACAAATCTGTGGCCAATTGCTGCAAATTGCAACATTAAAGTCATGTGACAGTGTATACATCAAATAAAATTGCAATTTGAAAATACATCACTGTCTAACATGATAAATAGCATACTGTGCTTTCATCACTATGGACTTGAAATTGATCATCCCATAAACCATTTGTCCACAACAAATGACTCCAGGTAAATAATAAAGGTTATTCCCATAGAAGCAACTTTGTTTGGCTGAACAATACTATTGCTCTGGACCATATTTAGTCAGTAGTGCTTGAGATGCTTGCCTGTGCTAGACTTTGAAAGTAACAGAGAAAGCTGCTGAGATTCCATACAGACCCCACTGTCCTTATATGGCACATACTGCAACTTCTCTGTTCAGTGTATCACTTGCCTTCCCTCCCTCCTCCACCGCCTCCTTTTGTCCACTCCACCTCCTCTTCCTCCTCCCCGTCTGGCTCTTCATCCCTCCCTCTGTCCCCCTGCACTGTCTCTCACCCTGTCTTTCTTGAGTTTTTCAACCTCAGTTTCCTCCTTGACGAATATGACCCCGCCTCCTTGATGTTGACCAGAGGGAGTCCGTAGGTCCTCTGCGCTGGTCTTTGGTCCATCATCAGGTTTCACACACATACCGTCACAGAGCTGTGCCTCTCTGGCACAAAACAGGCCTCGGCTATCAACCAGCAGCTTGATTTATTTCAGCAAATAGAACCCTTTCCTTATATAGGAAGTTCCATTGGAAAGGAGCTGGAGACAGGAGGGATGCAGAAGGGAAGGGGGTGTAGGTTGTTTGTGATAGTGGAATGTGATGTGCGTAACGATAGACAGGGATGTACACGCACTCAAAAAGACACATTCATTATGTGAATTATGAGTTGCTTGTGTTTGGGGAGATCTCTCTCTGGGGAGGTGACACAGAGGGGATTCCTGTGCTGGGTTTGCCTTATGAGGAGCGGGAGCAAATTGCAGTGTAGGTTATAATCATGTGATCTGTTTTACAGTCTGTCACATACAGTTTTTATGATGACTATTTTTTCACAGCATTTTAACTCATGTGTTTGACACTAGATGATTCTGCCATAAAAGAAACCTTACAAAATAGCAGTTGCTTAAATTGGGTATGCAACAGAACCAACCTCACATATGAGGAAATGTGATTTGTACAATGCAATAACAAAGAAGTGAAACAGTATAATAATAATCACTGCGGCATAAGCTCAAAATGGATGTGATAAGCAATTGGCAATTTTCTCAAACATAGATATTAAAGCCAAGTATGGTTTTCATCACTAATTTTTTTTCATTCATTCATTTTCTGAACCTGCTTTATCCTCACTAGGGGCGCTGGAGCCTATTCCAACTACTTATGGGCGAAGGCGGGGTACACCCTGGACATGTCACCAGGTCATCACAGGGCTGACACAGAGACAAACAATCACTCTCTCATTCATACCTATGGGCAATTTACATGAACTAAATAACCTATCAGTGCATGTCTTTGGATGGAGAGAGGAAGCCAGAGGACCCAGTGAGAACCCACATAAAGGTCCCACCCCCATTGACTGGTGGTGGAATCAAACCCAGGGTGTTCTTGCTGTGAGGCATGAGTGCTATCCACTGCACCACCATGTCACTCCATTTTCTTTCTTTTTTTTTTTTTTTTCAAATTTGTAAAACCCCAGTGATAGCCTGATTATCAGGGATCCATTATTATTTCTGTGTTTACGCATCTGAGTCCCTTCCCTCATGGTGAACAACACTGAAGATGGCTCCATCATAAACACAGGCCACCTGTTTACATAAACTGAAATGTCACTTGGGCCTTTTCAGAAAGTTTGTCGCAAAGTGCATTGTGGGAATGTAAATTCCACACAGCAGTAATTCTGCTGTCTCTTGGTGAGTGTTGAACCCAAATGTGGCCTTTACCTTAATCCACCGACTATACTCATTGTTTAAAACAACCCTGCTGGACTAATTTTACATTTTACATTGTAGCGATCTGGCTCATTTTCTTGCCAAAACTGTGAGAAACCACCTTCGCTTGGTTGCCATTCCCATTTATATAAATATATATCCCATAAGACTTAGTGTAATCTGTTAAATTTCCACCATGTTTTATTTATTGATAATTATTAAAATGATTGTCATTATAATTTGTATGATTTATTATCCATTGTAAGAGCATTGAAAATGCATCAGGGTCTCAAGTGTCCATAAAGTAACCACATGTTAAAAACACAGAACACAGTATGTGACAACACATAGAAGGTTTAATAGCCTTATTAAGTGAATGGAAAATAAATTTGACTGTCCACAAACTTGTCAAAACTTGTTAATAATGCTGATAGTAGTTGGCATTGATATTTTTTCAGTATGTTTGTCCTTGCTGGAAGGATTCTAACAATGGTTGAGGGGAGAAGCATAAATGTGGTGTGGAATGGTTGTGAAAGGTCCTGTATGATGGCGTGGGCCTTCCATATGACTGCTTAAGGACTGTGTGTTATTTTGCTTGCATGTTCTATGACCTGAGACTGTTCTGGTTTGACAGAGAGAAAGGGGTACAAGGATGAGATAATAGAAACAAGGACTGATTCACAATCATATAGGTTCCATACAATTAAATGATGTTTAACGCTCAAAGATCTAAACAGTCCCAGGTGATTAAAGGCATCTACTGATCTAAAACGCTTAACAACTTTTCAACCACTGATCCTATCAATACATTGAAATAATTCGGGTAAAATGCAGATTCTCAGCTTTTTTTTTTTTTTGCATCAGTTATATGACACATCTGAGTGTTCAGAGGCTCCATAGGGAAAGTGGAAAAGCCACCGTCTTCTGCAACATTAATTGACTAATTAACCTCATATAGTTCAATTTAAGAAAAAAAAATGACAGTGATTGTAAACACATGCTTTTCTTTCTTCAGTTTCACTTTCTCCTGTTTTGTAATAATGACCTGTGAATTTACTCTGAGCTTTTATAAACATCTGCGCAATCAATAAATTAAACATAGGAAAATATGTGATTTCCAGTGAAACATGTTAAATGTAGTGGATAATATTAGAATAAATGGTCACAGGAAAGGTTAAATGTAGAGGAAACATTCATTTGGAAGTTGCAGCAAAAAAAATTTTACGTTAAAAGTATGAGGTAGCTTTAAATTGAATAACAGTGAGCATTTCTTTTTGTGTATATCTTTTTTAATCCTTAAACATGAGTATTTTTTTGCTCTCATCAGCCTGTTAGTTTTCCAACCTGCTGGTGTCCGCACTGCGCATGTCCACTGCCTCCTGGATGCTGCCTTCAGAGGGGTCTGCGCAGGCTCCAC
>JAPTYQ010000001.1:18855782-18880348 GCA_029814465.1 Ostorhinchus cyanosoma
CAGTATATACAATCAGTGGCAAGAATAATGAGAAAAAACATGGACCTTTGTCGCTCTGATACTCAGATCCTGTTTTTGCACTACTTATCACACTTAACATGTATTGCAAAAAAAAAAAAAAAACACTACACATTTGAGAAAAAAAAGCCACATGCCAGCAAGAAATACCACTCAGTTGAAGTTATTGCATACCTTCAAGTATTAATGATATGTGATTTTTGAAACATTAAAAACTATAGCAAAATATGACTAAAGTTAAACTATTGAAAATAATTTCTTGCACTTTTCAAGAGAACATTTTGTCTAACTCACTGTTAAAGGAGAAGTCGTTTGCCCTTTCAATAGTTAACTACACAAAAATAGCTACTTTACAATATAATTAAAGTACTAAACTACATGTATCACTGCTCCCCAACTCTGACCACATTTACTTAGATTTCCTGGCACAGTAACATGCCAACTGCTGTCCTCTGACATTTTTAGTTAGATAATATACACAAGGGACTCCTCATTGCTTTAGCTCATTTACAGGATACATAAATGGAGAGCTTCTAATTTCGAGTGTATTTAAGGTAGAGATCTTCAGCGCCTGACTTTGGTGTTATTCACACAGGCGGCTTTGATCAGCTGGATTAGCTCGATGCAAAGTGAAAGGGTGTCTGCCTCATTTCCCAAACCCAGGGCCCAACTCTACCCATCAGTCAGTCCACAGGCCCCAAGGTCACGATGGAAGCAAATCACATCTGCAGAAGGCTGTTTGTGAAACAGAATTACTTTAATTTGCCACCAGGTTTGATACAAAGTCCTTGACAGTAATTACCGGTAAGGTTGTGTGTTGGTAGTGTAATCCAGATGCCTCTTTATGACCCTGCATACCGTCACTCCTCTATCCACCTTCTGTTTCCACAATGTCAGCACCATTTTCCCCACCTTTTAACAATATTATCCTCATACTCTGCCGGTCATGTGTCTGTGTTACCTAATATTTCAAAGGAGATTACGAGAATATAAATGATCCTGTCAGGTAGTGGAGCATTACTCACAAGTTTTTGTAGATGGTCTCTCTGTCCAAGTTTTTAATCTTTTATTATTTCCTTCACTCTCTTCAGTAATCCTACCCTAACCCAATAACAGCTAGAACTGTCATTTCCACACCATCCACCACCACCCACTGCCCACCACCACCACCACCGCCACCACAGCAGACAGTCATCAGTGCAGTCTGCTGTTAATGCTGATGTTTCTGTATATCACTGTCATCACTAGGGGGAGCTGGAGAAACAGCTCCTGCAGGCTAATCCCATCCTGGAGGCCTTTGGAAATGCAAAGACCATCAAAAATGACAACTCCTCCCGATTTGTGAGTTTGCTATTGTAACAGTTAATGATGATAACACTTAACTCTGTCTGTTTGATGATGTTGCCTGGACTCCATTTGATCAACTGTATATTTCATTTTATTCTTGAATGTGTTTATTACTCATTTCTCTCACAGGGTAAATTCATCCGTATCAACTTTGATGTGACCGGCTACATCGTCGGAGCCAACATTGAGACTTGTATCCTGAGTCATGCTGTCACTTTTTATGTTGAACAAATATTTGTTGCTATGGAATCATACAATCTGCTAGACTTTGGTATGTAAATACAACTCCTTTCTGTGGTAGTTTCTCTGCAGTACATTAGACTTATTTGTAATAACACCTTTTTTAAAATCCAGGAATAGTATTTATATGTGTAACACAAGGTGATACAGGTTTTTAGCAGAGAAAATGCCTGTTTGTCATGATATTTGAGCTAAAGATTCATTACAATATGATGGAATTGTTTTTGCTTTCAAACATACCTCTTTTTTTTGTCATTCACCAACAAAACCATGTTTAACTTACACACTATAGGACACCACTTAAGATATAAGATCACTGCTGCAGATTATTGTAAATGATTTTTCTTTTTATGTTAAAAACAGATAAAACAAGGAGTGTTGAATAATGGCACTTTCACTGAAATCACCACAAACTGTACTGCAGATTATTGAACCCCTCTCCAGATGCAGAGTGTGTATTTATTCTTTAACAGCTGAATCCTCTCAGATCTGCTGGAGAAGTCTCGTTGTATCAGACAGGCAAAGACAGAGAGAGCTTTTCACATCTTCTACTACATGATTGCTGGTGCTAAGGATAAACTGCACGGTAAGAGAAATTATCTTAACATTTCTTTGATACTTAAATGATAGCCAAGCCCCATAATATTCATAATGGTATGATTTTTATGTTGTATTATATGCAGTTCATTTGTCTACTTCTGTGTGTTGTATTTGCAGAGGAGCTTCTTCTGGAGCCTTTTAGTAATTACCGATTCCTCAGTGCGGGACATGTCCAGATCCCCGGCCAACAAGATGATGAGATGTATGAGGAGACCATGGAGGCTATGAAGATCATGGGCTTCAGTGACGAAGAGAGAATTGGTATCAATAATACCCCTGATCTTCTTTGAACACTTGTTTGGTATCAAATCAAGATGGGGTTTATTTATAAAAGTAACGGTCGTATTCTGTGTGTTTCAGACATCCTGAAGGTGTGCTCCACAGTCATGCAGCTGGGAAACATTGAGTTCAAGAAGGAGAGGAACCAGGAGCAGGCGACAATGCCAGACAACACAGGTTAGATGCTTCCCTCTATGCATACTCAATGAAACAGAGTCATTTCACATTTCACCTTTATTTACAAACCTACCTGTCTGACTCTAGCGGCCCAGAAGGTGTGTCATCTGCAGGGCATCAATGTGACAGACTTTACACGTGCCATCCTTACCCCTCGAATCAAAGTGGGCAGAGAGGTGGTGCAGAAGGCACAGACCAAAGAGCAGGTATTACAACGTCTATGTGCCAAACTGAGCTTAAATCAATAATGACACATAATAGATAAGTTAGAATATAGGTTGTCACATTTCTCATATAAGATATTTCTTTCTTTTTATTTGTTAGGCTGACTTTGCTACTGAAGCTCTGGCCAAAGCTGTGTTTGAGCGTCTGTTCCGCTGGATCCTTTCCCGAGTCAACAAGGCCCTGGATAAAACCAAACGCCAGGGAGCCTCCTTCCTGGGAATCCTTGATATTGCTGGATTTGAAATCTTTGAGGTGTGGACATGTTGATCACAGACAAGACAGACATGCCAACAAGGTGAGGACAAAAAGATATCCTGCATTTTCATGCAAAACATCTGGTTGTTGCAGGACAACTCCTTTGAGCAGCTGTGCATCAACTACACCAACGAGAAGCTGCAGCAGCTCTTCAACCACACCATGTTCATCCTGGAGCAGGAGGAGTACCAGAGGGAGGGCATTGAGTGGAACTTCATTGATTTTGGCCTTGACCTGCAGCCGTGCATCGAACTCATTGAAAGACCAGTAAATAAAAAGCCCAATATCTTATTTCATGTCACTTACCTCGTCTAGAGCAAATAATATATGTGTTATAATAATGAATAATATACTTTTAAGAGGGTCAAGCTCAGCCATTCCTTCTTTTCCTCTGCAGAACAACCCTCCAGGCATCTTGGCTCTGCTGGATGAAGAGTGCTGGTTCCCCAAAGCCACAGATATCTCCTTTGTCGAGAAACTCATGAACACCCAAGGGAACCACATGAAATTTGCCAAACCCAAACAGCTCAAAGACAAGACAGAGTTCTCTATTTTCCATTATGCTGGCAGGGTGAGTTGTAAGATGTATTGCACATAATAACAGGATGTAGTGTTTTAACTTCTAGAGTTATTTGTTAGGTAATTAGATTTTGAAATTCTAAACTAACATCAACATTGTTTTGATTGTAGGTGGATTACAACGCTACAGCCTGGCTGACAAAGAATATGGACCCTTTGAATGACAATGTCACATCTCTTCTGATGAACTCATCCAGCCAGTTTGTGCAAGAACTGTGGAAAGATGGTGAGATGGACAGCTTATATCGATGATCATTTGAAATGTCAATCATGTATATTGCAACTATTTAACATTTTTTCTAAATGCTAGATTAATACATTTCAGATTTTAGTACACTGATACTAAAACATTTGGTTATAGGATAAAAACATAGAACCACTACAACAATAAACCTTACAGTTAATTTGTAATAACATTTTTATATTACAGTCTTGTTTGTAGGACTGCATATTTGACTTACTTTCAAAGTATCACATAAATCACTGTTGTAGACGGTAACAGACGTAGGTATAATCTGTAGACATAAAGTACTAAAACGCAGAACACTTCCAGCTAATTTTTAAATATTTTTATCACAAATTGAACAAACAGAATATAATTCCAAACACATCTAGACCATTTAAGCTGTTACATTTTGTTTATTAATGTATTGTGTGCTGCAGCGGACAGAGTGGTGGGTCTGGACACCATTGCCAAGATGTCGGACACCTCCATGCCGAGTGCATCAAAGACAAAGAAGGGAATGTTCCGCACTGTTGGGCAGCTTTACAAGGAGTCTCTGGCCAAACTCATGACCACACTGCACAACACCCAGCCCAACTTTGTCAGATGCATCATCCCCAACCACGAGAAGAGGGTAAAGAAGCGTGCACTATCATCAACAGTAGCATCTCAAAAGTTCCTCCCTGCAAACCATGAAACATGAGCAGTTTAATGTGTAAAGTGTTGAAATAGCAGTGGTTTGGTATTCAGCAAAGCAATTTTTCAAAGTAGTTTGACCTTCTGTATCTACTGTGGACAGCCCTGTCACCCTGTGCATTCTGAGTTCTATTACTATTCTGCAGCTCTGTAGGTGAAACACTGACCATTCAGTATTGACAGGAAGATATGCATTTGTCCACTCTACAACCTCGGTAACAATGCAGATATGGTGTTTTTTCAGGCCGGGAAACTGGATGCCCACCTGGTCTTGGAGCAGCTGAGGTGTAACGGTGTGCTGGAGGGAATCAGAATCTGCCGACAAGGATTCCCCAACCGAATTGTCTTCCAGGAATTCCGCCAGCGGTGAGTTGGATCTGACAGGCATCACCAACCCATAACATTGTTTTCAAATCTACTTAAGAAAATTGTATTATTTTATGTGGATAATCCTCCTACAGAGAATTTCATTTTTGTAATATTTCAACTGTTGATTATTTGAGGTTTGAAATTTCGGCATTTTTAGTTTACTCAATTTATATGATAAATGAATGAAACTGAACATAAACTGTTCAAGTACTCTTTAGGGAGACTCGCCAAATAAATTACCTCCCAGAAATCCTTGTTTAAACCTCTTTGTCTCCTAACAGATATGAGATCCTTGCTGCTAGTGCTATTCCCAAAGGTTTCATGGATGGAAAACAAGCCTGCTGCATCATGGTAAATTCAGATTAAACACACCTAAACTAACAGTGTGGCACTGTGTCCAAAACAAATTTCCCACAAGGGACACTAAAGCTTATCCTGATCCTGACAAATGGCAGTATTTTTGTGTCTCTGCATTTTGTCTGACATAGATTTCCTCTCCCTTCAGATCAAGCATTTAGACCTGGACCCAAACCTGTACAGGATCGGACAGAGTAAGATCTTTTTCCGCACAGGAGTTCTGGCCCAGCTGGAGGAGGAGAGAGATCTGAAGATCACAGTGATCATCATTGCCTTCCAAGCCCAGGCCAGAGGTTTCCTGGCAAGAAAGTACGTAAATACAAGCCCCTTCACACATATTTCAGCCCACTGTGATTTTAAAAGCTGTTTTTGGTAACAGAGGAATGCTGTTTTGTACTTGGTTTCCTTTGCTGTATATTAGAAATATCTTCAAAACTAATTAAGTTCCTTTTACTGTTTTATATTCATAGGGCATTTGCCAAGAGACAACAGCAACTGACAGCCATGAAAGTGATCCAGAGAAACTGTGCTGCCTACCTCAAACTCAGGAACTGGCAGTGGTGGAGGCTCTTCACAAAGGTCACCGAGTCTTCACCTTCATGCAACAACACTTTGACTCCCTTCATATTTTCTTTGTAGTTGTGTAATCGTTGCTTGATTAATATGCTTGGGTTATGCTTGGAAAGGAAATTCCAAGCTTCGTCTTTTTGCCCCTTTGTAACAAAGATATTCCCCATCCTTCTGATCTAAAGGTCAAGCCTCTGCTGCAAGTGACCCGTCAGGAGGAAGAGATGAGTCTGAAGGAGGAAGAGCTGCAGAAAGCCAAAGAATCTGCTGTAAAGTATGAAACTGAGCTGAAGGAAATCTCCTTGAAACACACATCGGTAAAGGATAAAAGACAAAGATATTTCTAAACTCTGTGTAGATAAAGCTTGTCTGAAGTGAACATTTTAATGCTTATATAATACAGACGCAATGATGGTTGACTATTTCAGGTTATTGAAGAGAGGAACGCACTTCAAGAGCAGCTCCAAGCAGAGACAGAACTGTATGCCGAGGCTGAGGAGATGAGGGTTCGTCTTGCAGCGAAGAAACAGGAGCTGGAGGAGATCCTGCACGAGATGGAGGCAAGGCTGGATGAAGAGGAAGAACGTGCTCAAGGGCTGTTGGTGGAGAAGAAGAAGATGCAACAACAGATGCAGGTCCACAGTTCTTCCTAGTCAATGCTATTGTCCATGCTCAGTTTTGTCGTCAAACAATGTAATGAGTAAAAGAAACTTATTCTTGTAGGAATTGGAGGAACATTTGGAGGAGGAGGAAGATGCACGGCAAAAACTACAACTAGAGAAGGTTACCTGTGAAGGAAAGATCAAAAAGCTGGAGGATGACATCCTGGTGATGGAGGATCAGAACAACAAACTGCTGAAGGTGAGCGCTGGTCAGAGTGCAACTAAAATGAGTCAAATAATGTGATACCAACATACAGTCGTTTTTGATAAACATATTTCTTGCATTGTGGTGTAGGAGAGGAAGCTTATGGAGGAAAGGATTGCAGACTTCAGTGCCAACCTTGCTGAAGAAGAGGAGAAATCCAAGAACCTCACTAAACTCAAAAACAAACACGAGTCCATGATTTCTGAGCTGGAGGGTAGTTATCTCATATTCATTTTAATGCACTGACCTTTACAAACCTAAAAAAAAAAAAGAATTAATACCATATACAATTAGTACAATGTTGGATTTCTTATGACTCTTACCTTCTGCTGCTCTTATAGTCCGCTTGAAGAAGGAGGAAAAGGGTCGTCAGGAGCTGGACAAGGCAAAGCGCAAGTTGGAGGCTGAGTCCAATGACATGCAAGAGCAGATAGCTGACCTACAGGCTCAAATTGCTGACCTCAAAGCCCAGCTTGCCAAGAAAGAAGAGGAGCTACAGAACGCATTGGCCAGGTAAAGTCCAAATCTGACTTATTGTCCATTTAGTAACTATTAATTGCAACAAGGAAGCTTAGTTCTTTTCACCACCTCTTAAATGATCGCATGCTATTTTCTGTCTTTTTCCCCCTGTTTATCATTATCCTGCTTCATGAATTTCTCTGCATCTCAGGTTAGAAGATGAGTCAGCTCAGAAGAATAACGCTCTGAAGAAGATCAGAGAGCTGGAGGGCCACATCTCAGACTTGCAGGAGGATCTGGACTCAGAGCGGGCAGCCAGGAACAAGGCAGAGAAGATCAAGAGGGACCTCGGGGAGGAGCTCGAGGCCCTCAAATCAGAGCTGGAGGACACACTGGACACCACCGCTACCCAGCAGGAACTAAGGTCTGTTCCTCTTAGCTGCAAATACCAACACATGTGGGCACTGATGAATTTAAGAGAGGATTGAAATGTGTCATATTGTTTTAGTGCATATCTTTATGTTCTATAGAGCCAAACGTGAACAGGAGGTGACTCTGTTGAAGAGAGCAATAGAGGAAGAGAACCGGACCCATGAGGCTCAGATACAGGAGATGAGACAGAAACACACTCAGGCCGCGGAGGAGCTCACAGAGCAGCTGGAGCAGTCCAAACGAGTATGGAGCATGTAGAGTTCGATTCGAGGGGCAAAAATACCTGTTTTGTTTGGATAAAGCACAGTTAAGTCAAGTTTTATTTCCCCTCCTCTGCTTAGGTGAAGTCCAATTTGGAGAAGGCTAAACAAGCTCTGGAGAAGGAGACCTCAGAGTTAACCATGGAGGTGCGCTCACTTGTCCAAGCCAAACAAGACGGGGAACACAAGAGGAAGAAGTTGGAAGGTCAGGTGGCAGATCTGCAGTCCCGGTTCACTGACAGTGAGAAGCAGAAGGCTGAGCTGGGAGAACGCTGCTCTAAGATCACTGTAAATAACATCTGTTATGTTTACATTAGAAATTCAAGAGTTTTCTATTGTTACCACATGTAACTTCATCTTTGTATCATCCAGGTTGAATTGGACAGTGTGACAAGTCTACTGAATGAAGCAGAAGGCAAGAACATCAAACTGAGCAAAGATGTAACCAGCCTCACATCCCAACTTCAAGACTCTCAGGTAACTTGATTTTCAGAAAAAAAAACTTTGCATGTTCTTTTCTAGACACAGGGAATTTCTGCTGTTGGGATTTTAACACTGGCTTTTTATCTGGTTGCTGCTCTAGGAGCTTCTGGCTGAAGAGACGCGTCAGAAGCTGCAGTTCTCTACAAAGCTGCGGCAAGCAGAAGACGAAAAGAACAGCTTGCAGGAACAGCTTGAGGAGGAGATGGAGGCTAAGAGGAATGTGGAGAGACACGTGTCAACCCTCAACATTCAGGTCTGAGTTCAGACTTAAATTGAGACGTAAATTGACAGATTAAGGCTGCATTTTTTTTAAGTGTTGTAGCTCTCCTTCCACAATACACGATGTTGCACACAATTAGGAAATACTACTTCATGCTGCTATTGCCTCCAAAACATTGACCATCTGATTCCTAGATCAATGGCAGTCGAGAATGACAGTTCGCCAAGATGCATATGCAATGAAACGTTGAAACTTTTGAGGTGGAATCAGTGCTGTGAAGTAAAGCATGTCTGTCTTACTCTGTCTACAGCTGTCAGATGCAAAGAAGAAGCTGGATGAAATGACAGGAAACATTGAGCAACTGGAAGAAGGTAAGAAACGTTTGCAGAGAGATTTAGAGGCAGCCAACACCCAGTTTGAGGAGAAGGCCTCCGCATATGATAAATTGGAAAAGACCAAAAACCGCCTGCAGCAGGAGCTGGAGGACACACTGATGGACTTGGACAACCAGAGGCAGAATGTGTCAAACCTGGAGAAGAAGCAGAAGAAGTTTGACCAGGTCAGCTGAATAGTTACGGATTGTGTCCTTTAAATTCTTAGTGTTACATGTCATTTATACATGGCTTCCTTTTTGGCATCCAGATGCTGGCAGAGGAGAAGAGTATCTCCAGTAAATATGCAGATGAGAGAGACCGTGCTGAAGCCGAGGCCAGAGAGAAGGAGACCAAGGCTCTGTCCCTGGCGAGGGCTCTGGATGAGGCCCAGGATGCCAGAGAGGAACTGGAGAGAGCTAACAAGGCCCTGAGGACTGAGATGGAGGACCTGATCAGTTCCAAGGATGACGTGGGAAAGAATGTTAGTACTGAATCTTTTTTGGTGAAACCATCACTGAATGCTTGTTTATAGTGTCAGTCTATGATCAGGCATCCTTTGTGGATTCCTCAGGTAATTTCAGTTGTATACCTGTTATGGTAGCTAATTTGATAGTATGTTTGTATCAGGTCCACGAGTTGGAGAAGTCCAAACGAGGCCTGGAAGCCCAGGTCGAAGAGATGAAGACCCAGCTAGAGGAACTGGAAGATGAGCTGCAGGCAGCTGAGGATGCCAAGCTGCGTCTGGAGGTCAACATGCAGGCTCTTAAGGCCCAGTTTGAGAGGGACCTCCAGGGACGGGATGAGATGGGAGAGGAGAAGAAGAGACAGCTCATCAAGCAGGTTAAAGAAAAAAGGAGAAGCACTGTCATTAAATGTTGAACGAGCTCCGGCGGTGAGTTAAGCAAAGATGATTGTCGACTGCAGGTTCGTGAGTTGGAGACAGAACTCGAGGATGAACGGAAGCAGAGGGCCTCAGCGGCAGCAGCAAAGAAGAAGCTGGAGACAGACATGAAGGATCTGGAGGGACAGATTGAGACGTCCAATAAGGGCAGAGATGAAGCTATCAAGCAGCTCCGCAAGCTTCAGGTGAGAATCAGTTTGTGAGTTTTCACTTCAAGTAAAAGATTCAGTATGTAACGTTTGGTGACATGTTTGTAAAGTTGGAAACTGTACTGCTCTGCTGTTAAAAAATGTAGAAATCTGATGTTAGAGCCAGTCTTTGTTTTGTCTTTTCTGGAGTTTTTATTAAATCCCTGTAAATCACACTGTAGGTAAAGGATCCGATTACTTTCACTCCTACTCATTGTATGATAAATAACATGTATTGATGATTGTTGTTCCACCACCTTCCAGGCCCAGATGAAGGACTACCAGAGGGAGCTGGAAGATGCCCGTGCTGCCAGAGAGGAGGTGCTGGCAACCGCAAAGGAGAGTGAGAAGAAGGCCAAGAGTCTGGAGGCTGAGCTCATGCAGCTGCAGGAGGTACACTGTTGAAATCTAATATGGAAAGCATCCTTTTAGAGACAGATGCTTGACATAATAGACTGAAATTTAATTTGTTTGTAGGATCTGGCTGCAGCTGAGAGAGCACGTAAGCAGGCAGAGGCTGAAAGAGATGAACTGTCTGATGAGCTGGCAAGCAACTCATCTGGAAAGTGCGTAACAATGTCATTACCCCAGCTAACTGTGTCAAGAGAACATAAACATTGGTTGTGTTTGAGTTCTGCTGGGTTTCTTATGTTCAGGTCAGCCTTGGCAGAAGAGAAGCGACGTCTAGAAGCTAAGATCTCCCAACTGGAGGAGGAGCTGGAGGAGGAGCAGAGCAACATGGAGATCCTCAACGACAGACTGAGGAAGAGCACACAGCAGGTGCCAAGAGCGAAGCATCAGGCAACTCACCTCAATGTCTACCCCCTTTTTCTAATTAAATGGAAACCATTTTTCTCCGTAGGTGGATCAGCTCACCAACGAGTTGCAGGCGGAGCGCAGCACCTCCCAGAAGAACGAGAGCGCTCGGCAGCAGATGGAGCGCCAGAACAAGGAGCTGAAGGCCAAGCTCCAGGAGATGGAGAGCCAGGTCAAGTCCAAATTCAAGTCCTCCATCTCTGCATTGGAGGCTAAAGTGGCACAGCTTGAAGAGCAGCTGGAGCAGGAGAACAGGTCAGGGATGGAAATCAGTCAGAGATTGTGTCATTTATAATTGCACATCCATTATAAAGTGGAATTTTGCTTCTTACATTTACCTTTACATTCTACATCATATCACAATACTGCTTAATTGAACATTTATTTCTAGTAGCTTTGACTCATCACCTGTAATTTTCAGGGAGAAGCAGGCTAATGCCAAGAGTATGCGCCAGAAAGACAAGAAGCTGAAGGACCTGATCATGCAAGTGGAGGATGAAAGAAAACAAGGAGAGCAGTACAAAGACCAGGTACAATCACTTCAACAGCACTTGAACTTTTTTTTTTCTTTGCACCAGCAAGACGTGTGTGCAAATGTCAATCAGTCAATCAAGTCTGCATATTCCTCCTCTTCCTTCTTCAGGCAGAAAAATCGAATACTCGCATGAAGCAGCTGAAGAGGCAGCTTGAGGAGTCCGAGGAGGAGTCTCAGCGCGCTACAGCCGCTCGCAGGAAGCTGCAGCGGGAGCTGGATGAAGCCACTGAGGCCAATGATGCCATGAGCCGGGAGGTCAACTCTCTCAAGAGCAAACTAAGGTAGGATGAAGGACCAAAGAATCTATCTATGAAAGCGTGTCCTATTTGGCCAGGTGGGTTTTTGCAGCCTTGAGCCTGTGAAGGTAAACAGATACTAAAAAAGGTGAATGATAAATAGTAGCTTTAGGAGGCATATATGAAATATGCTATTTAATCTTTATACACAAAATTAATACATTTAAATGACATGTCTTTCATCTGAAAAGTCAGTCATGAGCCATCCACTGTCCTCTGTGAAAGGTTATACGCTAACATGTTAATACAGTGGATGTAGGCTAATACAAGTACACGCATGTACAATCATGTCCATCTCTATTCCAGAGGCAACCCTGAACCCAAGGAGTAACACAGCAGGTACCTCTGCGCCTCAAAGTTACACCATCACCATTCCTCATCAACAAAACTTTTCATCTCCCCTGCTCACTCCTGTTTCTGTCATTTCTATCACTGAGCCGAACTGAGAGAAATATGGCTCATCAGCCACCAGACTAAACGGGATGTCAGTAATTAATATCTGATGTCCAGATGGTGCCCATGTTTTTCTCAGTGCTTGGTTTAATTTCCATAAACCGAACTCATTTTCCTGAGCCAGGAGTCAAATGAGTTACAAAGATAACCAGCGTGCTTAACCTGTAACGAAGCACAATCTGTACATTCTGTGTTTCATCGATCATCCTCCTTGTAGTGTAAAACACGAGTGGTTTTCCAACAAAACCTTTATCCACTCAGACACTGTCACGTAATCCACACCTCTCACTGTGCCCATATGTTCTTGTGTCGCGTCTTTGTGTATACGTGTGTGTCTCTGTGGCATCTTTAGGCGTGGAAATGAGCCGTCCTTTGGCAGCGCACCTCGCCGTATGGGAGGAGGCCGAAGGGTGGTCGAGGATGCCTCAGAAGAGGAGGGCGAATCTCAGAGTGACTTCAATGGAACCAAATCCACAGAGTGAGGGAAGCCTGATTAACCAGAATGAGATAGAAGATACCAGGGCAGGTCTGCCACTTAAACACCCAGTAACTTCAAAGCCTGTTCTATCGTCCTGTTCTTCCATATCACATCTAAATATATATTTTCTATCAGTCCCCATTGTGTATCTTCTCATTTCAGTGCACCTTTTCTTGACACAAAACAATCTAAAAAGACTTTGTCAGCTAGTTATGATGGCTCTGGTGGTGTGTGATTTGCTGTTCCTATTTTTTTTTTTTTTTTTAATTTACACTGTTGTACTGCACTGAATGAATGATACTTCCTTATGCAGAGTTTTGTACACAAAATAGGTGCCTCTAATTACCACGCTAACCTGCCAGCAAAGCCTCGGGGTCTCCACAATAAGTCACCCTGTGAACTTAAAGCAGAGACATCGTGTAAATCTACAGATCTGTAACTATTATCAGCGACTGCTGTTCTGTTGCCTGTGACTGCTGTTAAGTGTTTCAGTGCAGTACTGAAGTGGTCAGACCAGACAGAAAATGCACAAGTGCGTTTCTTCATCTGGTCTTGCTCCAGTCGGTGCTGCCGTTTGTACCCAACATACAAATATTTAGCTGTTAACATGTTCTTAAGTCACCGTTTAAAGTATGTTATGTGCACCTGTCTTGTGCCCAGATATGTTTAGATTCCTTTTAGTAGTAAGAGACTATTCGACACAGACAGGTTTACGGTTTTCCTGAGTAGGAAATCATGAGCCAGATTTAAGTATCAGTCACTTACCAGCACTCACATTTCTATCTCCCCTTTATCCAGATTTTCTGTACATGTTAAAAAGCCCAAATCACCCTAAACCAAAGAATTATAAATTTTATGTCATATGTATCAACTGATGTTTACATGACACAATTTTATGCATTAACTGTTGAAACACCTGCACAAGAAATAAAGATTTTTCAAAAGAAAGTTTGTTTTTACTAGACCTCTTTTAATGTTTGTCTCAGTCAGTAACTTCATCTCACTCATCTGTTCAGTTCAATAGAAAAACAACTGCAAACCAACAGGATAAAAGTTGGGTATAGTACCTCAGGCACATATAGTTTTCAATACAGAAGCAGTTGCACAGGTGCTACAAATGACACCCAGTACACAGTGGTCATAGAATACAATTACAGTTAGCTCACGTCAGTTCCAGGAAGTTTAAACAGCGAAGAAGAGCAGGATCTCTGAATCACAAGTCCTACACATGGGCTACAGTGATGACTGCTGTTACTGTACTGTCTGCTTTTAATGAGCTGCTGTATGGCAGTAATGACAATTCCAGATGAACTAGAAACATTTCAGTGAAAAAAAAGCAAAGACATCACAGTAAAAGATGTTCTCCCATTCACAAACATGTCTTACTAAAAAGCTGGAATAAGAGGTATTCAATATAATGTAGGTTCTATCCACTTACACAAATATACTATGATCTGTGCTTATCGTCGGCCTGTTAAAACCTATTATTGCTTGGTATTTTCCCATCTGCCCAACACATCTAGGGTTGGGCAGTTGAGAGAGAGAATAATCACTTTACATTCTGTAGTGCACATGAGCTGACCTATGAACATACTATTGCCACTGTAAAATAAAAAAAGGGCTCTTGGTAACACTAGATCATAAATGAGCAACAAGATGAAAACTTTATCTCAGAAATGGAGAAACCTATTCTTCACATGTATAAACCCATGGGATAGTTTTTTGTTTGTTATGCTTTAAGTTTTCATTGAGCCCATTTACATGACCATAAAAATCTGACAACTGGGAGTAATCAGATAATTCTAAGTATCAGATCTGATGCCTTTACATACACGTGAGAAATGCGATAATAGAAAACCATGGGTTAGATGCTTCAGTCCATTTCTCTCGGAGTATGTACGACTCAAATTTCTTGTTATCTTCTGCTACGTAACTTTGTTTTCTATTATATCAATTGTATTTACACACGCAAAAGTAATAGAACAAAAATAAATCAGATTACCCTGTATGCATGCAGGAAGACATTGGAGTATTGAGAAATTAAGGTGTGTTAATCCCATTTCTCATTATCAGATTACTGCTGTTATCTGATAAAGCATGTTAGATTATGCTGTTGACATGATCACTTGAATAATCTGTTTACTCCAGAAATCAGATAATGATCAGAGTATTAGTGTGCATGTAAATGGGCTCGTTGATGGGACTTCAGTGATACAAAGTATATTGGTCGAGTCTGGTGAGAAACTACTTGTGGTTCTTAAAAGTAGCCTTGAAAAACCGGATTTCTAAAAGCCTGGAAGTATGAGGAATAGATCTTCCACTGCAGTATTTTAACCATTTTTAGTTGCAAAATCACAACAAAGCAAAGTCTATAAGCTAAGGAGTTAATAATAACGTCAATGAAGGCAGCAATGGCTTAGAGACTAACACCAACCTCTGGCAGACAGTTACTCATTTCTTACTAGATTCACTTTGTAGCAGGTAAGGGTCCTGAGGCAGTGAAGATCATCAGCCCTAATCTAAAAAAAAAAGAAGTCAAGGGATCATCCTGATTCAACTAAAAACATCTAGCTCATCCAAATCCTAGCCTTTGTGAACTAAAATGACTAAAATGTTGCCAATGCTGTCCATTACTAGACTCTTTGAGCCCATAGATCAAGTACATACATACACGCACTTATAACTGGTGTTTTCACACACTTTTCATATCATATTTCCCCTTAGACAAAACAGAAACCAATGCTTTTATGTTGGATCAGTTTCTCCAGTCATCACAGCTTTGGTTTGGATTGAGAATGTGCACAACTGAACCTTTAGATAAAAGGATATTTCTTGGTCTCTATACTGTGGTCACTTCAAATGCCGGCAAGAAACCCACCGGGCATTCATTTGGGTCCCTATATCATAACCAGTGGATAATGCAGTGACGACGCTACATTGTGCTTGACCCACCATGGAAAGTAAAAAGGACAAATCAGTCTAGATGCTACTCACCCACAACAGCAAGGATGTCAAAGTGTGCGCAGCTAGATCTACTTTTTTTTTTTTTTTTAAACACAAACTGTAGCGTTGCATTCAGTGATATGATGTGGTTTTAGCTTGAGACAGCAGTAGTCCATGCACTGATTATGTGGAGCACAAAGCGAGGAGAGTTCAAACAGTTCAGCAGGCCAAGCAGTGACAAGGGAAGGCAGCCCAGCTCAGAGTCTCAGTGCTGTAGATTTATCACAGAGCAAGGAGGAAGATGGGGACAGGATCGGGGTTACTGCAGGAAGGACATGGCTCGCAGAATTTCCTCTCATAGCAGGATCTTGACTCCTCCCTGTGGAGACTGGGCGCCCTGAGAGATCCCCCTCGGAGGAGCTGGTCCAAATTCTAACCGCTTCACTAAACTGAAAGATGAGAAATGCAGATAAATACGACAATGTAGTCTCCTTCATAATATCTTTTCTTACAGATTAATGCTTAAACCAAAAGATATTAGATATTAAACTAGACTCTGCTGCCATTTTCCGCTCACCTGTCATACTGAGGAGGAGGGCTCATGCTGCTCGCCTGAACCTCAGAGCCAGCTTCTAAACCTGAGGGACTGCTAGGCCCAGGTAAAAGGGCAGGTCGGGTGGTAGAGGAGTCGTATACAAAATCTCGACATGATGCCAACTTGGACTCCAGATTCTGGTCAGGATATCAAAAAATATTTGGTTATATTCATCTCATCTATGCAAAAATATTAACTTGTGATAATGGCTCTGCATGTGTAATGTGGGCTGTAGTTTGAGTTGAATGGAATTTCTTACTCCAACTTTTCTAAGCAGCTCCCCTACGATGTTAAGTGCAGATATCCGGGCAGATGTAGTCAGAGGAGTCCCTGTCAATCCATCACCTAACAACCATGAAAAAATAGGGAAAAAAAGGGAATTAGTTTATATTTCAACATTATTAAAAATACATGAAGTGGAGTTTCCTTCATTATAGTGAATGGTGGTGTTCATAAGATCTGATCATGGTTTGGTTATGACAATAGAAGCTTTCTTTTCACCTCGACGGATGCTGGAAGCAGGGGGTGTTGCAAATGAGCTGATCGGTTTGGAGGGTGTGACAGGGACAGATGGGTTGTTGCCTGCAGGGCATGGCAGATCTGGACGATCCAGGTCTTTGCCCAAGCTGCTGGACGGCCGCCTTTCTTTTTGTCGCACAGCCAGCTCCTGCCGGAGGTCTGCCACAGACAGGACACAAGAGGCACAGAAGGTCAAATTAATAACCAACACATGAGTAGAATGTTCAGTCAGAGGTTCCAAAATGTTTTCATCTCAAGACTCAAGAGTGTGTTGTTTTATGGTAACCAAAATGTCCTAGAAAATCCACGATGAAGTGTACTTATGCTAAATATACAAGGAGAATCATTTTGCCTCACGTTTGCAATATCAGAACACTACATGTGGCATCTGAGATGAACAGAAAGAACATTGCTCTTCTTATGTTTGTGCTAGGCAGAAGTGGAAGAAGTGCATTACAAGTGGAAGTGTTACATTCAAAATGCTATTAACATACAAAAGTATTTTCAGCAAAATGTGCAACTGTACTCAAGTACAATGTATACTTAAGTAAATACACTGAGTTACATTCCACCACTGGGATTAGGAAAGTTAATTCACATGGATTTTCATTTGATAATTCTGTGAATGTTACATGATCCATTTTGTGTCCCAAATCTAATTTTAGGAAAGGACATATCACTTGAAGTTTCAAACACATAATTTTCAAATGATCTAGCGATGCCAAGTTATTTTCATACAAACAAAGATTAAGTTGATTTACAGTAGAATAAAGTACAACTGCTGACATGTAATGCATGAGACTAAACGTAGCTCTGGACACTGCATTTCAAATAACATTCGTAAAATAAATTTAAAAATTCAAAATAGGCATTTTCTATTTTATTTGCCTGAAATAAAAATGTAGATTCCAGGGTCAGGTAATTCTAATATATTACAAAGGTGATACAGGCATAATCAGATGATGAACTGTCGCCCTATTACAACTGTACAAAAACAATTGTCATCACACTTTGCGAATGTAAACAATAACAATATCCACATGTTAATTTAAATCTCTTCAAATTAAGACAGTTTAGTATACAGCTGCAAATAAGATGCGAACAGGAAGGATAAAAAGTTTGTTGAATTAATCCAGATATCAAAATTCACAGAGTCAGCTCTAAGTACCACTTTGTGGAGAAATCAGCAGTTCTTTTAAACATGAGAAGACACAGTGAGACAGTGCCTGTGTATACATACCTCTGGCTTCATCCTTGAGCCTCTGAACAGACTCAAGCAGGTTCTCTTTCTCATCGAGTTCACTTTCCAAAAAGGCATTTCTCTCTATGACGTGGTTCATCCGCTGCTCAAAGTCCTCCAAAGACATGATGGTAGCCCTGTCACAAATAAAAAGCAAGTGAAGATCAAAAACCAAAAGCTAACCACAAACGGTAGAGCTCAATGTAATTCAATGCAAGCTGCTAGGTAGGATAATGGCTATGGGCTGAAATGTGTGCCACCAGAAACTGAATTTGAATCATGAAGACTGAATCTGAATAATATAATTTGAAATTGAATTTATTAGTTCTGAACTTAAGTCCAGTAAACTTCAAACTGAATGTAAGATTATAAAATTTAATTCAGTTTCTCTGAAATTATATCTTATCATAATTGAAAATTCAACTCTATATATTTTCACGTTCAGTTCTCACAATTCAAAATCAGTTTATATATATATATATATATATATATATATATGGGAATTAAACATTTTTGAGTTTCAAAACCTGTTGGATTTCTTTTACATTTTAGATTGCCACACGCTTATTAGGAGCATTTTAAGGTCCCAAAAGAAAAGTGTAAAAATGCCACATCACATGGTATAGCTTTAACTAAATAAATCCTTGTTCATAAGTTTTAAATGACTACTGTCTCCAATGAACAATGTTGACACCATTGTATTTCTGTATTTTTCCATCTAGCCTTAGGCTATTATTATAATTATACAGTTAATAGTTAGCAATGTACTTAGCAACATTAGCAAACACTGCTATGGAGCCAATCCTCTGAAAGTAAGGCTTACAGGCTCATACCAGATGTGAATGCTATTGTTATATGCTCTGTTGGAACCAACATTACTTGTCTCAAGCTGTGTAAATAAAGAAAACTGAATGTATATTTACAGTATTCTCCAGTTTTATTTTCTCCTCGCTGTAACTACAGCCTACTAGCCATCTCTTATCTGATTAAGCCTATGCTTCATTTGCCTTACATATAAAAATGCACTCTCCGTTTTCTGGACATGAACTTGTATGTGCATCCACTGTCTGTGGTTTGTGGTTTTTCTTCATTTGCACAGTTTGAGACAAGTACTGTTAGTTCCAACAGAGCATAGAACAATAGCATTCACATCTGGTATGAGCCTGTAAGCCTTACTTTCAGAGGAGTGGCTCCATAGCAGTGCTCGCTAATGTTGCTAAGTACATTGCTAACTATTAACCATAAAATTATAATAATAGCCCGAGGCTAGATGGCAAAATACAGAAATACAACTGTAAGTATCAACATTTTTCATTTGTGACACCAATCATTTAAAACTTATGAACAACGATTTACTTGCTTAATCACTGAGTTCACTCCTGTCACCACCCATTTCCGTTGTGGGATTACTTCCAATATAGCATATTGTCTTGTGTTGCCAATAATTGTGTTGGGGCTTTTGTATTGCTGTCACACTTCTGGGCCACCAAGCAATTCTTTCTCTGTTTTCTTCATATCTACTATGTTATGTGCTCAAAAACGTAGGCACTGATTGGCTGAAGAGGAATCCTGTGTACCTGCGCTCAATTGCTTTTCCTCAACTACCCGGATATCTATCACAGTAAATTGAAATTGAAGTTTGAGAACTGAATTTGAATTGTGAGAACTAAATGTGAAAATAGAGAGTTGAATTTTTAGTGAGGATAAAATATAATTTCAGAGAAACTGGATTCAATTTCATAATCTTACATTCAGTTTCAAGTTTGTTGGACTTAAGTTCAAAACTAATAAATTCAATTTCAAATTATACTTTTCAGATTCAGTTTTCATGATTCAAATTCAGTTTCTGGTGGCACATATTTCAGCCCATAAATGGCTTTCAACCTGTTAAACACTTACCTTTTGGTCCTTTCCAGGTCATCATTGGACTGCTCTAGCTCCCTAATGTACTTCTGTAGGTGATCTCGAACAGCTCTGGTCTCTGCCAGATCTTCCTCAAGGGTTGACATGTGCCTGAAAGTCTCAGTGTGCTGGGCCTCAAATTTCTCCTGCAAACCACACACAGACATATCAGTAATGCTGCATTTGCTGTGTCATTGCAGAATAGCAGTCAGTGCAGCTGCCAGCATATTTTGATTAGTGGGTCTGGGGATTCTGTAATGTCAGGATTAACATCCTCTCTTTTCTTCCCTTGTCTTCTTGTCCTTCACAGCCTTTCAGCAGTCAGGAGTTTTTAGCACAATCCTGCATTCACCAAAATCCCATGAATGTTCCCTTCCCCATGGACCACTGAACAAAAATAGCAGTCAGCTGATTTGTGGCTACAGAATGTATCAATGTTCCTACTGGTAGGGGCAATGACATTCTGATTAATGGTGACCCATCTAATAATTGTAGTCTGTGTGTGCATTTGTTGTCTGTCTGAGACACTAAAACTGCCTTTTTCCATGTCAGTAAGTGGAGCAGTAGAACCCACTAATGAAGGTAGGGCATATGTCTATTTTTATTCAAAGTGATCTACCTTGATACTTTCCAGTTCCATGCGGAGCCGGTTGTTGTCCAAGAGCAGCTCTTTGTTTCGACCTTCACACTGCTTCAGCTCTGCTTCCAGCTCCGCCTCATAGTCTCGACTCATCTGCTGAAACTCCTGCAGTTCCTCCTGAGCCTCGTCCGCTCTGATGACAGAATATATATATATTCATTTAAATAAAATCTACTCTCTGTCCATTGCTAATTCACATCTATAGGATCTTAATATATTATCACCATACTATTAAAGTTCCTTCATTTTAACATTACCTTTGTTGATGTCTCTGTGACTGCTCCTTCCAGAACATCAGCTCCTCCTCAAGGGACGCAAACTTGTGCGTTGTTGGCTCTAACATGTTGACTGTTAACTACAGAAGATGTAAATTATGAAAAACAATAAAGACCCCGTTACTATATTAACTACTATCTTGATCCACAGAACTGCATAGGAATGCCAAGAGATGCTAACTATCCTGAAGCTAACCTGAAGCAACAGAATCAACAATGGCATTTATTCTGCTCCTGTTCACCGATTGTCTCATAAATCACACCTATTGGAAAATGAATGGTTTGTTTCTTATCTGTTCGGCTGAAAACAAATTAAATCTTAGTTATCTACACTGTAAAGCTAACGGCAGTGTCGAAACTGCTGCTATGGCAGCTAAGTTTTAGCTAAGCTAATATAGCATGCTATTAGATGTAGCAATAATATCTGGTATCATTCTAATGGAAGACAAAACCAACACTCACCTGCTGCATATAATGGAACGGTTAAAACATACTTCAATTGAGAGGACAAATTATCCAGTTTTTTACGTTAAGTGTAATAAAATGTATTGTGACTAGAGAAACTAATCTCACATTACGTTAGGGTAGTGCTCCGCTCACCAATCAAACACAAACGAAGCTTAGATTCTCGTACGCCATTGGTCATTTGGAATGATGTCAGGAAAATATTAGCCAATAATATTGTTTAGCGAACTTGAAGCCGAGGTGGGTGGAGTCGGAGCCCTCCCTCCCCCTAGGGCTCTGTACAAACCCAGCAAGTCCACTACAATGAGCTCTATAAACACTGGTTTTAAATTGTAATTTGGATATATTGACCATAACCTTTTTTGTCATCGTCAAACAGGTGCTTGTAGACCTTGTTTCCTTTTCTTTCCTAATAGAAGTTTACACTGGTTATAGCAGAAATAACACCTGTATGTGCTTTTACTGATAGGATTAACCACAGCTCAGTTCCATTATACTGTCCCTGGAAACCTTTCCATCAGGTCAAGCATAATGCCAACCTTTAATGGAACATAGCTTTTAACAATGAACTCCATTGCAGTTATTTGGGATTTTAATATTATGCCTATGTACATTTTGCACATAGAGAAACATTAGAAATTCCTTAAACACATGTATGTACCATTTTCATGAATACTTATTTAAGAAATTAACACAAACTTATGTAACCTCATATTTATTCTTTTTTATTGCACTATATTCTATAGTTGTACAATATTTCCTTAGATGTTGTTGTTAAACACTCATATTTTTCAAATAACAAGTAATCACTGTCATATCTGTACCAGTCTCATATATTATCCATGAATCTAAAACAGATGAAACACACTGAGTTCACATAAGTTAAAAAAAAAAAAAAAAAAGTAGCAGTGGCAGGTAGTTTGTACACTTGGATGAAAACTTCACGCACCAAAAATGAAAATGTGTCGTTTCATTTTGATGTCTGAATATTATTGGCTATGATGGACAAAAAATACTATACAAGTTTTTTATAACGTAAACAATATCCAATGATTTTCATAAATGCAAGAGCTGTCATGACTTTGAAAACATGAATCTTGGCTTACATTCAACATGCATACAAGTTTACACACATTCTTATTTTACAGTTCAGCTTCTAAGGATCAAATCGTTTACTTTTAATGCTTTCGTACAACAAACTGTCATCCATTACAACACCCTCAACGTTTCCAAAGTTTATTTATACATAACTTCTCTCTTTTTTCTGTCATAAAGGGGCTAAAGAGAGGCACCATTAGTCTAAACAACATGGCTTAATATTATAAATTGGAAGGCATTTTAAGACCTGAGAAAAGTAGCAGGTATCAGAAAAAATACTTGGCCTCAGAACCTGAGACACTTACACTTGGAAAAATAATGAATTGCTGGTAATAACTTTAACTTCAAACATGCAGATTGGCTCCTTCTGTGTATTACACAGTGAAAAAGTAGAACAAGAACTTCAGTTTGAGTAAATACATCAGTTATATGTTCAGTTCTTCCTCTTTCCCACCACAGCATGGCAGACAGATCTAAAGTAAAAGAAAAGAAAACATATCCAAGGTTAGATTCACTGAAAATCAGTTGTTCCCTCTATTGCTGAACATCCTGTTCTTCCTCACCTCAGGGTCATTATTCATCGTTCTTATTGGTCTTTTTAGTGATGTTGCGTGGACACGTCTTCATACTGTCTAACGCATCTGTCTTCACCTGACCCAGAGTTCGAAGGAGGCACATGGTGTCGAATCCCTCACCACCGGCTTCTTGCAACAACTCCAGCACCTGTTAGAACAATCTGTTATTTCTTTTTTGTGAGGTAAAACATTTGAATGTGATTCCAAAAATGCAGAAAATCAGTTTGTTAAATGTAGGGAAACACAAAATCAGTTAATTAAGATACTGCACAAATGTTCCAGCCAGCAGTCCTACTCGATAAGTGATGATAAGCGTTGTCTGTCAATTTAAGAAGGCCTGACTAGTTTCCTCCTGCAGGTCTGATGGATTCAGGATTGTAATTGGTCATTACAGTCACCTATTTTTAGAACATCAAATATGTTATTAAAAACAAGCTGAAACCATCCTGGATTAAATCTACTTAAAGAGGCCCAAATCACCTGCAGTTTGAGTTTAAGTTTTTACTGAATAACATAGAAAGGGTGAAATTTATGACATTTATGACTGTGGTAAGCCTCCAGAGATCAAAGCGTCTCGTTTCAATGTCCATTGCATATACAGATTATGATGCAAATGTAATGACAACTTCTAAACATCCAGCAGATCACCAGGACCTCATTTGAAGATCTGGGTTACAGTTGGAAATGGGATCAGTGTTAGATATGAACCAGGTTTGGACTGAGTTTAACTAAAAAGAAACACAGAACTAAAGAAAAATGTTCCTTCCAGACTATGATTCACATTTTGGCCCATAATTCTTCTGTTACAAGGATTAACCTAAGCCTGCACAACAGTGTATTTTTCACTGAGGGTTAATTTTTGTTGAAAAGGGTGGATGTTAAATGGTTAAACACCATACTAAGCTCTACGGACCCACCTGCAGACACTTGAATGATTTGAGTGCACTTAGGTTCTCCTGCAGGAAAAGCAAATAGATGCTGAGGTCATTGTAGATGGGTGTGACCCCACCCAAAGCACCAAATCCTGGTAGCATCTCATAAGGCCGGAGGAAGCTGGAGCTCTGGTGAGCCGGGCCGAGAGCAGCGTAGACAACCAAAGGAATAAGAAGCACATACACTACTATACTGATGTAGCTGAGCAGCCTGAACACACCCACTGCCACCAGCTTACATGACAGGGCAGAGGGTACAGTGCTGTCATTTTGCAGTACCCCTGTACGTAAATTGCAAGAAAATTCATCCGTGCGTGAGGCCAGTTGGATGTAGTAAACCAGATAGATGCAGGCCAACACCAGACTCAGCAGAGTGAGACCTCGGCACAACAGGTACTTGACCACAAGGTGGCGAGAGAACCGCTTGGTCTTCAGATACTGCTCCACCAGAGGGTATTTGAAGCAGCCCTCTGTCAGATCCAAAGCACTGCTGCAGAAAAACAAAACAAAAACAAACATGTATATACATCACTTTTGCAGGGAAGAATTCATAAAAATGACAATATAAGGTAGTCATACTAATTAACAGGTCTATAGAGATAAAATGTGCTAAATCTTACTCATACAAATCCATTTGAAAACATTTACACACTAATTGCCGGCTAGTCAGAGAATAACACATCTCATG